>VZQC01015508.1:3425850-3497031 GCA_009823505.1 Rhizomys pruinosus
TTTTTTTTTTTTTTTTTGTGATGGGTGACTAGGCAGGAACTTTATTACTGAGCTTTTTAAAATTATTCTTAGGTATTATTTCACTTATTTTGAGACAGGATTTTAGGGAGGAATGACTGGATTTTACTGTTCTCTCAGGCTGATCTTAGACTCCTAAGCTTAAGTGGTCCTTCTGCTTCGGCCTTTTAAGTAGTGGTAGACCATTATACTTGGCTGTTTAAGTGTACTGTTGAGTTTATGAATTGATAGGAGCATTAGAAAACAGAATTCACTGATAAATGGCTCTATTAATTGCAGTTCAACAAACATTTATTGGGTGCCTATTACAGGCCCACTGTTAAGCTTAGTGCATGAAAGTAGAGAAGAAAAATTAATTTCCTCCCTACAAGAAATTCATTTACTATTAGGGCAACAGATAATATGTTAGGTAGTTAATGCTAGAGTCGGTGAAAGTATGAATTGTAAAACAGAACCTCAGAATTAAGGTAAAAAGAATTTAAAGTTTTCCACTTAATTTTTATTATATTACTAGCATATATTATTAGTTGTCATACAGTTCATAGAGTACATTCCTCTTGCAGAAATTGGATATGATTTTCTGAGCACAAAGTTACTTGAAGTATACCAAATCTTTTTTAGTGGTGTTATCTTTAATAATTTCTCCTACATTATCCTTTGGAAATTTTTCTGCATAGACTGTGTTTTAAATTTTTTATGTGGTATTAATTAAATGTGTAATAATAAAATTCTTGGATTTTAGTTGCCATTACCCAGGGAGGAGCAATACAACTGGCTAACAATGGTACCGATGGGGTACAGGGACTGCAAACGTTAACCATGACCAATGCAGCTGCTACTCAGCCTGGTACTACCATTCTACAGTATGCACAGACCACTGATGGACAACAGATTCTAGTGCCCAGCAACCAAGTAGTTGTTCAAGGTAAGGGAATTAAGAATTCATAAATGTGGTATTAAAAATTAAAATTTTGTACACAGGAAAAGTATGATGTTGCAAAGTACTATTAAAATATAGTGCTGGGTGTGGTGGTGCACGCCTTTAATCCTAGCATTCAGGAGGCAGAGGCAGGTGGATCTCTGTGAGTTCAAGGTCAGTCTGGTCTACATGGCGAGCTCCAGGCCAGCTGGGACTAAAGGGAGACCCTGTCTTCAAAAGACCAATAAAGAAATAAAATATAGTTTAATTTTTCTTCCAGTCTGGATTTCCAGAATAAAGATTTAGTTATGTATTTAATACACACATACTTTCCATGAACTCTTCCATTATTCTACTTGGACCAAAATGTCATGGCATAAAAACAACTATTTTTAGCTTATTGGGTTTTAGTTGCCATTACCCAGGGAGGAGCAATACAACTGGCTAACAATAATATAAAATATATTTTAAAATATAATAGGTACCTTTCATACCTTTACTATTCAGGGATAGGAGAAACAGGTTAGGTTAGACAAAAAAGGAGATCAGGAATTAGGAAAGATAGATTCAGACCTTACTACGTAGGTCATAGATCTTCTCTGTGACCTCAGGCAAAACCCAACTACTCTGGTCCTCTTTCTTTCCCCCAAATGAAAGTTGTGTAAAGTCACTGTTAAAAATATTTAGAAGTTTCACATAGGGCGTGATGGATTGTATCTTTAATGCCATCCCTCAGGAAACAGATCGAGCTCTAAGATAGAGGCCAGCTGGGGCTATAGGCTACAGGGAGACCCTATCTCAGAACAACAATAAACAATTTTTTTAGAGGTTCAGGATTCTGGTTTGTTTTGTTTTTGCTTGTTTTGGGTTTGGGGTTTTGTTTGTTTTTTTTCTAAAATCAGTGATTTTGATTGCAGGTGAAAACATCCCTCAGAGAGCACACATACTTCATTATGCAGGTGTTCTTGTCTTTGGGGAGCAAGTAATCCTTAAGTCCTTTCTGATGGACTTCCTTTTTCTAATTTCAAAAATGTATTGATCGTGTTGACCATTCCTCATTAATTCATTTGACAATTTTAAGACTAATTTATACCAGATTAAAAATTTATAGACCAAGAAAATAATAAATTTGCTTATAAAATGTTTTTAAATAATAATGAGTTTTACCTGTGTTAATGACAGTTGTATCCCTTCACCATGAATAATTATTCTTGGATCATCCCAGAATACCACTTAGAAAGTTTTTTTAATTCATTTAAAGATCCCTAATATATTTATACAATATATCCTGTTAGTAGAGCAATGATATTTGGAAAAAAATTTGCTTATTAATGGGAGTAAAACACCTTTTCACTTTACATGCAGGTACTCAAAATTTGTAAAGCAGGATGTCAGTGAATTTGAATTCTGAACGTCAGTTTGAAGATGGTAACATGTTTAGTATATAAATCTTTTCCACTGGGAACTATGCAATTTATATTTTATCTGATATGGATGATGTCTTAAAGACCTTCAGATTCTCTCACATAATGTTAGGCTAGTTATTAGGAAAGTACATTATTAACCTGTTTTAGAAGCAAATAATTGACAAATAGTGACTGTATTTTCACAAATGGTGGATTGTGTAGTTATAAAAATCCAACCTGAGGTGATTTAGTTATTGACACTCACATTAAAACAATGTTTAAAACAATTGCCATCAAAGTGATAGTACACCTTTTCATGCTTTCAATTTTGTTTGAATTAGAAATTTATAATTGTTGACCATAATGCTTTATTTTCTCTTCCATTTTGCTATTTTATGAAAAATCATGGTAGTTTTTATGTCGTGGCAAGAGTCTACTTGAAATTTTTTAATATGAATTTACTCAAATCAAAGGAAGACATTGAGGACTATACCCTGTCTAGGAAGATCATCCATGCTGGGCCCAACTTCCCTTTTAGACTTAAGGTTGGTAAGCATGTTAACCACAGAATAGAGCTCCATTCAAATAAAGATAAATATTAGACCAGCAGATGGGTTAAGATATCCTTTGCCTGTGCCTACACTAAGAAGTATAGTAAATTGGGAGTTTATTTCTCAGTAATAACCCTAAAAGTGCTGACTTTTTTCAACATTTTAGCCAGAATCTTCTGCTCCTTGTTTGCCTCCTAATCTAAGAAGTATGATTAGATTGATGATTGACACATAGTTGAATTACGTTGCTGTGTTGCACACTTATTCACTCTTTTTTACAGCTGCTTCTGGTGATGTACAAACATACCAGATTCGAACAGCACCCACTAGCACCATTGCCCCTGGCGTTGTTATGGCATCCTCCCCAGCACTTCCTACACAGCCTGCTGAAGAAGCAGCACGAAAGAGAGAGGTTCGTCTAATGAAGAACAGGTACATATACTCCATTTTCTTCAACTGCCATGGACCACATATGTCAGTATGCCATTTTATTTACTGATAATAGGATCTTTGCATTGATTTTCTTTATTCTGGTAGAATTGATGACTCTTGAAACCTTTATTTATTAAGCTGCATTTATAAGACTTGGCTTGTAGGTCAGCCTTTAATTATGAAGCAGTTTTTCTTTTTTCTTTTTTGGTCTTTTTTTATGTGTATGAATGTACTGTCTGCATGTAGGTTTGTGCATCCTTGTCATGCAGTGCCATGGAGGTCAGAAGAGGGTGTCAGATTCTCCTGGAACTGGAGTTAAAAGATGGTTCTCATCCACCATGTGGGTGCTGGGGATCGAACCTGGGTCCTCTGCAAGAGCAGTTGGCTCTCTTAATCGCTAGACCATCTCTCCAGCCCCCTGAAGCAGATTTCTTTTTTCTTTTTTTTTTTTTTTTGTTTTTTTTTTTGCCTAAGTATATTCATCAACGTGCCGTATTTGTGCTAACAGTAGATGTTAGTTTATTTGTATTAAATTTATTTGTGGAAAATGTATGGTGTCCATTTTGTAGTTAAATAGATATTTCTTTTTTCATTCTTGTTTTGTTTTCTTGAGACCTGGTCTTATCATGTGGGCCAAATTTGTCTCCTCCCTCGGTATCCTGAGTACTGGAATTATAGGCATGTACCACCATACCTGGCTTTGAATAAATATTTATTTACTCAAAAAAGTAACAGTTTAACATCATAAAATACTCATAAAATCTGAGCATTTTAAAACACTTTTAAAATAGATTAATTCTAAATACAGTTATTTCTGACAAAGTCTTAAAATACAGTGTTAGTTTTCAACAATTGAAGTAATATATACTAGAGTCTATGAAATACATAGACTCTAGTATATATTAGGTATACCCATTCTTAAAAACTAATGTGTTATAAATGGTTTTGTCATCTTAAAAAACAAAAGGAAGTTGGGTCTTTAATCCCAGCACTCAGGAGTCAGGGGCAAGAGGATCTTTGTGAGATTGAGGCCACTCTGGTCTATATAGTAAGTTCCAGGCCAACTGGAGTTATAGAGAGACCCTGTCTCAAAACAAACAAAAAACAACAGCAACAACAAAAAAAGGAATTTACTCTTCAGTTTCAGATTCTAATATGGAAATAATGAACAAAACAAAAATGGTCTAGGGAGATAGTTCAGTGGCTAAAGTGCTTGCCATGCAAGCAGAAGAACCACAGTTCAGATCCCTAGACCCCAAGTCAATGTTTCAGGGGCTTAAGGGCTCCTCCGATTCTAAGCATTGATGAGATCCCAAGGCAAGCTGGTTAGGGAGACCAGCCATATGTGCTAGAAACTCTACCTCAAAAAGACTAAGTTGGAAGAGCCATCAGGGAAGATTCCTGACATCAGACTTGGGCTCCACATGCCCAATACACGAAAAGAACAGGGGGATAAAGAAGAAAGCCAAAAGAAAACCTAGGTATAAAGAGCTGTTTGAAAATGGTGAAATTCTAGTTTTTACCCTAAGATTCTTGAAATACTATGAAAAGTGAATGAAACAGAAATTAAACTTGGAAGATTTTAGCTTCAAGTCTTGGCTCCACCCTTTAGCCATGACTTTGGGAGAACCTTTTAACTTTCTAAACTTCAGTTTCTGCCTTTGAATAAAATAAAGTTCTATCTCCCTCCCAAAATGTTGTTCTAAGGGTCAGGTAAGATGATACCTCTGTGAGTACTTCCTTACTGCAGTGCTCTATTTAAATGAACAATTTCATGCGTTAGTAGATAAACCTCTTTGGCCAGGTGTGATGGCGCACACCTTTAGTCCTAGCAGTCCTAGCACTTGGGAGGCAGAGGCAGGTGGATCTCTGTGAGTTCAAGGTCAGCCTGGTCTACAGAGTGAGTTCCAGGCCAACTGGGGCTACAGGGAGACCCTGTCTCAAAAAGAGAAAAAAAAAAAAAGCCTCTGTTCCTAAAATAGTCTTAGGTCTCAGTGTTACTAAATTGTATCTAGCTATTAGAAATGGCAGAGCCATTCTGAGATAGGGGGAAGTTGGAAAGAAGGCTTATGACTTGTTCATGTGCCAAATAATTTGGAAATACTTAAGTTATAATAGAATTGTACATGCTGCATATATATTTAAGTAT
Source organism: Rhizomys pruinosus (assembly GCA_009823505.1). Classification (NCBI taxonomy): domain Eukaryota; kingdom Metazoa; phylum Chordata; class Mammalia; order Rodentia; family Spalacidae; genus Rhizomys; species Rhizomys pruinosus. The sequence goes on from VZQC01015508.1 coordinate 3,431,326, forward strand.
ATTTGAAAATACAAATTAAGTTACAGGTTTAAATCTCTTAATTTTAAGAGATGTTTATAAGAATTTTTTTTTTTTTTTTTTTGAGACAGGGTCTTCCTGTAGCCCCAGCTGGCCTGGGACTTACTCTCTAGACCAGGCTGGCCTTGAACTCACAGAGATATGCCTGCCTCTGCCTCCTGAGTGCTAGGATTAAAGGTGTGCAGCACCATGCCCAGCTTTAAGACCGTTCTTACCTGCCCTGTGGGTGCTGGGAATTGAACCCAGGTCCTCTGCAAGAGCAGTCAGTGCTCTTAACCACTGAGCCATCTCTCTAGCCCCAGGAATTTTTTTTTTTTAATAATAAGTAATAAGTAATGAATACAATCATCCTTCAGGTAAAACAAGTTTGCAAGCAGCTATGCCCAAACTTGTAAGAACCATTCTGTTTAGAAGTCTCAAGTAATGGCCTAATTATAAAATTTAGGACAACAGCAATAAAACAATTCTAAGTAGACAAAAAGCAATCAGAAAATAAATTCCTTTTGATCTTTTTTTTTTTTTTTTTTTTTTTAAGGGACTTCACCTTATTTGGCTTTGTGGAACAAAAAGAACGACCTATAGAGAAAGACTACTGGGTTGGTGGGATTATAGTGTCTGGGAAATTGGAACTGTAGCTTCTTTCTCTCCCTTGAAATACTGAATATTGACACTAGCACCACACTCATGCTAGGCATGCACCCTACCACTGACCTATATCCTCAACCCTTTTATAATTTTTTTTTTAACTTTGAGACAGTATCTTGCTGTCATCCACATTGACCTTGAACTTACTCTTAGCCTACACAGGCCTTGAACTTTCAGTGTTCCTGAAAGTTCAGTGTCACCCTACTGAGTTGCTGAGGTTACATGCCTCACCAGAACTACCAGTACCACAGTTTCTTACTGCCCTATGTGTAGAGACCAGCCTAGACCATTGTCCATTTATAGTAATTTAGGACATTTACTTATAGACATAATCCCACATTTCTATCCCATTTATTTTTCTTTAAGATTTTTAATTTCTTTATGTTAGGTGGGTTTTTTTTTTGTTTTGTTTTTTGGTCTTTTCAGAAAGGGGTCTTCCTGTAGCCCCAGCTGGCCTAGAGGCCTAGAACTCACTATGCAGACCAGGCTGGCCTTGATCCCACAGAGACCTGCCTTCCTAGAACTGGGATCAAAGGTGTGTACTACCATGCCTGGCATTAATCAGCTTTCTGAATGTCACTATGACAAAGTACTTGACAAAGATTTTTTTTTAAACTTTTATTTATTTATGTATATGAATGTATTGTCTGCATGTAGGTTTGTGCACCTGTGTCGTGCAATGCCGCAGAGGTAAGAAGAGGGCGTCGGATTCCCCTGGAACTGGAATTCTCCTGGAACTGGAGTTACAGATGGTTCTCAGCCGCCATGTGGGTGCTGGGGATCGAACCCGGGTCCTCTGCAAGAGCAGTCAGCACTCTTAACCGCTAGGCCATCTCTCCAGCCCCGACAAAGATTTTTTTATTTTTGTTGTTGTTGTTGTTGTTGTTGTTGTTGTTTTAAAGATATTTAAAGAAGAAAAGATTGACTTAGCTTCCCGGTTTCAGCAGTCCATGGACACTTGGACACCTGGCTCCATTGTTTCTGGGCTCATGGTGAGGCAGAACACGACTGTCAGGAGCATGCAATAGACCAAAGTGACTAAATTGCTTGCTGTGCAAGCATGAGGACGTAGGTTCAGATTCCTAGCACCACATAAAAAGCTGAGTATGGTGATAAGTGCCTATAATCCCAGTACTAGGGAATGGGGCGGGGGGGCTGGGAGTAGGATTACCCCTAGAGTTTACTGGTTAGTCTCAGTAGCTAAACGATGAGGCCCAGTTTTAGCCACAGGCACTGTTTCAAAATGTGGAGGCCAGTGAGGTGGCTCAGCAGGTAAAGGTACTTGCCACCAAGCCTGGTGACTTAAGTTTGATCCCCAGATCCCACATGGTAGAGAGAATGAGATCCAACATGGTAGAGAGAACCACACAAGGTGTGCTACTGACCTCTGCATGTGCCTCGTGGCATGTGTTTGCCCACACAGATAGACAATAAATAAATACATACATAAATACATAAATAATAAGTAATAAAATAAATGTAAGCAAAAGAAGGTGGAAATTGTTAGAGGAAGATATTCAATATCTAACGTTGGCCTCTGCAAGGATGTACATGCACACTTGTGAACATCACATATGCATATACCACACACAAGAATGAATGAATAAAAAATGTAGGGGATGAAGAGCTGGCTCAGCAGTTAAGAGCTCTGTTCCTCTTCCAGAAGACCTGGGTTTGGGTTTCAGCATCCACATGGTGGCTAACACCTATCCTTTACTTCAGTTCCAGGCAATTTGATGCCCTCTCTGGCTTTCATGGGCACCAGGCATGCACATGGTCCACATAATTAAAAGCATGCAGGCAAAAACACATACATACCAAATTAAAATACATAGAATAGTTTTGGGTTTTTTTATAAATTTTTTTTTTTTTGTCTGTGTATGAATGTACTGTCTGCATGTAGGCCTGTGCATCCATGTTGCGTAATGCCGCAGAGGTCAAAAGAGGGTCTCAGATTCCCCTGGAACTGGAGTTCTCCTGGAATTGGAGTTACAGACGGTTCTCAGCTACCATGTGGGTGCTGGGGACTGAACCCAGGTCCTCTGCAAGAGCGTCGGTGCTCTTAACCACTAGGCTATCTCTCCAGCCCCATAGAATAGTTTTTAAAAGAAAGAAAACGCTTTTTGTTTTAAGTGGTTGGAGCTAGGACACGGGCTTCAAAGTCATACCCTGAAGAGCCCATTCCCTTCAACTAGTTAATACCTTCTACACTTTAGCACCTTCCAAGACCCTGACATTATGAACTTGTCATTGGATTAATCCATTGATGAGATCAGGACCTTCATAATTGAGTAACTTCCCAGAACACTGTTATATTGATGGCCAAGACTTTTTGGGGTTCAGATCCAAACCACAACACTGTCTTCTACCTCACCCATCTCTTCCTTGGGCAACAGTTCCTAAGAATTTTTTTACTGCATCTGCTGGAGAGATTGACTATTGCAGAGAATTGGGGTTTGGTTCCCAGCACTCATGGCAGCTAGCAACTGTCTGGTACCAGGGGATCCAGTGCCGCCTTCTGGCCTCCATGGGCATTACACACACTGGTGCGCATAGTAAAGCACTCATACAGATAAAAAAAAAATAATTTTAATATAAAAAATAATTTTTGCTTACAAAATGAAGTCTACAACACTGCCTGACTTAAGCATGGATTGTATTGAAATGCTTTTGCTGGATTTAGTTTCAATATTCTTCCAAAGAAATTTTTCACAGACTCTGTTACACTTCCCTTTTCCAGTCCCGTTTTTTACTGCTGCTCTTTTCAGCTTTACCAGAATCTGGCTTCTATGACCACCATCACTTACATGTATCTAGAAAAGTACACATTCCCACATATGCCTGCAAGCTTGGTAGAGTCTTGACTTCATCTCACCTCTGTGGAGTATCCAACAGTGTTGAATGTTCACTGCCCTACACTCTTGTTTTGTCTTACTCTAAATCCTAATACATATTGGGGACAATGTAGAATCTTTGTATATGTGTTATTAATTCTACTTAGAGTGAGGTAAAATCTTGTTCCCACTTTGCAAAGGAGAAAGAAGGTATATATATGCCGCTAAAAATCCTGTCTTTTGAGAAATGGGTAGAACAGATTTGAACCGGTGCTAAGTCCTGTGAAAATGCTCCTTCATTGCTGTGCCTCTGAACAGTGCCAGGCCCTGTGTGTGGAGCCCCAGGAGTAAGTGTGCAGTGCTTTCCCAGGGTGCATTCTGCTCAGATGCAAGAAAAATAAACACTAATTTTAAGGTAAAACCAAATATACAAAAGAAATTGACACAGTAGCGGTTGCTTTAAACTGTGCCTGAGTCTCTGGGTTAGTTTCTTTTGCTACTGTGAGTCTTAAGTAGACAAGGTAAAGCAGTGCTCCCAGATATAATTTCCCCTGGTATACATCAAACAAAGCCTGTCTCAAACTAAACTGGATAGGAAAAGGTTGTAGACCTCAGAATTCTATAACCTGTCATCATTTATCCCAAAATGAAGATAATTTGGCAAATATTCTGTGTTGCTACAGCAACAGTCATAAAATCTCAGTATCTTAGAACAACATGATCTTTCTCATTTGTAAGTTACAGTTTGGCAACTACAAGTCAGTTACCATGGCTTGTCTTCCCACCTCATCCTCACTGCCATCTGGTTCCTGGATCCCTGCTGAAGGAGCAGAAGCGCTCTGAGATGCGGCCGTTCTTGTGGCAGCAGAAAAAGGACAGTGCTATTTATTTGTTTGTTTATTAGTGCATAGGGGGAAGGCATGTGTATATAGAAGTCAGAGAGCTGCTTTGCAGGAGTCAGTTCTACCTTACTTTGAGGCAAGGTGTCATTTCTGCCAACATACTGCATAGGAATGCTGGCATTACAGATGCAAGTTACTGCATCTGGCTTTTTATATTGGCTCTGGGGATGGAATTCCGTTGTTATGCTTGCTCAGCAAGTGCTTTTACCCACCAAGCTGTCTCCCCAGCCCTGCATTGCTTTGTAAATCATTTGCTTTGGCTCTGGTAAAAATCATGTTTATTCATGTTTCACTGTCCGTATCACCAGGAAGGACAAGCCTAAAGTCAGTAGCAAAGAGATGGGAATTCTTCCTCTACAGAGAGAATTGTGACTGTAATACAGTTTACTGCCCATACCAGCAGTCTACAGTCCAGAGGGGATCTAAATAAATTTACAAAGACAGAGGTTAAATAGAGTTGACGTTACTTAAAAAAAAAGTTTAAATTCTGTTTACCAAACCAAACAAGCTAGAAACATTTTAACAATGTCAGATTAGAACTGATAGAGAAATTTACAGAGACTGAATAAGGTGAAAAAATATGACAAATTCCATCCAATGTGAATTTGATACTAATTAAGGTGCCTCCTTGTCAGCTGTATGCAGTTTTCCATTGAAAATAAAAAGGACTGGTGAAATAGCTCCACAGGTCAAAGCACTTGCTACTCGAAGTGATGTAAGCCTGATGGCCTGAGTTTAATTCCTGGAATCCATGTAAAGGTGGAAGGAGAAAATCAACTTTAAAGAGTTATCTTTTGACCTCTTCACACATTTTATGGCACGTACACCCCACATATACATCACACACAACACACACACACACTAAAAACAGATGCATTCTGTATTGAAATTAAATGTTTTTTGTAGAAAAAAGCATGTTACCAAAAAGTTGGTCTAGTACCAGATTTACAAATTAGTTATTATACATGTAAAATGTGTTCATTATAAGTACATTGGAAAGCACAGGCAAAAATTTACATCTAATTGCACCATCCAAAATATTAAAAATTATGTTTTGCTGGGTGTGGTAGTGCTTGCCTTTAATCCTAGCACTTGGGAGGCAGAGGCACATGGATCTCTGTGAGTTCAAGGCCCACCTGGTCTACAAAGTGAGCTCCAGGCCAGCTGGGACTAAAGGGAGACCCTGTCTCAAAAAGACAAAAAAAAAATTATGTTTTGCGCTAGTACTCTATATAGGTGTAAGTATCTATACACACATTTTAATATACAAATTTTAACCTTTTATTTGAAGTTATTTTAGATTTTACAAAAGAATTATAAAAATAGAGTTCTAGATACCTTTTGTTCAGCTTTCCCTAATTTTAACATATTGCATAACCCAGATACCTTTATTCAAAACTAAGGACTACATGGATAGAATACTCTTAATTCAATTAATTGTTTATTCATATTCCTTTTGTTCCAGAATCTAATCCAGGTACCAAGTTGCATTTAGTTGTCCTGTGTCTCTAATCCAAAACCTCAGAGTCTTTCATGGCTCTGTCACCTCTGAAGAGTAAGGATCTGGCTTTTAGAACATCCCTAAGTATAGTAAGCCTGAGGTAATAGATTTTGGAAAATCCCACAGTGGTATGCTGTGCCCATCTCATCATATCCTATCAGAGAGCGTACACGAGCATGGCTTATCGCTGGTGACATTAACTTTCATCACATGATTAAAATGCTGTCCATGTGGCCACAATGGAGAACTGCCAATTTTGTCAGAAATCATTTCACTAAGTCTACCTACATTCATGGGAAGGAAAACCTGAACTCTACCTCCCAGAAGAGGGAATATCACCGAATTTTTGGTTACATGCTGCAGTCACCACACTAACTGGATTTTAGGGGACATACTTAGCAGCCATGAAAGTATCTTTTTTTTCTCCTTGTCCACTAGTTTTTCTGTAAGTTAAATAGGCCTTGTCTTAAGTGTCTCAGATTTCAATGTTTTCTGAGTTTTTAAATATTTGCATACTTGACCAATTTAACATTCTTTATTCAAAATATTAAAAAGACACATTTTGGATTTATTCTTTGACACCTTGGTAGATACATTAATGCATCTTGATCATATCCCCCCTAACTCCTCCTTCCAGCTCTTCCCAGGCAGCCCCAACATGCACGTCTCTACTTTCATGTCTTTTTCTTCTTCTAATAGTTACTGTTGCCTGTTTGAGGGTAGGCAACCTACCAGTAGGCACAACTCTGACCCTTCCCTCCTTCAGTAGCCATCACTGGTGGATCCTTAAGAGCCTACTCCCCTATCCATGCTGTCATTACTGGCTAGCTTGATCTTTTGCAGGTAAATAGCCTATATGTGAATTCATGAGTGCAATGGTCATATCATATCCAAAAGCTAGCACTTCACAGCACTCCTCCCTATTCACTGCCTCTTAACATTCTTTCCACCGCCTCTTCTGTGATACTCCCTGAAGAAACCTTGTAAGGGTTGATAGAGAAGTCTCATTAGGGCTGAGCACTCAACAGTCACTTATTCACAGCACTTTGAACAGTTATATGTCTTTGTATTGACTACTGTTCTCTGCAAAAAGAAGTTTATGCCCAAGGTTAAGATCACTAATCTGTGGGTAGAAACATAACTATTTAGAAGGCAGTTTAATAGTATGTCCATTTACCAAAACAATAGTTATGAATCGTCATACACTGTCTCCCATCCCCTACCCAGGGCCTGTGTCCTCCCCAGTCATGCAGTTTTGACCAGGTGTACAGTACCAGGCATGAATTCTCTCTCTGGAAGAATGCTTAAATCCATTCAGAAAACAGTTCAGAAAGCCTCTGTTGCATGTACCCTTTGGGATATCTTGCTTGGCAGGATAGTACAGTAACATGCAGAGTCCACCACAGAGTAAGTCCCTTGATGATTTTTCCCCCCTTTGGAGGCCTGCATAACTCTGTTAGGACTGTGCAAGCTAACCAGCAGGGAAGAAGTTTCCAAGTCAGTTCGAGCTTGTTTTCAGCAATAGTGTCTTACCAACTAGTTACTGTGGGTAACCAGGAGTAATGGCAATAGCCTGTGTTGTTTTGGGAGCCTCTAGGGTCTCTCTGACTAATGACTCTTAGAGAGGTATGTTATTCCATGGCTCTGAGATTTTCATTGAATAATCCCTGCTGTCTAGAAACAACATTGTCTCCCCATTAGAGTATGCACCTCTTTTCAAATTCCTTTTTTATTTTTACTTATTTACTGTATTTTTGAATTACCTTCAAAGTAGTGGGTTTCCATAAGGCTTTTTTTTTTTTTTTTTTTTTTTTTTTTTTTTTTTTGCCTTTTCGAGACAGGGTCTCCCTGTAGCCCCTGCTGTCCTGGAATTCACTTTGTAGACCAGGCTGGCCTTGAACTCACAAATATCCACCTGCCTCTGCTTCCTGAGTGCTAGGATTAAAGGCGTGCACCACCACGCCAGGTTCTATAAGGTTTTTTATACACCTTTAGTTTGTTTGACTCACTCCCACCTTCTCCTCTCTCTCATTTCCCCTCTCTTTTAACTTGCAATACCTCCCCCCTTTCATATTACATGTGTTCTACTGTCCCCTCCCCCACTTTAGGCCCCTTCCTCCCCATCATGGGCTCTTTTTAGCCTCCTGAACTTCTACAGAGACTAGAGATACACAAATCTAAAAATATGAAACTAGGATCTATATCTCAGATCATGTGGTATTTGTCTGAGCCTAGATTACTTCACTTAGCATAATATTTTCCAATTCCTTCCACTTTCCTATAAATTTCATCTTTTCTTAGAGTTGAATATTCCATTGTGTATATCTACCATATTTCCATTATCCATTCATCAGTTAATGAACATCTAGGCCGATTCTATTCCCTGTCATAAGTAAGTAGCTGTGAGCATGGATATGCGAGTGTCTGTAGTGGGATATAAAGTCCTTTAGGTACACCCAGGAATGGTTTAGCTGGACCATATGGTAGTTCCAACTTTAGCATAAATTTTATAGTTACCTTCATACTCACTATCATATTGGCTACACCAGTTTACACTCCCACCAACAGTGGATAAAGGTTCCTCTTTCTAAACATCCTCACAGCTTTTACTGTCATTTATTTTCTTAATAGCCATTCTGATTTGGCTGAGATGGAATCTCAAAGTAGTTTTAAAATGTGTTTCCCTGGTGACTAATGATGATGAACATTTTAAAATGTGTATTAGCCATTTGTATTTCTTTATTTGATAACTCTCTGTTAAGTTCCATACCCTATTTTTTCACTAGGTTGTTTGTTTCCTTGATGTTTAGTTTCTTGAGTTCTTTGTGTATTCTAGATATTAATCCTCCGTTGGATGTATAGATGGAAAAGATGTTTTCCCACTCTGTAGACTGCCTCTTCACTCAATTGACAGTTTCCCTTACTGAACAGAAGCTTTTGAATTTCATGAGATCCCATTTGTTAATTATTGGCCTTATTTTCTGCATTTTTAGAGTCTTACTCAGAAAGTCTGTATGCCTATGTCCTGAAGTATACTCCTTACTTTATCTTCTAGCAGTTTCAGTGTTTCAGGGTCTTGAGCTGAGGTCCTTGGTCCATTAGGAATTGATTTTTGTGCAAGATGAGAGATGAAAATAGTTTTATCCTTTTACACATAGATACCAAGTTTTCCCAGTACTGTTCGTTGACAATGCTATCTTTTCTCCAATTTTGTCAAAAATTGGGTGGTTAGAATTATGTGATCTTGTATCTGGGTTCTGTATTCTGTTCCATTGATTTACATGGTTGTACCAGTACCATGCTGTCTTTATTACTGTGAATATTAAGAATAAGTTGATTCTCTTATATCTTGTGAGAAAAAAAAAAAAAAAAGGAATAAGTTGAAATCCGGTATGATGATACCTCCAGCACCATTCTTTTTTACATACATTTTTTATTGATGTTTTATGTATTTCATACATCATTTTTCATTTCTGTTCAGGCATATTCCCCTATCCCTTCCCCCCACCCCAAACATCCCAGATCGATGTACTCTATCATAACTGTCCTGCATCTTTCTCTCAGTCTTTTTTTTATGCTAGGAATTCACATTTTCCTCCATTAATTTCATGTTATTTAAAATTGGATACTACTCTCCTCACTATACAGTAATTACACTGTCTGGAATAATTGGGGTGGTTCTAGAGCCCATTGAGGGATTCACATTATGACAACATGTTGCTTACCGATAAACCAAAATATAACCATACTGTCATTCAGCTTGCTTTCCTCTGGGATTTGGTGTTAGCATCCACAATGAGGGAAACCATTCTCATTTGTCTTCTGGGACTGTGTCACTCACTCAGCATAATGGCTTCGAGCTCCATCCCATTTACTGCAAAGAATTCATATCATCTTTTTTACCACTGAATAGTACTCATTGTATGATTTACCACATTTTTGTCATCCACTCATCTGTTGAGGGGCATATGGGTTGGTTCCAGCTCTTCACTGTTGTGAAGAGAGCTGCAATAAACATGGATGTGCATATATCTTTGCAGTAGGGTGAGTCTTTGGGGTATATACCCAGGAGTGGTATGATTGGGTCAGATGGTAGTAAGCTCATTCCGAGTCTTTTAAGGGTTCTCCACACTGCTTTCCATAGTGGTTGTACAAGTTTGCATTCCCACCAGCAGTGGATGAGTGTTCCCCTTTCCCCACAACCCCTCCAGCATCTGTTGTCTTTTGTTTTCTTGATCTTAGCTAGCCGTACTGGACTGAGATGATATCTGAGAGTGGTTTTAATTTGCATTTCCTTAATTATTAATGATAATAAACACTTTTTAAGATGTTTCTCAGCCATCTTTAATTCCTCACTGGTGAAGACTGTTCAGCTCTTTACTCCATCTTTTGAGTAGGTTATTTGTCTTCTTACTTCTTTGTTTTTTGAGTAGTTTATATATTCTTGACGTTAATGCTCTGTCAGATGTGTCACTGGTAAAGATTTCTTCCCACTCTGTGGGTTTTCTCTTTACCTCCTTGATTGTTTCTTTTGCTGTACAGAAGCTTTTGAGTTTTATGAGGTCCCACTTGTCAACTGTTGACCTTACTTCCCGTGCAGCTGCTGTCTGGTTTAGAAAGTCTCCTCCTACACCTGTCTTGTAGGTTGTTGCCAACTTTTTCTTTTATCACCTTCAGGGTTTCAGGCTTCACATTGAGATCTTTGATCCACTTGGAGTTGATTTTTGTACAGGATGAGAGGTAGGGGTTTAATTTTGTTCTTCTACAAATGGTGTTCCAGTTTTGTCAACACCATTTGCTGAAGATGCTCTTTCCTCCATTGAGCTTTTTTGACTCCTTTGTCAAATATGAGGTGGCTGAAGTTATATGAGCTCAAGTTTGGATCTTCAATTTTGTTCCACTGGTCAATGGTTTGGTTTTTTTGTCAGTACCAGGCTGTCTTTATGACTATAGCCCTGTAATATAGCTTGACATCTGGTAATGTAGTCCCCCCAGTATTGCACTTTTTGCTCAGGGTTGCTTTAGCTATTTGGGGTCTTTTGTTTTTCCATATGAATTTAAGGATTTTTTTTTTCTAAGTGTGTGGCTCATGGGGATTTTGATTGGGATTGCATTGAATCTGTATATTACTTTGGGTAGAATGGACATTTTTACTATATTTTTCCAATCCATGAGCATGGGAGGTCTTACCATCTTTTGATGTCATTTTCAATTTCTTCTTCAGGATTTTAAAATTTTTGTTGTAGAGGTCTTTGGTGTCTTTGGTTAGGTTTATTCCTAGGTTTGTTTTTTTTTTATTTTGTTTTGTTTTGTTTTTGAGGCTATTGTGATTGGGAACGTCTCCTTATATTCCTTCTCCAGTTGCTTATTGTTGGTGTAAAAGAAGGCTACTGATTTTTCTAGGTTTATTTTGTGTCCCGCCACTTTACTGAAACTTTTGATCATTTCTAAGAGTTTTCTGGTGGAGTTTTTAAGCATCCCTTAGGTAAACTATCATATCATCTGCAGAAAGGGATAGTTTTATTTCCTCTTTTCCAATTAGTACTCCTTTAATTTCGCTTTCTTCCCTTATTGCCCTAGCGAGCATTTCAAGCACTATATTGAAGAGGATTGGCAATAGTGGACAGCCTTGTCATGTTCCTGCCTTTAAGGGGAATGCTTCCAACTTTTCTCCATTTAGGATGATGTTGGCTGTGGGTTTCTTGTATATGGCTTTGATTACATTGAGGAATGATCCCTCCAGTCCAATTCCCTCTAAGACTTTAAGCATGAAGGGATGCTGGATTTTGTTGAAAGCTTTTTCTGCATCAATTGAGATTGCTTGTGTGGTTTTTGTCTTTAAGTCCATTTATGTATTTTATGATATTTATTGATTTACATATGTTGAACCATCCCTGCATCTCTGGTATGAATCCAACCTGGTCATAATGGATGATCTTTTTGATGTGGGTCTGTATGCGATTTGCAAGTATTTTGTTGAGAATTTTTGCATCTGTGTTCATCAATGATATGGGTCTATAGTTTTCTTTCTTGTTTGTATCTTTGCCTGGTTTTGGTATTAGGGCGATGCTGGCTTCGTAGAGGGAATTTGGGATATTTCCTTCTGTCTGTATCCTTCTGAAAAGTTTGAGTAGTAATGGTTGTAAGACCTCTTTAAATGTTTTATAGAATTCTGGACTGGAGAGATGGTCTAGCGGTTAAGAGCGCTGACCGCTCTTGCAGAGGACCCAGGTTCGATCCCCAGCACCCACATGGCAGCTGAGAACCGTCTGTAACTCCAATTCCAGGAGAACTTTAGTTCCAGGGGAATCTGACACCCTCTTCTGACCTCCGCAGCATTGCATGACACAGGTGCACAAACCTGCATGCAGACAGTGCATTCATGCACATACAGAAATAAATAAAATTCAAAAAAAATTAAAAAAAAAGAATTCTGCTGTGAAGCCATCTGGGCCTGGGGTTTTTTTTTAGTTGGGAGGCTTTTTATTACATCTTCAATTTCCTCAAGTGTTATGGGTCTGTTTAAGCTGTCAATCTCTTCTTGTTTAAGCTTTGGAGAATCCCAGAATTTCAGATATTCATCCATTTCTCTTAGGTTTTCAAATTTAATAAAGTATAGGTTTTTGAAGTATTCTCGTATGATTGGATCTTTTCTCTTTCTGTTGTGATGTTTCCCCTTTCATCGCAAATGCTATTGATTTGGAGTTGCTCTTTTTTTCTTTTGGTTAACTGGGCTAGAGATCTATTTTGTTTATCTTTTCAAAGAACCAGCTTTTAGATTCATTGGTTTTGTTTTTGTTTTTGTTTTTTTGTTTTTTGTTTTTGTTTTTGTTTTTTTGTATTGTTTCTATTTCATTGATTTCTGCTCTGATTTTTGTTATTTCTTCCTGTCTGTTGGGTTTAGGATTCATTTGTTGTTGTCTTTCAAGTGTTTTTAGCTGCAGTGTTAGATCGTTTACTTGTTCTCTTTCTGTTTTTTTAATGTGGGCACTTAGGACTATAAATTTCCCTCTTAGGACTGATGTTAATGTATCCCACAGGTTTTGTTGTGTTGTATTGTCATTTTCATTTAGTTCCAGGAATGCTTTTATTTCATTCTTTATTTCTTCTCTGACCCACTCATTGTTCAGTATTGTGTTGTTTAGTCTCCATGTGTTCTTATAGTTAGTAGGGCTTACCCTGGTGTTAATATTGAGCTTTATTGCACTGTGGTCTGATAGAATGCATGGAATAATTTCAATCCTTTTGTATTTGTTGAGGTTTCTTTTGTGTCCCAGTATGTGGTCAATTTTGGAGACTGTTCCATGGGGTGCTGAGTAGAAAGTATATTCTCTGGTATTTGGATGGAATATTCTGTAGATATCTGTGAGGTCCATTTGGTGTATTTTGTTGTTCAGTTCTGATGTCTCTCTGTTTATTTTTTTGTCCAGTTGACCTATCCAGGTGGCTCAGTGGGGTATTGAAGTCCCCCACTATTAGCATGCTGGGATTAATCTGTGTCTTAATGTCCTGAAGGATTGTGTTTATAAAGTTTGGTGCACCAGAGTTTGGGGCATAAAAATTTTTAATTGTGAGATCTTCTTGGTTAATTGTTCCATTGATAAGGATATAATGGCCCTCTTTGTCTTTTCTGATTAATTTTACTCTGAGGTCTATTTTGTCTGATATTAGAATAGCCACTCCTGCTTGCTTTTTGGTACTATTTGCTTGGAATATTTTTTTTACAACCTTTCACTCTTAAGGTGCTGTCTGTCCTTGAGGGTGAGATGGGTTTCTTGGAGGCAGCATATAGATGGATTCTGTTTCCTAATCCATTTTCCCAGTCTATGTCTTTTGATTGGGGAGTTTAGACCATTAATATTTAAGGTTACTATTGAGAGATGTGTGTTGTTGCCTTTCAACTTATTTTTCATTTGCATTCTTGGTCTAGGTATTTATTTACTCTTTTATGCTTTTGGTAATTTTTCTCTTGGGTTGCTTAAAGATAGTTGCTCCTTTCCTCTGTTCTTTGAATTGCTTCAAGTATTTTCTGAAGGGTTGGGTTTTTTTGACATGTGTTCTTTCATTTTGTTTATGTCCTGAAATATTTTTCTCCTTCAACTATGATTGACATTTTTGCTGGATATAATAATCTGGGTTGGCATCTAAAGTCATTTAGTACTGGGAATACTTTGGTCCATGTTCTTCTGGCTTTCATGGTTTGTACTGAGAAGTCAGGTGTGATTCTGTTGGGTTTCCCCTTGTATGTAACTTATTTTTCTCTTGTGGCTTTAAGTATTTTGTCTTTGTTTTGAGCATCTAGTGCTTTAACTATGATATGATGTGGGGAATTTCTTTTCTGGTCTTGTCTATTTGGTGTTCTGTGTGCTTCTTGTATTTCTAGGTTTGTCTTTTTTCAGTTTGGGGAAGTTTTCTATTATTTGTTGAAAATCTGCTCAATACCATTCTCTTGGGATTCTTCTCCTTCCTCTATCCCTATGATGTGGAGGTTTGGTCTTTTCATGGTGTCCCACATTTCCTGGTCGTTCCACTCTTGTGTTTTTTTTTTTTTTTAATTTTTCATAATATTTATTTGAGGTTTCTAGCTGTGTCATCCTGTAGGTCTGATATTTTTTCTGCTTCTTCCATTCTGCTTCTAAGGCTTTTTCCCATCATTTCCTGCTGATTGGATGAATGTTCAATTTGATTTTGTTTCATCCTGCAATTTCTTCAGTATTTCCACTTCCTTTGGGAGCTTTTCATTCTTTTGTCGTAGCTCCTTGCTTCGCTGGTCAGTTTCTTTTTTCCTTTCAGCCTGAGAGCTTTTCAGTGTTTCTACTTCCTTCCAGAGTTTGTCATTCTCTCCCTCTAGCTCTTTTCGGAGTTTGTATTTCTCTTCCTCTAGTTCTTTTCTGAGTTTATCAATCTCTCCTTTTAGTTCTTTCCAGAGTTTATCATTCTTTCCTTCTAGTTCCTTCATGAGTTTTTCGTTCTCTCCCTTTAGTTCTCTGATTTGTTCTTTATAGTCTTTGAATATGTCTACAGTTGTTCTTCTAAGGTCGGTATCTTGGTTCCCTTCCAGGGAGATCTTGTTGTTGGGATCTCCTACAGGAGTGGTTGAGTTTGGTGGGGATTTATTTTGAGCTTTTCCCATATTGTTGTTTTTCCATTGTGTTTTTGGCATGTGTATTTTTGTTGTTGTTGTTGTTGTTGTTGTTAATCTTTTTCCCCCTTTGTTTATTTGTTTGCCTTCTGTTGCTAATCTCAAATGTTGCTATGGGGGTTTGGTTGGTTACTCAGTTCGCTTCCTGTTGGTTTCTTCCTCAGTTTTGGCTATGCAGCCTCCAATCACTGACACTGCTGTACCCTCCCAACAGCTTTAAACCGCAGCACCAGCAGTTTACACTTTCCATTTCAGTATTAGTAACCGGGGGGGGGGGGTGTTGAATCCTTTGGCCTGCACCCCCCAGTCCCTACCTGGCGCCTGCCAAGGTGGGCCGCCAGCCGGCCGCCTGCACAACACAGATGGGCTTTGGCGGCTGGGCACAGGGAGTGCGTGCCACTAGCTGACTTTCCACTCGGTGCAGTTCCTCTCTATGGTCCTAGCATTGGATGGCGCCTGCCGAGGTGGGTCACCAGCCAGCCGCCTGCACAACACAGACGGACCGTGGCGGCTGAGCGCAGGGAGTGTTCCAGCACTATTCTTTTGCTCCGGATTGCTTTGGCTAACTAGGGTCTTTTGTACTTCATAGGAGTTTTAAGATCCCCCCCCCAATTCTGTGAAGAATGTCACTGGAATTTTTATTGGGACTGCGTTGAATCTGTCATTTTTAACAGGGTAGCCATCTTCACTATATTAATTTTTCTAGTTCATGAGCATGGAAAGTCTTTCCATCTTCTCATGTCTTCCTCAGTTTCCTTCTTCAGTATTTCAAGGTTTTCATTATACAGGTCTCCATATCTGTGGTTAGGTTTATTCAAAGGTTTGTTTTGTTTTCAAGGCTGTGAATAGAATTATTTCCCTGATTTCTTCCTTACTATGTTTGTCACTGGTATTTGGAAGGCTACTGATTTTTATGTGTTGATTTTTGTATCTTGCCACTTTGCTGAAAGTGTTTATTAGTGGTAAGTTTGTGGTTGAATCTTTAGGGTCTCCCATATAGAATCATATCATCTGCAAATAGAGATACTTTGATTTCTTCCTTTCCTATTTTTTGTGTGTGTGTTTTGTTTTGTTGTTTGTTTGTTTGTCTTTTCGAGACGGGGTCTCCCTGTAGCCCCAGCTGACCTGGAACTCACTCTGTAGACCAGGCTGGCTTTGAACTCACAAAGATCCTCCTGCCTCTGCCTCCCGAGTGCTAGGATTAAAGGCGTGCACCACCTCTCCCAGCTCTTTCCTATTTGTATTCTTTCTATTTCCTTCTCTTGTCATACTGCTCTTGTTCCTGATTTTACTGGAAATACTAGAGGTTTTCCCATTTAATACAATGTTGGCTATAGTTTGTCTTATGACCTTGATTATCCCTCTATTCTAAGTTTCCTCAGTACTTTTTAACATGAAGGGATCTTAGGGATGTTGCATTTTGTCCAAAGCTTTTTCTGAATATGTAGTGATTTTTGTTCTTGAGTCCATTTATTTAATCTATAACATTTATTGATTTATGTATATTGGATCCTCCCTGCATCTCTAGAATAAACCCAACTTGATAATAGTGACTGATCTGTATGTGTTCTTGAATTATGTTCATATTTTGTTGAGAAGTTTTGCATCTATACTCAGAGAAAGTTGTCTGTAATTTTCTCCCCCACCCCCCACCCCCACCCAGTGTGTGTGTGTGTGTGTGTGTGTGTGTGTGTGTGTGTGTGTTTATCTCCTTTTGGAATCAGTGTAATACCAGCTTCATTAAAAAACTTGAGTGATGTTTCTTCCTTTTCTATTTTATACAGTAGTTTTAGAAGCTTACGATTTTATCTTTGTCCTTCCTTGATCCTTCAGTTCCTTTATAGTGTCTTTAAGCTCAGCTAGTCTACCTTCTTGATCCATTCTATTGTAGAGACTTTCCACTGAGCTCTTTATTTGATTTACTACATTTTTCACTTCCAACATTTAAGATTGATTAAGATTGATTCTTGAGCATTTCTCTCTTTATCATATTCTTTCATATCTTACATCACCTTTCTTATTTTATTCAGTGTATGTTCTCCATCAGAAATCCTCTTTGATTTCTTTAAACACACTTATCCTCATTGTGAGTTCTCTAGAAATTCATCTAAGTCACTCCAAGTAGATGCCATTACTATAAGATTAGTCATTTTTGAAGGAGTTAAATTGTCTTGGCTCTTCGTGTTTCTTTTTTTTAATTTTACTTATTTTTTATGTGTATGAATGTACTATTTGCATGTAGGTCTGTGCACCTGTGTCGCGCAATGCCGCAGAGGTCAGAAGAGGGTGTCGGATTCCCCTGGAACTGGAGTTAAAGACAGTTCTCAGCCGCCATGTGGGTGCTGGGGATCAAACCCAGGTCCTCTGCAATAGTCGGCACTCTTAACCACTAGGCCATCTCTCCAGTCCCGGCTCTTCATGTTTCTTATGATACTCAGTTGGGATTTGTGCATCTAGGGTTTGCAGGGGCATCAGTTCTACACTCAAATGGGGTGAAGAGGGTACCAGGTACAGGGTTACTCCAGTGACATCCCAGGGACCATGTCAGAGGGTGCAAATCCATTTATTCTTATGCAACAGACGGTGTATATAGGTTTGGGATGGGCAGCCTCCTACATTGTATGACATCACGTCCCAGGGGCCAATCCTAGACCTCCACACCATCATGCATCATCCCAGCTCATGAGGCTTACCCAGAAAGGGACGTGCAGACAAGTCGGCTCATGGTGCCAAGTATATGCTAGCCTGCACATGCACAATGTACGCATGAATTCAGGACCGTTGTCCCAGAAGGGTTATTTTTTGTTGCTTGACAATTTCTTTTTGTCAGCTATATTCTTTGGCTTGAAGTATTTGCAATGTTCATGACAGACTTGGCTATGGTAGAGTTGAGGTAAGTACAGAAAATAGTTACTCAGTGCAGGAACTCAGAGTGCTTCGTGTGAACTCTATATTATTTCCAAAGTAGAATGTTAACATTTAGTATGATTTGTGTTCCAAAATGTCATTCAGCGTGTGGATCTATCCACTGGCCCACCAAGAGACCCATCTGGGTAGAACACCATCTTTTCCCCTCCCAGCAGCCATCAGTTGCCAAAAGCTTCTTAGGTTGGGTTGAGGTTTCTTACCCACTTCCCCATGTCTATGTTGGGATTTTGTCTTGATTTGAGCTTGCATAGGACTTGTGCATGCTGTCACCATTGCTTGCGAGTTCATATGAGTGACTGACCAGCAAAGTCAGCCTTTAGAACTCACTATGTAGCTGAGGATTACCTTGAACTTCGGGTCCTCCTGCCTTCACCTCCTGAGTGCTGTGATTACAGGCATGTGTCAGCCCATCACTCCCAATTTGTACAATGTTAGGAAGGGAGCCAAGGGCTTCATGCATACTACTCAAGCACTCTACCAACTGAGCTACATCCTGGGCCCACTTTGAGTCTTCTTACTTTCCCTATCCCATTCTCTCTCTCTTTAAAAAATTTTATTATTTTGGGGCTGGAGAGATAGCCTAGCGGTTAAGAGCACCGACGCTCTTGCAGAGGACCCGGCTTCGATCCCCAGCACCCACATGGCGGCTGAGAACCGTCTGTAACTCCAATTCCAGGAGAACTCCAGTTCCAGGGGAATCTGAGACCCTCTTCTGACCTCCGCGGCATTGCACGACACGGGTGCACAGACCTGCATACAAACAATACATTCATACACATACAAAAATAAATAATAAAAAAAAATTTATTATTTTTATTTGTATGAATGTATTGCCTGCATATAGGTGGGTGCACCTGTGTCGTGCAGTGTGTGAGGACGTCAGAAAANCATCGCAGTTGAGAATGGGGATGGGGAAGAGAATGTCTTTGAGCATGGCCCTGGAGGGGGTGCCATGGGACAGTGATGTCTTTACTCCCTTCAGCTCATGGCAGGGGGCCTAGCCACATAGTTGTTAGGCCCTTGTACTAGACTATAATGCAGGACTCCTTATCCAAAAAACAAAGTATTACAGGCAGGGGACCTTTATGAGTAACTGCATAGGTCACCTGCCCATGAAGATGGCCCTAAAAATGGACAGTGTGTGGACTGGAGTTGGCACTGTCTTAGCTACCAAAGCCATGAGGAAAACTGATAAAGCCCTTGTCCTCTGGGAGCATCAGCTGAGGGAAAGAAATGGAACAGTATACATTTTAATAAATAGATGGGATACACTAGGTGGTGATGAGGGCTAGAGAGAACTACAGAGCAAACCTCAGAAGGAGAGGGTTGTGTTTTGGATGGGAAACCTTGTAGAACAAGCCACATCTGGATTGAGACCCAAAGAGCATGAAAAACAGTCATGCAGATAACCAAGAGTAGGCATCTGCTATGTCCCCCCGCCCCGCCCCATGCACATATGCACAGCACGTGCAAACGCCCTGTGGCAAGAGTGGCCTGTACGTCAGAGGAGCATCAAGGACCTTGTGCAGCTGGAGCAGGGATAATGAAAATAGAGGTGGGGGGATATTCAGAGCAAAAGCAAGGACCAAATCATGTGAAGCCTTGCAGTACCAGCATCCACCATAGTGACATGGGCACATTTCCTGCCTTTTGTTTTTATTCCCCACCCCTTTTGTTTCACTTGGGTGCCTAGTGTCTTTTGGGACTGGGGAGATGCTCCCACTTGTAGTGACCTCCAGTTATCACCTGTTTTTTTTGTCTTTTTGAGACAGGGTCTCTGTGAAAACTGTGAAACTACAGCAATATAGACTGGACTCTTATTTGATCAACATGCTTGTACATACAAGCCCCTCCAGCTGGACAATGGGGACCTTGGGCTGTATAAGTTTGGGCATAGCTGCTTGCAAATTGGTTTTACATGAAGGATGCTTGTATTCATTACTTATTACTTATTAAAAAAATTAATTTAATAAAATATGGTATACTAGTTGAGTTCTAGGCTTGGAATCAGGTTGGGTTTAGACTCTGGCTTTGACACTTTAGTTGTACAGCTTCTAGGAGGTCCCTCCACATTCAAGAACTGCTTCCTCATCTGTTTTAAAAGAGAAAAAAACAAACAAAATACAACAAAAACCTTGACAACACATTCTAGGCCAAAGTACTGGTCCATATGTACAGGACAATTTCAAGTTGCAATGTCAAACATTTGGTCAGCAATGGGGAGATGGTTGGTCAGTAAAATGCCTGCCACGCAAAGCATCAGGACCAGAGCCTGGACCCCCAGCACCCATGTAAAAGTCGGATGTGCCAACATGGACTTTTAACTCCAGTGCTGGGGAGACAGAAACAGACAGAGCCCCCAAGCTCGCTGGACAGCCAGTCTAGTCAATCAGTGAGCTCCATATTCAGTGAGAGAATCTGTCCCCAAAAAAAGTGGGAGTGACAGGGACAGACCAGTGCTGTCCACCTCTGGCCTGCACGCATGTGTACACACACAAATATACTACACATATACAAAAAAACCTTTTTAAAAAATAGTATTATCAGGGGCTGGAGAGATGGCCTATCAGTTAAGAGCGCCGACTGCTCTTTGCAGAGGACCCAAGTTTGATCCCCGGCACCCACATGGCGGCTGAAAACCGTCTTTAACTCCAGTTCCAGGGGAATCCGACACCCCCTTCTGACCTCCGCAGCATTGCACGACACGGGTGCACAAACCTGCATGCAGACAGTATTCATACACATACAAGAATAAATAAAAAATTTTAAGAAAAAAATTATTATCTAAAGCAGAAATAGCAAAAGTTTTTCTGTAAGATACCAGACAGTAAATATTTAGGTCTTTGTGGCTTAAAAGTTTTTGGTGTGTGCGTGCCTGCGTGCGTGTGTGTGTGCAAGTATATAAATGAAATACGTTCTAAGTCAGATCTGACCTATTCCACATGGTACAAACCATGGTCTAAACCAAAGTCCAATTATATGGTAACAGGAAGAAGTTTTCCTCAAACAGAAAGACAAAGATCGGTGAGGGGCAAAGGGTGAAGAAGGGAGAAATCTGAAGATACGAATCACAATGAAACTGGGGTATTTAATATCAGAAAAAAACTCATTTAAATCTTGATTCTCAAACTGACTGGACTGAGAGACACCTACGAGATTAGCAAAGCATCCTTCTTATGATGAAAGACCTCCTTTTATAATAGAGTTCCCAACCCTCCTACCTCAGCCTCCCAAGTGCTGTGAGTACAAGCATGTGCCATCACACCCAGCTTGTTAGTCAAGGTCTTATTTATTTATACCAGGGGTTGCCAAAGGTGCTTTGCTGCTTATTTTTAGGTGTGTGTGGGGGGTGAGTTGTTACATCACAACCATGTTCATCTAGCTGGGAGAGCATATCCACAGATGACTAGAACACAAGGGCTCAGACTCTGTCTAGACTATTGTGGAAGGTTGGGTCTATGTGGAGAAGTTAAGTTCCTGTGTGTGCCTCTGTATCATGGTGCTGGCCCTTTCT
Source organism: Rhizomys pruinosus (assembly GCA_009823505.1). Classification (NCBI taxonomy): domain Eukaryota; kingdom Metazoa; phylum Chordata; class Mammalia; order Rodentia; family Spalacidae; genus Rhizomys; species Rhizomys pruinosus. The sequence goes on from VZQC01015508.1 coordinate 3,452,810, forward strand.
ATTACTACTATGTGCTTTCTGTTTGCCATGAGGTGAGCAGCCTAGCTACATGCTTCTGCACTTATGACACTCTGTATCACCTGAGGCCCAAAGCAATGAATTTAGCTGATCATGCACTAAAATCTTTTGAGTCCATAAACTTTGGCCATCTGAAGAATACTGTCAGGGATAAAAAGGAGATTATATAATGATGATGGAGTCACTCCTTGAAGATATATTAATTCTAAGTGTATATATGCTCACAGAGATTAAACATACTTAAGACAAAAAAGTGATAGAAATGCCCATGTCATAACTGTGAGAGCTGCAACACTCTTTGTAGTGAAGAAAAAGTAGGAAATAAAAAAGAATATAGAATTGTATTTATAACTTTACCTACTTGATATTTGTGATGCTTACTAATTTAAAAGAACAGAAATAATACAAGGTACGTTTTCTGTTAGCAAAAATTAAATGTACATTAATACTAAACATGTGAAAATCACCTCAAAGGCAGTTTCAATGGAAATAAAATATTTTAAATGGAATACAAGTACAAATTTCCATGTCAAAATTAGTCAGATACAAGGCAATGTTTGTAAGGCAAAATTTACAGCCTTAAATATTTATATTAAGCCGGGCGTGGTGGCGCAAGCCTTTAATCCTAGCACTTGGGAGGCAGAGGCAGGCGGATCTTTGTGAGTTCAAGTCCAGCCTGATCTACAGAGTGAGTTCCAGGACACCTAGGGCTACAGGGAGACCCTGTCTCGAAAAGACAAAAAAAAAAACCACCTTGATGTTTGAGGGTTGCGGTAGAACAAAACTGGGTGGTGCTAACCTATAAAATCATATTGCTTTACCATTGGAAACTAGCATGTAGTAGATATGTAAACTAGTAGATATACCATTCATATGGTAACTACTTTGGAACCATATTATTTTGGGGGGTTCTTTTTGAGACAGGGTATCCTTGTAGCCCCAGCTGGCCTGGAGCTCACTCTGTAGACCAGGCTGGCCTTGAACTCACAGAGGTCCACCTGCCTCTGCCTCCAGAGTGCTGGGATTAAAGGCATGTGCCACCACAAACAGCAAAAAGTTTTTAGGTAATAAAAAAGGAAAATAAGACTGGTCAGCCTTTGCTGAATTAAACTTAAAAAAATTATTTTTATTTTATACATATGAGTACATTGCCTTTGTGTTATAAGTACACCCATGTCATAGAGTAGGAGTGTCTGTGGAGATCAGAAGAGGGTGTTGGATCGATCCTCAGGAACTGAAGTTACAGATGGTTATTAACTACTATGTGGGTGCTGGGAATCAAACCCAAGTCCTCTGTAAGAGCAGCCAATGTTCTTAACCACTGAGCCATCTCTCTCCAGCCCCTAAATTAAAGTTTTATAAATGCACATACATCCCACATGTTCTCTTTTATCAGAATCCACCAAACATGGAACATCTGAGTTGACCTCTGACCCACTCCCACCATCATCCTTTTTAGATCAGCACTTTCCGCTTAAGCTCCGGTCATCAGCATAGGTTATAACTTTTTTCTGAATTAATTATATGAGGATTAAAATATTAACAGAATTAATACTGTCATTAATAGAATTATATATCATTTGAAATATCTGCAAATAACATGAAAAGTCAGTGGGGTTTTTTTTTTAATACACTGACTTGTATATTCCTTGTTAAAACTCTTGAGGTACCTAACAGTGTCACCTCTTTTTATATAACACTAAGGTTAAATAGTTTACCTCTTCCTTGCATAACTGGTTAGAGACAAAACCACTTAAACCCAGGAATCTAGAAATGGAGATGCTATTAACTGCTACATTAAACCTGCTCCCATTGCAAATGACTGTAAATTGCTCTTGTTTCATGTTTTAGAAATGTAGAATCTTTTCACACTTAGCTCCTAGGATTGTTAAACTGATGTGGCTATTGATAACACAGAGTAGAAAAAAAGTATTAATTTATATTTTGCAGCTTGCTAAAGAATAAATTTTATTTTTAATCTGTTTAGATTGTTTTTTAGGGGGTATTTTGGGTTGGTTTTTTTTTTTGTGTGTGTGTGTGTGTGTATGTTGTTGGGGTTTTTTTTGTTGTTTGTTTTGGTTTGTTTTGTTTTCGTTTGGTTTGGTTTGGTTTGGGGTTTTTTGGTCTTTTGTCTCCCTGTAGACCCAGCTGTCCTGGAGCTCGATACATGGACTTGAACTCACAGAGATCTTCCTGCTTCTACCTCCCGAGTGCTGAGATTAAAGGCGTGCACCACTACACCTGGCTGGCTAAGTGTATAGATACTTAATGTGAAGTATTTTCCCATTGTGGTGCAACAGATCTCCAGAACATTTTAACCTTTCAAAACTGAAAAACTCAGCCAGTCCTAATGGCACATGCCTGTAGTCCCAGCTATCCAGGAGACAGAGGCAAGTTTGCTATGTGTTTGAGACTAGTCCAGGCTACATAGTGAGTTCCAGGCTAGGGTGCACCATAGAGTAAGATTCTGCCTTAAAACAAGATTAAGAAAACTTGTACTACAAATTAAATAACTCCCACTGCACTCTGAGTTCCTGACAGCCCCTTTAAGTCCTGTTTCTGTGAATGTTTACTTTAGGACACCTTTATAGTTTTGTCTTGTGAGTAGCATGTTTGAAATAACACAGTGTCCATGTTGTTACAGCATATATCAAAATTCCTTCACTTTAAAGGCCAAATACTTAATTGTATGTATGTACCATGTTTTTCTCATCTGTCAAAGGACACTTAGGTTGTTTCCCCATCTGACAATTGTGAATGATGCTATATTTTGGAGATCTTTTTAAGTGTTTGGGATGTGGTAAGAAGTGGGATTGATGGATCATATGAATAATTCTATTCAACCATTTTTAACACCCCCTCCCCCTTGTTCTGTTTGGTCAATCTTAGCAGAAAATTAAATTAGTTTTCTATAAATGCATCTTACATGTTTTCTTAGCTATAGCACTTTATATTCCCAATTAAAGTTGTTTTTTTGTTGTTGATCAGTTTATTTTGTATCTATGTGGAGGTCAGAGGACAGTTTAGGGGAGTCAGTTCTCTCCTACCACCTGGGATCCAGGGATCAAACTTGGGTTGTACAGCTTGGCAGCAGGGGCCTTTCCCCAAAAAGTCATCTCGCTGGCCCACCCCAGCACCATTTATTGAGCATTTATTGTATGCCTAATACACACTGTTCATTTCAGCTATTTCCCTAAAATATTCTGTTCTAAAACAAATAGAATAGAAATCATGCACATAATTCTTCCTATCTTCTTTCATTTGTAGGGAAGCAGCACGAGAATGTCGTAGAAAGAAGAAAGAATATGTGAAATGTTTAGAAAACAGAGTGGCAGTGCTGGAAAACCAAAACAAGACACTGATCGAGGAGCTAAAAGCACTTAAGGACCTTTACTGCCACAAATCAGATTAATTTTGAGTTTAAATTTTCACCTGTTATGGTGGAAATGGACTGGATTGGCCACAACCAGAAAGACAAAATAAACATTTTATTTTCTAAACATTTCTTTTTTCTATGCGCAAAACTGCCTGAAAGCAAGTACAGAATTTCACTCATGTCTGCTTTTGCATTAAACTGTGAGTGTTCAACCCCTGCCTCCGCTTCAGCCCTCAAGACATTTTCAGCACCAGGAACCACGAGGAGACTTCAGCTTTGTTTCCCACCTTCCTCAAGAAGGAATACTTTGTTTACTTGGGAATTGTTGGGGAAAAGAGGAAAATGATTTTTTTTTTTTTAATGATTTCAAGGTTTGTGCTGAGCTCCTTGACTGCCTTAGGGCCAGGTACCCCAGCCTCTTTAGCTGAAGTTATGTGTGGGACACATGAGGAAAGTAAGTAAGGTGCAATGAAGAAGTGTTGATTGCCAAATTGATGTTTTTACATTTCCATTGTGAATTATGTCAAGCTGTTGGAGACACACCCCCTGAAAAAGGATCTTAGTATGGTGTTGAGGAATGAACTTGGAGTTCTTGTATGTTCTTGTCTTCAGTACTGAAAACTTGTCTTTGGTTCTTCCAAACATTCTGTATTAACCACAGCTCCTCTGTAGGGCAGTTGTTGCTTCTTAATTCAGTTCTGTGTGTGTTCAACAACTTTGAATACATTAAAAGAAGTAACCAACTGAATGAAAAGGCATGGTATTTGAATTTTAAATTAGGTTGAAATAAAAATATAAAGCTTACTTTAGTTAGTACTAAATCTTAATAGACAGATGCTGGCTAGGTAACCAACCCCCTGAGTTATATAACAGTTTTTAATAAATAAAGCTTTTGTCCTTGCTTTCAAAAATATTTATATTGTCACTTATTTACCTAAGAAGGCATTTCTAGTTTAGTTGCCCTTTGCACATGCACTGTGCACCAGCAGGGAAGCTTTCAAGATGACAAAGCAAAATGACTTGTTCTAGAAAGTATTGAATTTAAAATCCTTTCCAAATTAACAGACTATCAGAAAAATCTCTTGGAATTTTTTTTAATGAAGGAATTTACAAAGATATGTTTCCAAAAAAAACATGTTAGATATTTTCAAAGGTATTTTCTTCAGAAATTGGCATGTCTGCTGTGGTAGTGTTGGGATTCTTTCTCTTGTAAGACATTTTTTTCTTTAAAAAGGGTAATTACACTTTAGTTTTTCAATAGCCATTTTGTCATTTATAAAGGAGCTACCTATTTTAATTCCTGACTTTGATAGTCTGCATTTATGCTTAACATACATTGTTTCCAGTAAGACTTTTAATTATTAATTATTCATTTACTAAGCCTGATAAAATTTAATAAGTTACTTCTTTTAAAAAGTAAGGTGGTTTTTTTCTAAATTGGAGACTGACAGATTACTTATTTGAGAAAGAAATCACTTTTTAAGAAGCTCAGAAAATTGTTTTATATTCACTCATTGGTTACTAAATAAGCTAATTTAACATGAGAAAATATACATTCAAGATTAGAGATATTTGGTTCGTTTTTAAAAATAAGATTTTAATTCATACCTGTAAGTGTTATATCTTGTTTGTAACAAACCATTGTCTTTTTTCAAGGATGAACAGAGTTTGTGAAGGAGCATCATTCTAAGAATTGAGTGATGTAATCCTTATGTTTGGACAGTTCACCAGATTCTCAAGAAGGCTTTCAATCAACTATAAAGTTTGATGTTTGTCCTGCTGAGTTTATGGGGAAAGAGAGAGGATCAAAATTGTTTCTATGCCAGCATAAATGTTATCTGTAGATAACAGCATTTTCTAAACTCTGGTTTAACAGAAATGAAAAAATCAAAAATCTGTTCACAACTGGAATTACTTCACATTAAGTCAAAATGTCAGATTGAACATCTTAAATGTTATAAGTGAAAAACTTGCCTAGTGTGTGGTAACTTGTATAATTTCTAGGTTGTCTGTTTTTCAAAAGTTGAGGCTTTCTACTTCATTAGGAAATTAGTGATCCCCTTAGTCCTTTACAAATCAAGGCACTCAATCACACTTAAATTGGCTGGATGAATTTATAAGTTATAAAGACCTGGGCCTTTATACCTTGAGGATGACTGGACTAGTTTGAAGCCAGTTACTTAGTAAGGTGAGAAATATGTTGCTAAATCTGTTTTAGACCCTTGAGACTTGAAGATTTCAGTTTATACAGATAGACGTCAAGCATCTTTTGTGCAAGCTCTTTTTTTAAATAGAATTAGAATGTTTGTTTTTAAGCTAGAAACTTGGAGAATCTTTATTAAGAAAAATGACATAATTTTTTAAAAAATCTTATATCCAAGGTCACATGTGGCCACATCACCAGTAATGTTTTTCTTTTCGTATTAGCCAAAAGGGAATGAAAATGTCATCATAGGAATCTGTACATATGCTACTGATTTGCCTAGAAAACAGCAAGTTTGGTATTGCTCACTTTGCAAATATAGGGCCATGTGGCACTTTTATCTATAGGACAGATTAATAAGAATGAAGTGGGGAGGGGTCTATTTTTGATATATTATGAGTTTTCAAGCTTTGGTAGTGTTTAACTGAAAGTGGTTTAGAAAGGGCTAGATCCAATGTGTTCATATTAAAAAACTGATATGAGAAACAATTTAAGTTCATTCTTTTTCAAAGTCAAGTACCATATTGGCAACCATAATATTGTCATGGGTGCTCCATTCATTTAGATGTAATAGAGGGTGGGTTTGGGGAAATGGCATTTGTATAATATATATGTACATATATACATACATACAGTATATAATCTAAAAGCTCTGAGAGCTCTTTTAAGTCAGGAATGCTAAGTATTATAGTATATCAAGGTCAGATGAAATTTTACTTTTTATGTGTTCTCTTGAATCCCTTCTGGTAGTTTCAATGATCACATTACTCCAGCACTCATGACTGGATTTTCTCTTTTAATTTTTTTCTCAAGTTTTTTATAATTAGTTTTCTTTGCTTGATGCTTTTAAATGTTACTAGTCACTTGAAAACTCCCAATCCCCAAAGTGTTTTGTTTTGTTTTTTCTGCTTTGTTTCTGGCAGCTATAAAAGTAGTAAGAACATTTTGAAAATAGCTTTTTAAAGGAACCACTGTTTTTAAAAAATCATATTGGGGAAAGAATTTCGATGTTTGATCTGAGCAGGGATTTTTATCAAGAAATGTGTTCTGATGGATGGTAGGTAGGTCAGCAAACAGTGCTAGTATCTGAAAGCACAAAACCAGTCAGGCAGGCTGTCTGATTAGAAGTCATCTGGCTGAAGTTTATCTCTGTCTCTCAGGACTATTCCCTACTATTTGTGACCATTGAGGGTAAGGTGGAGTCATACAAAGGCTTGGGGCTTAGAAACAAGTTTGCATAAACCAGGATGCTTTTACTTACTTGAAGTGACTTCAATCTAGATGTCTTCTTTTCAGATTTAGGAAGCTTTTAATTCACTGATCAGTTCCAGTCAGCTATTAACATAAATTGGTTTCTCTTTACCAAAGGCTGCTTCATTTTGCAGGATTTTAATATGACTATTGTATTTAAAACGGTGGTCACATGCCCTTTCAGTTATTTCCAAGAAGCTTTATGTTTTGCCTCTGTAACGCTGAAAACTATTGGTGTATTATTTCCCAGGATCCAATATAAAGGTTGTATATTTACTTGGGGTTGTATTTACATTAATTCTTTGTAAATGTTTCATGTAACTTGCACTTTTTAAAATGACCCGGTTTGGGTATCTGCAACTTAGGAAATTCCCCCATCAGTTAGTTATCAACTGACCTTTTGGTCTTTCTCCTCTCTTCAAATCATGACTCCTTGATGGAAGCTTTTTATTGATTATCTTTTCATTGATATCTTAGCCTAGCCTTAAAGATGTTATAAAAGCAAACTATCTGGAGGAAATTAAGTTTGACAAGGCCAGTTGATTAAAAGTTAAGCGCAGACTTTTTCACCAGGGGTAAATATTGAAGAAAAAATAAATAACACTTCTAATTTTAAGGGAAATTTATCCTCATGACATCAGTACTGTCTAGAGTATGCCAAAAATTTTTCCAGAATAATGAAACCTTTCTTAAAGTAATTTACTTTTATTGTCTTCATGGGAAACTGTGTAATCATAATTAATAAATTATTTTCATTTTAAATTGGCTGTTAGCATCAAAGAAATGCTGCCTAAATTTGACTGGTTTTAGATGAGGGGGAAGTAAAGTATGCTTTAGTAAGCCTGTAGGTGAAAAAGTAGGGAATAAACTTGTTCACTAAGTTGTACAAAAGCACAACTAGAATTTTTGTTGGGTAGCTTATGTACATCTTGATTACTTTCAATGTTAATTAATAATGTTGACTTTTTAAAAGTTAACTATACAGTCACTGTATGTACTAGGAACTGGTTTCCTTGACTTTCTAGAATCAATGGCCAAGAGAGCCATTAATCCTTGAGGGGTTAAACATATCATGAAGTTGAGTCAGTATGGAAGAATTTCAAACAAATCAAACAGGGTGCTGAAGTTCCATCTGCCTCATCTGCTCATGATACTCCTACTGATTAGTGAATGTAGTTTAAGCCTTTGTATGTGTCCTCAGGGACAGACAAACTTTTAAGAGGGACCAGATAACATTTGAGTGGAGGGATTATATTTCAGGTGTTTTAGCTTGAAATTTATTTTTTAAAAAAAGAAAAATAAAAAAACAAAAGAACAAAGCTTGGGAAGCAAGAGTTGTTAGTGCAGAGCAAATACTGACCTGTCTTCATTCTGGTACTAGGGATGCAGGTCCCAGCTGGGTAAATGTGATGTATTTTAAATTATTATCACCAGCAAGTAAAAGGAAGATGAACAATCTACAGGAAGTATGTGACGAGGGTCAGACAGTAGGAAACTCCTACTTTCCAGGCAATGTGGCATTCTAAGCTTCTGTCTGAGAAGCATCTAGGATGTCAGAATAAATCTGAGCTGATGAAGCAGTGAGTAGGGAAGGAAGCAAACCCCTGCGGATCAGGATCTCGTGTTAGGTGGCCATGTGAGATGATCTACCATGTTTGGGAGGTTTTATTTTCTTAAGTTTTTTTTTTTTAATTGGTAAATGCTTTATAGATATACTTTTATCCAGGTGCCACTCCAGTGTGTATGTAATAAAATTATTTATATTGAGAATGGGAAATAATTTGTCAGCATTTTTCTGTGAGTATAAATTTATTTGGAGTGGCAAAGTGCTAGTTAGCAGTTTTCCTTGTGAACTGTCTCTGACTGATCTGTGTACCTGTCAGTTATAATCTTCCCAACAAAAGGAATTATTTCCGGCCCAGATATATCACTTGAAACTTTTTAGAAACAAAATAACCAGGGAAGTTGCTAGAAAGGTGTTTGGCTTTTTGGTTTTTCCTTGAATATTGGGAGTAAAGAATACCTCCCCTAAAACTGTCAGCACAAAACAGGGTATCAGTGTTTAACTCTGATGTTTCTATTGGAGTTGAATACTAATAAATAACTATAACGAGGGAAATACATTTCTAATAAAATTCCCTACATTCTAGAAACATCCCTGTTTAAATTTTTTACCTAGATCTTTCTGTGCTTTATGTGTAAAGAAAAAAAAAAGTACCGTACTGAGTTACAATGCATTTTATTAACACTATGTACATATTAGCTGCTTTGTGTTCAGAATGGTAGCAGTTGCTTTGTATATTAAAGTGATCCTTGTGAATTTGTGAAATATTGTCATAAAGTGCTTTTTCTTACTGTAATCTTTGTGGTATCAACTGTCATAATGCCCTTTTTACACAAACATTTATGTGCAGTCACATAAACATGATTTTAAAAATTCTGTAAGTCTCTTTTTTGGGGCCTGTCTTGTTTTTTCCAGCTAGTACTGTTAGACCATATTTTATTGGACTTAGGTTTATTAATTTTGTTAAATGAGCAAAAACACATTGAATATGACACAAGCTTATTGTGCCTAGCAAAAGAAAAGCTGTATTTCATGCAACAACATATCTTCAATCACTTAATTTTCCTGAACTCCTAATTTTCAACACTTTTTTCAGTAAGGTTAAGGTTGAACAGTGCCTCTGAAGGTCTAAAAGGACTACTTTTCTGTTGAAGTAACTAATGGAGACATGAGCAGTAGTTTACAGTTATAAAATGCATGTAGGCATTAAAAGAATAAGAATAGTTAACTTATTGGGTCCCCTTGTTATTCTGAATTGTACAGTGATGTAAAATGCAAAGAAATCTGGGTGTGATGGCATGGCTCCTATCACCCCAGAACTCACAGGAGCTCTGGAGTCAGAAGGATCAGAATTTTAAGGCCAGGCTGGGCTACCCAAAGGAGTATGAGGAGAGGGGTAAGAGTAGAGGGTGTGGTTAATTCTGCTTAGGAACCAAAGGAAAATGAGGAGAGGGGTAAGAGTAGAGGGTGTGGTTAATTCTGCTTAGGAACCAAGAATAAAAGATTTCTACACTATTCTGAAATAAGTTCTGGAACTTGTGAAAAAATTACAATCTTATTCCTAAGTACTGTGTTCTTTTCTACATTAGTCAAAATGTGTTTATGACAGCTGCCACTTTATTGAATGAATTTTTTTTTTTTCCTCCTGCGACATTTTCAAGAGTAAAAGGATGGTATCCATTTTATGAGGACAGCCAAGTGTAAACCAGAGCTGTGCTGAGCATTTCAGATCCTGTGGTCATTAGTAAGCTTGTCAGGTGCTTGGACCTCTGGGGAAATCAGAATGCCTGTCTTCATGTTTGCTGTTACTTGACAGATTGAGAACACACTTCTTGGTATTGGAGTGACAGAAGGAAAATCCTTTTTCTCTGGAAGTTCTAAAACATTTTTCTAAGAATATAATTCTAGCCAGGTGTAGTAGCCGACACCTTTAATCCCAGCACTCGGGAGGAAGAGGCAGGCAGATCTCTGTGAGTTCAAGGCCAGTCTGGTCTACATAGCAAGATCAGGATGGCTGGGGCTACAGGGGAACCCTGTCTCAAAAGACCCCCATAAATATATATATATATATATATATTATATATTATATATATATATATTATAGAATTCCAATAGCTTTCTACAGCAAGGAGCCCTTTCCTCTGCACTGAATTCTAGACTTTATTTCCACTCAGATTGCAAAGCACAGGTCCCAAATAGAACTCCTAATTTCTCTTCCATATCTGTTCCTTCAGGTTCTTTCCATCTCATAAATGGTGCACTGTCTACTAAATTGACTAGAGCAAGCCCAGGAGAGTACTGCTTTCCTCCAGGCCACCTTGCTCACTGAACATTTCATTTGCTCCATATTTTGAGCACAGGCACCAGATAAGGACAAACACCTAGGCTTATTTATAGGAGTACTAGCTTTGGGGTTTTTTTTGGGGGGGGGGGTCTGAGACAGGGTCCCACTATGTAGCCCTGGTTGGCCTTAATCTCATAGAGATCCACCTACCTGAGTGCAGGGATTAAAGATGTGTATCACCACAACTGGCTTACTTTTGCTTTTTGAGGTGCAAATTATGTAGCAAATTATCCAGTTTAAATCAAACAATTCGATTGTTCTTAGTACACTCACAAATTGAGCAGCCACTGATTTCTATAGAGTTCTCAAAACTACATAAATTTAGTTAATCCACTTTTTTTTCCCCCTACTGCCTTTGGCATCTTAACAATTTGCTTTCTGTTTCTGTGGACTTACCAATTGTGAGAATTTCAAATAAATGGAATCACAGTATGTTTATGACTTGTGTCTAGCTTCTTTCATTTCACGTTTGTTTCTGTGATGCTGGCCTTGTAACTAGACAAGTGGTCTGCCACATCCAGCCCCTACCTTTTTAATAGGTTTGTAGGGATTTGAACCTAGGATGTCTGCATGCTAAGCAAGTACTCTACCACTGAGCTGCATCCAAATCCTTAATACTGTCTTTATGTCCAATTTCACCATCTGTTGTTTTTGGAATAAAAACTAGAAGTAGCAGTCAGTTTTACACAAGTTTCCTTTTTCACATCTGTGACACTTTTCTAATTTTCCTAATTACTGTTTAATGTTGACAAATGGTCTTTGCTGAGAACAATTGTTTTTTCAGGATTATTAGACTTAACATTTTCCTGGTTATAGAAGTATTTATAATTTTAGGGCATTAAGAACATTAGGGCCACAGTCCTCAAATGTTGAAGTAAACAAATGGAGGCTGCCTAGACTTTCTTCTGTTCGTGTGAGTCCACACAAGTCTTCAGCTTCCCAGACAGCGGCCTCTGCTCACTGCAGTGATTCACCTCATTCTTGTTAAAGAACTTGAAAGTTTGCCTCTAGGAGGGGGTTCTGGGGACCACAAAGATATTGACTTTCTCTAGCACTAAAACACATGACTTTCACCAACTCATGTCAGACCCTATATCTAGTACCACTTACCAAAACTGAGTACACTATATAGTAATTTTTTAAAAGTACTCAAGAGTTCTAAGAACTGGTTGAAATGCTTCCAGTAAAATATAGCACTAATCTGAGGCTCCAGCTAAGTATGCACAAGGCTGGGACTGGAGGATGAGTTTGAGTCCATCCAGGGCTACATGGTGAGACAAGGCCCCCAAAGGGGGGAAATTTTAATAGTTAAATTACATTAATTATTGGTGAATATTACATAAATTCATGGTGATTTCATTATTGAGAGCATGCTTTATTGTTTTAATATCTCTGAGAATCTTAGAGACACATCTTGGGTAAGGAGAACTAGACCACAGAAATTAGGTAATTCAAGTAGGGACTCATCTCTAAAGGACTCCCCATTTGTGTGTTTATTGAACCCCCCCCCTTCATGAACAAAACTCTTAGCACCTAAAGCAAAAGTTACCATGCTAGTCTTCCAGTGTAAGTTATATTTGCTAAAAGAAAACATTCCAGACAAGCCAAGAGTGCTAGCATATACCTGTACTCACATTGCTTGGGGAGGATGAGTTCCAGCCAGCCAGGGTTAAATGACTAGACCCTGTCTAAAATAATTGTTATTTTGCCTGAAAAGAATCTTCTTGGGACAAATAACAATTCTGATTCTTGTGAAAAAGAATAATGTTCTGCTGACAACTGCATCAGTCTGTAGGTATATCTGCCAGTCCAAGGCTGTGTTGTGTCCCTTACAGTTAGTGACCTGACCACAGAGCCATTCCAGGTCTGAAGAATCAGGACTTTTTTGAGTGCAGCCCAATGTCTCCCTCAATCCCAGCCCTGCCACTCGTTCCCTCTGGTGTTCATCTTGGAAGTATTACTATTTGAACTCTGCAAACCCCAATCTCTACCTCCCTGTTCCCCATGGAACCTAATTTGTGGCTACAGTGCAAACCCAAATCCAATAAAAGCACTTGATTTTCACTTATGACAACCAAACTTTTCCTGCTGAATTCTTCCTTGCATGTTCTATTTGTAGAACAAAAGAAAGGAGGGGGACACTACTTTCAAACTTTCCTGATACATAGTTGAAAATACACAGCACACTATAGCTTACATCATGCTGGAGAGCAACCAGGTCTCTCTGAAGTTCCCCACCCCCACCCCACTCCCACTTGAATACCTATCCCCAAAGTTAGAGATGATAAAGGCACTGCATTTCAATTAACATTCATTTCCAATAACTTATCTCACTGGGATCAGGTTTTCACTGCAATGTTGGTGATCCTATGAGGCTTTCATTTTACTTGTTTTTAGTGCTCTTCCATGTTCATAGTACAGTAGCAGCATTTCACAGATTCAGTAAGCTATGGGTGTTCCCATTTCAGGTGCATATCAGAACTGTGTTGGAATGGCACATTATAGAATGGTCATAAAACTTTTAAATATATGTAGACAACACTGTCAGGTATTTCATATTCAAAATATAGGAATAAAATAATGAGGATTTTCATTGGAATATTTTACTTAAAATCTATTACCAAATACCAATTTGAGATCATAGTATTTTTTTAATTAATTTATTTTTTTATGTGTATGAATGTACTGTCTGCATGTAAGTTGGTGCACCTGTGTCATGCAATGCCACGGAGGTCAGAAGTGGGTATCGGATTCCCCTGGAACTGGAGTTAAAAGATGGTTCTTAGCCACCATGTGGGTGCTGGGAATCGAACCCGGGTCCTCTGCAAGAGCAGTTGGTGCTCTTAACCACTGAGCCATCTCTCCAGCCCCAATCATAATATTCTTAAGGTCCAAATTTGCTAAGCTTTTTATTAAGCTTTTCCATTAAAAAGAAAAGCTCAGACATGATAACTTCACGTATAAAGTCTACACAGAGATCATCATGAAGCAGTGCAACAATCATTGAGCCCAAAGACCAATACCCTCTGGCTACAGATGCAGCTCAATAGTACAGTGTGTGCCTGGTGTTCCCCGGCCCTGGGTTTGATCTTCTAAATGGAATCTATCCTCACTATTTAGTTATGATAATCTTACTGGATACTAGGAAGGCAACCATAAAAAAAAGGCAGAAACATTCTGGGCCTCCTAGCAACTTACAACCTACCAGGGATGCTGACATTAAATGAGGGATTGTAGAAATTGTACATTATGAGAGGAATTCATACTATGGGAGCTAACCTTTGTTCAGAGATAACACTAAACTTACAAATTAATATCCTATAAATTATGAGGAAGGAAACACCTAGAAAAGAAATATATACAAAAACAAGGTGAAACAGCAAAGCTGAAGCAGAAAAGCATGGCTTTTTTGAACAACTTATTTCAATCTAAGATTTTAGGTGCTTTCAAAAATTAAAATTATATTTTTCCTTATTCCTTTGCTTATATAGCTAACTCTGAAATTAAGTCAAATGGTATGAGACTCCAGAAAGCTCACATCCTAATCTTGAATAACAAAAAAGTATCACAACTAAATGGAAAGCTGGGCAGTCTGTAATCCCGGTGCCCTGCAGGCAGAGGCAGAAGGGTCGCTGCAAAGCTGAGGCCAACCTTGTCTACACAGTGAGTTCTAGGCCCATTAGGGTGACAAAATGAGACCAATCTCACACAAAAAAACTAAATGGAACAAGAGACTTCAACAGCAAATTCAGCTCAGGGAATATATGTTCTAAAACTATGTTTTACAAATCACAAAATCAGAAAACGGACAAATTTATACACCCCGAATGTATGACTTAACTTCACTAAAACAAGCTTACCTGTTTAAACACACCTTTAAACCATGCCTTTAACCAGATTGTCAACGAAAACTGCTTAACAAGAGCGAGAAACACAAGATAAACAACATAAGCCAAAAATCTCAGTTTCATTTAATGTTCATTGAGTGAGTGAAACATGACTGACAATCAGAAATGGGACAGAGGACTGATTTGTTTAGAAAAATGCACATGTGCTTTGTTCCTTGAGAAGCCTTGGTTGGACAGACTTGCATGGTAAGCCAACTTAATTAACATGGTTAAATTTCTAACTGTAAGACCTTAACTTACCCAATAACAGCATTCTTATACAATACAGCCCACTATAAGTCCTCCCTCTGGTTTCCTTTCTGTGCTTTGTAAATATGTACATCTTTTTCAGGATCATAATAAACCTTACTCACAGTAAATTGCCTCTCCAGCATCACTAAGAAGTTATTATCCCGTTCATAGCGAATTCGGCAAGCTAAAAGAATCATGGACTGGTTGCTACAGAGATGTTCCAGTGTTTGAAGAAGATCTGTGAAGGTTTCTTCTAAATATATAATATCAGCTCCAAGTATGAGGTCAAATTCTCCAGGTGCAAAACTCCCCAAATTTTGTCCCCAAGTCAGCTCCTTAACAACAGCTTTGGGTTGGATATGGGGAGGTAAGTTGGCTTGAACATTTGATTTAAGAAATTCCAATGCTACTTTTCGATCTGTGATAGTCACATGAGCACCTACAATGTGAGACAAAGAGAAAGAAACATGAACATCAGACAACAGTAGATCTAGTTAAACAGAGTATAACTTTTCCAGATGCTTTGCAGAACCCCAGGCCCTTCACTGACAGGTCACCAGATCAGAACGATGCTCCTTTTGTACTGCATCCCTTAAGTAAAATAAACCTTCAGTTTGCCTCTGTGATCTGGTAGTTAACTGTAGAGTCACCATGCTACACAAACTGATGCTTATGAATTCTGCAAGTAGAACTGGCTGGACCTTCATGAATACCTAACACCACACTTGATTCATTACCTTCAAACAGGTAGGGCTCAGAATAAAATAGAATCCAAGTAGGAAAAATCTAAGAGCTGAATATAATTAACAAGATAAGATACAAATAAAAATATTTTTAATTAAAAAAAAAGGAAAAGGATGTTTTGGAGGAGGTTAAAGTTTAAAAGAGACAAACTGGCCAGGCATGGTAGCCCACGCCTTTAATCCCAGCACTCCGGAAGCAGAGGCAGGCAGATCTCTGTAAGTTCAATCAAGCCCAGCCTGGTATACATAGGGAGTTCCAGGACAGCTGGAGCTACAAGGAAACCCTGTCTCAAAAAGACCAAATTAATAATTAATAATAATAAACTGGCTACTGAGAAATCCCAGGCCAACTTCCATGTGGCATTAATAAGTCACATGATGGTTGTACCAGAATAAAGAATCAGCCTAACTCTTAGCATTTAAGGCCCAAGAATGGCCCCAGACTCTGAGTTTGTTCATTCAGCTCTCTCTTGGAACTGTGCTCCTGAGCCAGGTTTCACCCATACTTTCATTCAAACAGTTTCTCCAACATGAACTGGGGAACTACAAGCCTGGATCCACCCTCTTAACAAGAGAATCTTGCCCTTTGAACCCTAGGCTTAAAATATACATTCAATGTCAAGCATATTTCTCAATTCTCTCTGCTTCCAATGAGGACAGGAATATGAATACTATACGTTACTTATGATGCTTTGATGTGGTAAGTCCAGCACACCCACAGTCACTATCCTGAATGGAGGGCAAACTGGGATGGTGGGAAAGGCCAGGTGCCCAGGTCACAGGGCACATGGCTCGGTGAGCTTGTCTGCATTAGAAACAGTAGCTTTTTGGTTCAAGATTAAGTAAAAGTCATTAGTCCAGATTCTATCCACACTGTGTATCATTCCTATAGTTCTCCTATGCTGTTCTGAAACAGCTATCCTATGTTTATATAACTACTGAAAAACTGTCCTCTCAATTACTGCATAGAATTACGATGTTATTAGGTAGCATGTTAAAAGGCTACTTCATAAAGCAAATATAGGTCTCCTTGAGTCAAGCAAGACTCCTCCATCAGCACCAGCTACACCTCACCTGCCTGGAAATACTATGCAGCAGAGGCAGCCATATGCCTGTATATCCCAAATCTAATTGGCTATTAGCTCTCTCCTTGGAGGAATAACCCATGGCTGATGCCACAAGCTTACATCCTCTAATGGTTAGGAGATGTTATAAGCCACAGGAAGACCCTGTCATATTTAACAGAAAAAAATGTAACTCATGGATTAACATACCATCCAAACATCTGTGTCTATACCAAAGTAACCTACCCTAACAATTAGTACTGTTTAAAAACCTATATATCTAATTGCTTGTGCTTCATTAGTAGGATCGAAAGGCTATTCCTGGACAAACTGTCAGCCCATGAAAGGAAATAGCCAGAATTGACCAGAGTCTAAGACAACAGCTCCAGAGAAAGTAGACTGTTTTGCTTCTCATCCACCTGTGCCCCTTTTCTAAGCCTAGGGAACAATCTGCGGAAGAGGGGGCGTGGTAAAATGTAAGGGCTGCGATTGGGGTGAATGGTGAAACTACAACAATATAGTCTGGACACTCATTTGATCAACTTGATTGAACATACAAGCCCCGCTCCTGCTGGATGGTGGGACCCATGAGCTGTGTGGGTTTGGGCACAACTGCTTGTAAACTGGTTTTACATGAAGGATGCTTGTACTCATAAATTATCACTTATTGTTAAAAAATGAAAAAAAAAAACAGAAAGATGCAGGAAAGTTATGGCAGAATGCATGATCTGGGATGGGGTGGGGTGGGGGGAAGGGAAAGGGAAATATGCCTAAACTGAATTGGAAAATGATGTGTGAAATACACAAAGCATCAATAAAAAATGAAAATTAAAAAATAAAATAAAATAATAAAAATAAAAATAACAAAAAAAGGCTACTTCATGTTATTTAAGTGCGATTTTTGTATGCAGTATAAAAACTAATGGGACAGTCTTTTATTAATGTTTCTTCTGGATTACTGACAATTAACTGTAAGATCTATTTTTTAAAAACCAAGGTGGGTAAGAACCAACCACATGAAGTTGGTGCTAATACAGCTCCTGTATAAAGTACAGTGTTCAGTAATGGTTCTATCATGGAATGTTTCATTCTTTCATAAAACTATCTCTCCTTTTTCAATCTCCCACAGGACTCCAAGCAAATGCTAATCAGCACCATTCCAATGGCAGCTCATACCCAGGGTTTCTGTTCTTGATAAGAACAGAAAACTATGGCAGTATGGAATTCAATCTGCCCTTTACAGTCATTGGGCAGCACAGTCTACTTATTGGGCAGCACAGTCATTGTCAGACTGTGCTGCCCAATAAGTAGAATTCAATGACAATTTTCATCTCTTCTGATAAGGAAAACTGCAGAGACCCTCCTGATTTGACTTGAACTTTCGTCTGTGTATTTCTTAGCAGGACACAAAGTGCTCTGCTGGCAACACTGGAGTGAATCTTTACACTCCCACCACATTATTCACTCTGATAGCTTCTCTACTGCCAGTCTTGGGGATATCCACCTACTAGGTACCTCCAACTTACTAGGTATTCCAGAAGTTTGACCAGAATCTTAATGTCAGTCGAACACTCCCTTTACCATCTAATAGTTCTACAAGTACGTAAGTGGCTATTATCATCAACAAAGACCCAGCAGAGATGTAGGATGGGGAAACTTGCAATTAACCTAGGTTGGTTACAACCTAATGAATAAGGTAAGGTGAAAAAGGCTGTGATGTTGATGGAGGTAATAAAATGGTGACCTGTGAAATATATGTGGAGTAAGGAGGGAAAGAAGACAGTACTTAGTTCATAAACAACTATGGAAACATAGGAGCTAGTTAGAATATAGTGGGCTGTCACTCAGAAATGAAAAGCAATGTGTAAACTTGTGTCATCACTTCTGGCTTTACTTTTGTAAGCACTGCCTTACTTTGGTTAAACATTCAAGCACACACCATGTGCTAGAGACACAAAGGTAAACAAGAAAATCCTTAAATCCTTAACTGAAGTTCAGGAGAGAGAGAGAGAGAGAGAGAGAGAGAGAGAGAGAGAGAGAGAGAGAGAGAGAGAGAGAAATAGCTGTGATGTATGGGAAACAGAGCAACAGGAACATGGGTGTGGTGTGCACAGAAAATCATGTAAGACACAGGCCTAGGCTGGGCATGGTGGCGCACGCCTTTAATCCTAGCACTTGGGAGGCAGAGGCAGGTGGATCTCTGTGAGTTCAAGGCCAGCCTGGTCTACAGAGTGAGCTCCAGGCCAGTTGGGACTAAAGGGAGACCCTGTCTCAAAAAGACAAAAAAAAAAAAAAAAAGAAAAGAAAAGGCCCAGGCCTAAGCAGTGCAGATCCCGGGAATTCCTCAAAACATGGAGAGAGCCTGATGATGGTATGAGATTTCAGACCCTTGCTGATAAGCCTGGGATGAAATCTGTAGGCAGAAGCAATAGAAAAGCATAAGAATGTCTAAAACAGATCATACTTTTCATTCATTGTACATTTTAGATAGACATCTTGCAGCTACTCAGAAAGTGGATGTAAGAAGACAGAGCAGACACAGAAAGACCAGGTGGGAGGGCACTGCAGCCATGCAGGGGATACACAGTGAAGGCTAAGCCAGCAATGGAAAAGTGGTTAGGACAGAATCCACAGAGTCCCAGGGCACTGAATCCAAAATCTAACCATACATAATCCATTAACTTTATGATCCAAGGCAAGTTACCTAATATTAACCCTACCTTTTATCCCTTGACAAGAATGTGAAGTGGTCTACTTACCATGCAGAACCACTGTAAGAATGAGACTAAATATGCAGCCTATCCCCAAAAAGAGTTAAGTTTTGTTTTGTTTTGTTTTTGGTCTTTTTGAAACAGGGTCTATAGCACCAGCAGGCCTGGAACTCACTATGTACACCAGGCTGGCCTTGAACTCACAGAAAACCACTTGCCTCTGTCTCCTGAGTGCTGGACTAAAGGTGTACACTACCATGGCCAGCAAGAGTCAAGTTTTAATGTGCCACGAGAGATACTAGGCAGTGATATCCAGTTTTCAGTTAAAAAGAGAGGACAAAGCTGGGCATGGTGGTCCACGCCTTTAATCCCAGCACTCGGGAAGGCAGAGACAAGTGGATCTCTGAGTTCAAGGCCGGCCTGGTCTACATAGAGTTCCAGGCCAACTGGGGCTGCAGGGAGACCCTGTCTCAAAAAGACAAAAGAGAGAGAGAGAGAGAGAGAGAGAGAGAGAGAGAGAGAGAGAGAGAGAACAAAGGCTCAGCAGAGATAGGCAGTATAACACCAGCAAGGCAACAGGCAGTTTCTTCCTAAGCACTGTATTTTAAGAGTGTCCCACAGGCTTGGCTAGACATCAATTACATGAGATTTTTATAATGCACATTCAGATACAGGTACACATATACAGACATCTATAACCATAATCACAACTGTAACTATGTAAAATACAGATGAAAAAGAATGAAACACATCAAAATGTGAATGTAATTGTGTTGTACATTAATGATATTTTTGATATTTATTATTTTTATTTTATATGTATGAGTGTATTGCCTGCATGTATGTAAGTATACCTGTAACATGCGAAGTCAGAAGAGACCACTGTATTCCTTGGAGTTACAGGTGGTTGTTAGTCACCATGTGAGAGCTCGGAATCAAGTCCAGGTCCTCTGCAAGAGCAGCCAGTGCTCTTAACTGCTGAGCCTTCTCTCCAGCCCTAAAAGTATTTTTTTCATATTTATTTTATGTGTATCAGTGAATTGCATGCATGTGTGTAACAGCACCTGTGTCGTGAAATGCCCATGGAGGTCAGAAGAGGGTGTCAGATCCCCTGGAACTGGAGTTATAGATGGTTGTTAGCCACTATGAGGATGCTAGGAACCAAGCCCTGTAAGAGCAGCTAGCCCTCTTAACCACTGAGCCATTATCTCCAACCCCTCGTGATTATTTTTTGAAATAGAGTTCCATCAGTTTTATGAGGAAATATTAATTTTCATGATTTCCTTAAAGCCGTCAATCTAGTTTGTCCATATGGGAGTGGAGGGGTGGAGGTGCATGTTTAAGTGCCATTGCCTTCAGAGTCAAAATCAGGGCACTGGATCACCTGTAGCTAGAGTTATACCTGACATGAGTGCTGGAAAAGAAGCTCAGGTCATCTGTAAGAGCAGGACATGCTCTGAACTGTTGAGTCATTTCTCTAGCTCCTAGTTCCTGTCTTATTCCAGGACTATCCAAACATCCACTAAGTGAAAGGTGTTGTACAAGGGTTAAGAAGACACCATAAGATATTATTCCATTTCTCAAGAGCCTACCCTACCAAAAGACAGACACATGAAGCCTGTCTTTCACTCCTAGATAGAATCTGAAGAACCTTATCCTCACTTCCTTGACCCCACAGGTCCAGATTCCTAAATTAGAGAAAGTAGCACTCAGAATAGCAACTAATACTGTCATAGCACTTCCTCTGTGTTGGTCAATGAGCTAGTCTAGATAACTATTTCTAGATGAAAACTATCCCATCTTGAGCCTCACTCTGGAGTAAATACTGGTATTGCCTCCATTTTACAGACAGAGAAGTTAATGTTTATAGATTAAACAACCTGCCCAAGATCACACCACTAATAACAAAAGAGGTGTTAAATCTAATTATAACTGAAACTATATATTAACATGTCTCTCATCAGCCAAAGAAGGTTTGCATGAAGCCCATGTTTACAATAGAAAATAAGAAAAAGGAAAAAAAGGAAAAGAAGTCAGTATACAAAGAACCTTAATTGGAACTGCTATGTTTTACAAGATTAGTTTTGAGTCCCAGATTGCCACTAAGACCTCAAAAAATGGCTTTGTCTCTCAGAATATGAATTTCATTTGAAAAATAAAAATTAAAAATAATGTGTAAACATATGAGGATAAGGATCACCTGGAATGAATAAAAGACCAAAGACCAACAAGGGTCTTGACAATGATTTATGGGCTGTGCTTCTAAGACAGATAAGAAAATTAACTGACATATACTTTTTTTTTTTTAAGTTTTTGGCTACTTTTTTTTTTAATTTTTTTTTTTATTTATTTCTGTATGTGTATGAATGTACTGTCTGCATGCAAGTTTGTGCACCCGTGTCGTGCAATGCCGCAGAGGTCGGAAGACGGTCTCGGATTCCCCTGGAACTGGAGTTCTCCTGGAATTGGAGTTTCAGACGGTTCTCAGCCGCCATGTGGGTGCTGGGGATCAAACCTGGGTCCTCTTGTAAGAGCGGTCGGCGCTCTTAACCGCTAGGCCATCTCTCCAGCCCCCTGACATATACTTTTAACCACAACCCTAGCCATGCCCCCCCTCCACCAGACTGAAGAAAGCAACATAGAAAGGACCACAGAGACAGAAAAAGGAATGCTGAAAAACAATGAGTTGTCAAAAGGGAGGGGGGCAGAATAAGATAAACTTAAGTTGTGCCTAAAATACTTGTAGATAATATGAACAGTTCAATGCTCTGGAATTTTGATCCTCAACAGTAAAATGTCTTCTGAGAACCTGTCACGCTGGCACTGTTAGCCTAGGAGCTTGTTACATACAAGCTGTTAGACACCATTCCAGAGCCACAGAATCAGAAACTGTAAGAAGAGCCCAGGTAACAGTACTAAAGTGATGGATAGTATAGATGGTGCCCGACTAGGTGGCCTGTCTTTCTTTATTATTGGATATATTGAACAGTATGAGTCAGAAGCTGGAGAAAGAAGTAAACAGTGAATAAAAAAATAATAATGAAACTTAGATGTGCTTGAGGCAGCCAAGCACAGTGGTGCAACATGTCTGTAACCAAAGCTACTCAGGACCCTGAAAAAGGAGGATTACAAGTTCAATGCCAGTCTGGCCAGCAGTGTGAAACACTGTCTCCAATAACAACAACAACTGTTTGTACTTGACAAAGAATGATAAATATGTTGATATCAATTTAGAATCACAGACTATTAACACAATCTCTTAAAATAAGATGGCAGGAGCTAGAGAAATGGCTGGGGTTAAGAACACTTGGCTGCTCTTCTAGAGGACCTGGGTTAAGTCCCCAGTACCCACGTGGTGGCTAACAGCCATCCATAATTCCAGTTCCAGGGGATTCAACACCCTCTTCTGGACTCTGCCAGCATTTCATGACACTGGGTGCACCTACACACATGCAGGCAAAACACTCATAAAATAAAAAATTTTAAAAAAGCTTTAAAAAAAATAAGATGTCAGTATTCATTTTTGAGACTATCCTCCCTAGAAGAAAAATGAGCAATTTTCGAAACAATGAAGAACAAAGACTGCTCGCTCCACTTACCTCGGAGAGTTAAATCTGATCATATATAGGCTTAGCACTGTAAACCAAAGAAACCATACACAGGGCTTATTGTCCTTAAAATCAATGTCACATTTGAGATCTCCTGAGCCCAGCGGCAGGAAGAGGGGAAGACAGATTTGAGATCTCCTGAGCCCAGCGGCAGGTGCCGGGGCGCGGGCTGAAGAGCTCCCCCCCCCCACCAACTGAGATTACGAAGAAGGATCTGAAGGAGGCAAGCAAAGCACGCCTTCAACACAGTGAAGAGGCATTCAGGACTCACATTGGAATACAGGCAAGGAGAAGCCCATATGCCAGGATCACGAAGAAGAGACTACACTGGAAAGGTGCAGGATAATCCCACGCCAAGCTTTACCAACCCTATGGATGACTCCTGCAGTGGGATCCCCCCGGGGATGCCCCAGGACACAGACATCAGAAACACAATTGGGAACATACTTAAAGAACTACAAGATCATAAAGAACAAATTAAAGAACTAAGAAAAGAGAATGAGGACCGAGAGAGAGAGAATGACAAGCTCCGGAAGGAAGTAGAAACACTGAAAAGATCCCATGCTGAAAAAGAAAAAGAAACCAACCAGCAAACAAAAGAGCTACAAAAAGAGATCGAGAAGCTCCAAAAAGAAATAGAAACACTAAAGAAATCAGAAGAGGAAATGAAAAAGGAAATCAAACACTCATCCATTCAAGAGGAAAGGAATGAAAAAAGCCTCAGAAGCAGAATGGAGGAAGCAGAACAAAGAATATCAGACCTGGAGGACAACACAGAACAACTAAAAACCTCAAGGAAAGATTATGAAAAATTTAAAAATACACAAAAATGGAACAACCAGGAGCTGTGGGACACTATGAAAAGATCAAACCTCCGCATCATAGGAATAGAGGAAGGAGAAGAATCCCAAGAGAAAGGTATTGATCAGATCTTCAACAGAATAATAGATGAAAACTTCCCCAAACTAAAAAAGGACAAACCAATACCAATACAAGAAGCACATAGAACTCCAAACAGACAAGATCAGAAAAGAAATTCTCCACGCCACATCATAGTTAAAATGCTAGACACCCAAAACAAAGACAAAATCCTTAAAGCCACAAGAGAAAAACAACAAGTGACCTATAAGGGGAAACCTATCAGAATTACAACTGACTTCTCAGTGCAAACTATGAAAGCAAGAAGAACCTGGAGCAAAGCATTCCCAGTGTTAAAGGACAATAGATGCCAACCCAGGTTACTATACCCAGCAAAAATGTCAATTATAGTTGAAGGAGAGAGAAAAACCTTCCATGACATAAACAAGTTGAAAGAATACATGTCCGGAAAACCAACCCTTCAGAGAATACTTGAAGCAATTCAAAGAACAGAAGAAAGGAGCAACCAACCCCAGGCACCTAGAAAGAGAAATCAATAAAAGCATAACTGCAGAAGTAGAAACCTAAACCAAAACCGCAAATGGATAATAAGGCAAAAGGAAGCAACACAAACCTATCAGTCATAACCTTAAATATTAATGGACTAAATTCCCCAATCAAAAGACATAGACTGGGAGACTGGATTAGGAAACAGAATCCATCGATATGCTGTCTACAAGAAACACATCTTACCTTCAAGGACAGGCACCACCTTAAAGTGAAGGGATGGAAAAAAATATTCCAAGCAAATGGTACCAAAAAGAAAGCAGGTGTTGCTATTTTAATATCGGATAAAATAGACTTCAAAGTAAAAGAAATCAGAAGAGACAAAGAAGGCCATTACATTTTCATCAAAGGAACAATCCACCAAGAAGATTTCACAATTATGAATATATATGCCCCAAATTCTGGTGCACCAAACTTTATAAAGACAATTCTCCAGGACCACAAGTCACAGACTAACCCCAGCACACTCATAGTGGGAGATTTCAATACCCCACTGAGTCCTTTGGATAGGTCAACAGGACAAAAAATAAACAGAGAGACATCTGAACTGAACGATATGATACACCAAATGGACCTCATAGACCTCTACCGAACATTCCATCCTAATACCAGAGAATACACTTTCTACTCAGCACCCCACGGAACATTCTCCAAAATCGACCACATCCTGGGACACAGAAGAAACCTCTACAAATACAAAAAGATTGAAATAATTTCATGCATCCTGTCAGACCACAGTGCAATGAAGCTCAACATCAACACCAGGACAAGCCCTCCTGCCTACAAGAACACATGGAGACTAAACAACACACTCTTGAATAATGAATGGGTCAAGGAAGAGATAAAGAAAGAAATAAAAACATTCCTGGAACTGAATGACAATGACAATACAACACAACAAAACTTATGGGATACCTTAAAAGCAGTCCTAAGAGGGAAATTTATAGCCCTGGGTGCCTACATTAGAAAAACAGAAAGAGCACAAGTGAATGATCTAACACTACAGCTAAAAGCACTTGAGAGGCAACAACAGATGAACCCTAAACGCAACAGACAGGAAGAAATAACAAAAATCAGAGCAGAAATCAATGAAATAGAAACAAAGAAAACAATACAAAAAATCAATGAAGCCAAAAGTTGGTTCTTTGAAAGAATAAACAAGATAGACAGACCTCTAGCCCAGTTAACAAAAAGAAAGAAGGAACAACTCCAAATCAATACAATCTGTGATGAAAAGGGAAATATCACAACGGACAAGGAAAAGATCAAGAAAATTATATGGGAATATTACAAGAACCTATATTCTACCAAGTTTGAAAATCTAGAAGAAATGGATGAATATCTGAAATCTTGGGAATCACCAAAGCTTGGCCAAGAGGAGACCAGCAGCTTAAACAGACCCATAACATATGAAGAAATAGAGGATGTAGTAAGAAGCCTCCCAACTAAAAAAAGCCCAGGCCCAGACGGTTTCACAGCAGAATTCTATAAAACATTTCAAAAAGACCTACAACCATTATTTCTGAAACTGTTTAGAAGTATACAATCAGAGGGAACTCTCCCAAATTCCTTCTATGAAGCCAACATCACTCTATTACCAAAACCAGGCAAAGATACAACTAAAAAGGAGAATTATAGACCCATCTCCCTCATGAACACAGATGCCAAAATTCTAAACAGAATACTGGCAAATCGCATACAGACCCACATCAAGAAGATCATCCATCATGACCAAGTTGGATTCATACCAGAGATGCAGGGATGGTTCAACATACGAAAATCAATAAACATCATCAAACACATAAACGGAATCAAAGACAAAAACCACACCATCATCTCAATTGATGCTGAAAAAGCCTTTGACAAAATCCAGCATCCCTTCATGCTTAAAGTCCTAGAAGGAATTGGATTGGAGGGATCATTCCTCAATGTAATCAAAGCCATATACAGGAAACCCACAGCCAATATCATCCTAAATGGGGAAATGACAGAAACATTCCCTTTAAAGGTAGGAACTCGGCAAGGCTGCCCCCTATCACCACTCCTCTTCAATATAGTGCTTGAAACACTTGCTAGAGCAATAAGGCAAGAAAAGGATATTAAAGGAGTACTAATTGGAAAAGAGGAAGTCAAACTATCCCTATTTGCTGATGATATGATTGTTTACTTAAGGGATGCAAAAAACTCCACCAGAAAACTCCTAGAAACGATTAACAGCTTCAGCAAAGTGGCAGGATACAAAATTAACCTTAGAAAATCAATGGCCTTTCTTTACACCAAGAACAAGCAACTGGAGAAAGAATTCAAAGAGACCTTCCCACTCACAATAGCCTCAAAAACAATAAGATACCTAGGAACAAACCTAACCAAAGACACCAAAGACCTCTACAACAAAAATTTTAAACCCTTAAAGAAAGAAATTGAAGAAGACCTCAGAAGATGGAAAAACCTCCCATGCTCATGGATTGGGAAAATTAACATTGTAAAAATGTCCATTTTACCAAAACTCTTGTATAGATTTAATGCAATCCCAATCAAAATCCCCAAGAGTTTCTTCACAGGCTTGGAAACAAAAGTTCTTAAATTCATTTGGAGAAACAAAAGACCCCGAATAGCCAAATCAATCCTGAGTGAAAAGAGCTACACAGGAGGGATCTCTATACCAGATTTTAAACTATACTACAGGGCTATAGTCATAAAAACAGCCTGGTACTGGCACAAAAACAGACCTGTTGACCAATGGAACAAAACCGAAGATCCAAATCTGAGCACATACAATTTCAGCCATCTCATATTTGACAAGGGGGCCAAGAAACCACAATGGAGAAAAGACAGCATCTTCAGCAAGTGGTGTTGGCAAAACTGGATCACCACTTGTAGAAGAATGAAATTAAACCCCTACCTCTCACCCTGTACAAAAGTCAACTCCAGATGGATTAAAGACCTCAACGTGAAACCCCAAACTCTGAAGGTGATAGAAGAAAAAGTTGGCAGCAGACTACAAGACATAGGCGTAGGAAAAGACTTCCTAAATCAGACAGCAGCTGCACAAGAATTAAGGTCGACAATTGACAAATGGGACCTCATCAAACTCAAAAGCTTCTGTACATCAAAAGAAACAATCAAGGAAGTGAAGAGAAATCCCACAGAGTGGGAGGAAACCTTCACTGCAGATACATCTGACAAAGCATTGATTTCCAGAATATATAAACTACTCAAAAAACAAAGAAAAAAGAAAACAAACGACCCGCTCAATAGATGGAGCAAAGAACTGAACAGAGACTTCACAAGCGAGGAATTAGAGATGTCTGAGAAACACCTCAAGAACTGCTCAACATCACTAATCATTAAGGAAATGCAAATCAAAACCACTTTAAGATATCATCTTACTCCAGTAAGACTGGCTAGGATCAAGAAAACAAATGATACCAAGTGCTGGAGAGGTTGTGGGGAAAGGGGAACACTCATCCACTGCTGGTGGGAATGTAAACTCGTACAGCCACTATGGAAAGCAGTGTGGAGAACCCTTGGAAGACTTGGAATGAACTTGCCACCCGACCCAGCCATACCACTCCTGGGCATGTACCCTCAAGACTTACGCCACCACAGAGATACATGCACGGCCATGTTTATTTCAGCTCTCTTCACAATAGCAAAGAGCTGGAACCAACCTAAATGCCCCTCAACTGACGAATGGATAGAGAAAATGTGGTACATCTACACAATGGAGTTCTATGCAGCAGTAAAGAAAGACGACATCACGAGCTTTGCAGGAAAATGGCTGGAGCTAGAGGACATCATGCTGAGTGAAGTAACACAGTCCCAGAAAAACAAACGACGAATGGTATCCCTCATCTGTGGATGCTAGTGCCAATTACCCAGTTGTAAGTATTTCTTGTGTAGGGCCCCCTGAGCTTCTGTACAAAGCAGTTGGACATAATGCATTTTGGAAACAACAACAACAACAGAAAATACTGCATCAAAGAACTGACTGAAACAGTGAACTTCTGCTCAAAACAGTCAACGTCCCCATGGAAAATATTGAGAAAGACTAAGAGATGGAAAGCATGTTTGGCAGAATGCACGAGCTCTGACGGGGTGGGGGAATGAGCGGGAACACGGGTCTAGATTTGTTAAAAATAAATAAATAAATACAATTAAAAAAATAAAGTCAAAAAAAATAAAATAAAATAAAATAAAATCAATGTCACTTTAAGATCCCATTTTTAGCAAAATCAAAAGGAGCAATGTGATCTCTCAGCAGAAGTATGAATAACATGAGAGAAAGAGGAAAAATTACTGTCAGCCTCAAGAGTAGAGATACCAGCAGGTGGCACATAACTCATAAGCACTAAAGAAAGAAATTAACTCCCAAGGGCTGGAGAGACACCTCAGTGGTTAAGAGCACTTGCTGCTTATCCAGAGGACCACATTCAGTTCCTAGCCCCCACAGGATAGCTAACAACCCTTCAAAACTCCAGTTTCAGGGGATCAGATACCCTCTTCTGACCTCCCCAGTCACTGCATGCACAAGATACACTTATTCACATGGAAGCAAAACACTCATACCCATAAAATGAAAATTTTTTAAAAAGAAAAAGACATTAATCCAGTAGGGGAAAACCTAAGCATGGGTTTCATGTTAAGAAAACAGCAAATGTACCTCTCAATGAGTTCTGCTCACTAAAGAGTGAGTCAGCATATTACACTCACCCAGCAGGGCAGCCACTATGCCCACCAGCCCTGTGCCAGCACCCAGCTCCACCACAGTGCATCCCCTGAGCTCCACAGCACCCATCTCCAGATACGTGGAAAGAACGATGGCCTGAGTCAAAACACAGTATGATTATGATTAAGGTCAGCTGTAATGCTTCAGGACAGACACACACACCAGCTGTAAAATGCAGTTCCCAATTCTCAGCACACAGAACTTAGCTGCTGTTGCTGCAAGGTAACTTTCAGATTAAACCCAGGCACAGTGTGCTCAACACCCCTTGAATCTGAAAAGCCTAATGTGTATGTGTGTATGTGTGTGTGTGTGTGTGTGTGTGTGTGTCACAGTACTTGCACACTGGGGTTTACAAAACGATTCTAGAACAATTGACTTGAATGATCTCTGCTTTTCTTCAAGGCAATGCCCAGTTCCTAAGCCAAGCTCAGGTCAGCAGGAGCACAACCTCTCCTAGAGGGAAAATCATCGCAAAGCTCATGGCTCCCAGAACTATGTTGCTGTGTCACTCCCCTTTAGTAATCTACTTCATCCCCCTCCCCCAGGGACCTCATCATGTTTGGGGCATCAGAGGTAGGTTTTGAACAAAGTTTTGGAACTTCACATGTTGAGCATTTGCTTAAAATCCCATAATTTGTACCGTAATCTGGCTTTTTCATAGCTACATAATAGTATAACTGCAGACCTTCTTGGTGAGCATCTATGAGGCAACCCATTCCTCATCATTATTTACCCTTACTACCTATGGGAATACTGTTCTGTAGTTTCTAGTAGGTTAGAATATATTAGTATTTTATTACTAGTGTTTGCCCCTATCCCTAACAATACAATATTACTACTGTAAAATTATCTTTATACCAATTATTTATTCAGCATGAATTCAGTACACCCCTCTCAAACTGGGTGTGGTGCTAGGGGCTGAAGACAGTGGCCATTGCAAATAGAAAAGCAATCATCAATTTGCAAATGTGGAAAACTGAAAATACATGTCGTTCATTTTTGGCTTTGTCTCTTTTCATAATCTTTGTGCAGTACTCTGTCTGCTTTGGACAGAAGGTGTCCTGCTTTTCCTTGGCCATTTGTTTCTCACTGGGCAAATACTGGTAAATCATTTCACTTCTCTCAGCTTTCAAAATTCAGTGTATTTAAGGGGAAAAGGGAGTGATTGGTATGGGAAGAGATTTTGGGAGAAATGATTAAAGAAATCTTAAATTAAGGTATGGGTACATTACAATGAATATACTTAAAAAGAAAACGGTGCGTTTCTGTACTTTACATGGCGGGGGGGGGGGAGCAGTATGTGAATTCTCTCTGAATAAAGATGCTGGCTTTCTTTTTAAAATAATGTCGTCTTACAAGTGTGGGTGTTTTCGGAGACCATCCAGGACTGACTTACCGCATCCCAAACCACTGCAGCGACTCCCAGTTGCCTCCAATCCTGCCGGATCTGGATGGTATGGTTTGCAAAGGAAAAGGTGGCCAGAGGCTTGTGGAATTTCTGGAGCCCCATTCCCGTGGTCTCCTCATAGGGTACCAGGGCCATTTCTACTGAGTCTAGTCCCCTGCTGAGACCTGTCATACAAAAGAATCCCCAGTGACACACAACTCAGAAGTTCTGTTACACATTAAGAAACTTCAGATGATCCTTAAGGCTGTTCTACAAGTTCAAAATAAGAAAAAGAAAAAATGCGCTAAGACAAGTACAATTCCTTTTACAAAGCTTCCTCCACATCTTACTGTGATGTGAAATGTCAATTTGCCTCCGAATTCAATGTTATCTTTGGGCAAAAACACCTAAAACACTCCAACTCCGTGCACACTTAAAGGTCCACGAAGCGACAGTGGCTGCCCTGGGCTGCGAAACTGCAGGGACATGCCTGGACAGCAGCTCCGGGCTGAGGAGTTCCAGCGTTCAGCGGGGACAAAGGAGTGGAATCTACACTTGGCCTGAATCTCATCGGTTTACCCTGTCTTTACACCTCAGCCAGCTGGCTACCGTGGACCTGGTGCCACTCTGGAAGCAGGAAGTCGACACTCAACGGACACCGAGCCGCTGGCAGAGAAAAGCGTGGCCGCGGGTCCAGAACGCACTCGAGGCTGGGGCTCAGAGGCCTGAGAGGTGGGAAGCCCGGCTCCTCCGGGCCCGCAGCTGTGCCTTCCTCCCCGCCAGCCCTAGACACCAGCCAAGAGCTGGAGCCGGACCCAACTGCGCAATCCGCGGGATACTTGGGGAACCCGGAGTGCGGGTAGCAGAACCGCAGTAGACAACACGCTCAAACCACCCTGAGGCGCAGCCACTAAACTACTCACGGTTGAGTTTGGGGAGAAACTCCGCGCTGCGCATGCGCACCAGCCTTACACTGGTTGGCTGAGGAAAGCTCCGCCTTAAAGAGTCGGATTGGCCGACAGCAGATGGAGGCAGGACTCGGGGGCAGAGCATGTGTTTCCGGTGCTCCGCCCAACCGGTTTCCAGGAGACTGGTTCTCTGAGCGTTCCGGGCCCGGAGTTTGAGGGTGGGGCCGCTGGGGGCTGGGCGGTACTGGGACCTCCCCACGGGCTTGGGGCTCCCTGATCTGTTTCCTCAGCGGGCAGGTGCCGGTTAAGGACAGAGAACGGCCAAGAGCTGGAGGGTACAGGGATCTGCGGTGCCCAGGCGTTGGGGAGGAAGCCACCGTCTTGCTCTGGTTGCGCTCTTGGGCTGGTCCTCCTCGCTTGTGCATTTTCGCTCATTTTAGTTTTAAACGTCGTCAGTGGGTGGAGAGAGTTGGTTCCAGGTCGTGTGGTCATATGCCCCAAAGTAGGGTCTGAAAAGGTGTCCTTGCCAGCTTGGTGGCACCCGACTGGGAAAGTCACCACAGAGCTTTACTAACTAGCGTGGCGCCCGGGTCCGAGTTTTTTCACAGGCCGCGTGTGCCGCAGCATCGGTGCCCTCCCGTCCCTCATCCCGGACGCCCAGCTTGCCACAATCGGTGCGGTCCCAGGTCCCCAGGCCTCTGCTGACGCAGCCACATTGAGCGTCCCAGAGAGTGACGTTCTCTTGGAACTTGACTTCCTGGGGCCTGACCTCCAGCCCCCTCCCCTCCTAATGTTCCTTGGCCTCTGCTGCGAAGCCCGGATCCCTGGACCAGTCACCCCGAGTTTTGTGCTGGACTCCAGCTGTGAGTTGCCTCTGTTGTGAGGAGTCCTGACGGAAAGCGGTTTCCTCTGCTTGAGCTGCTGGCTGCCCTCTCTTCTCCCAGCCCGCAGGGGGCGTTCCTGGACTCGCGTTTTCTAGACCAGGCAGCAGACGGCCGGGCAGACCAGTAAGAATCCTGGCTAATTTTCATCTGGGTCTTCTCTCCCTGTTTTTCTCTTAATAGGTCTTTCCCTCCTTACTTTGTGCTGCTTTTGCAGTTCAACTTCCCTTTTCTTATTTTTAAGTTCCCTTTTTTTTTACAGGGAAGAGATGTCAATTGCCCTGACTTAATCAGTGCATACTATGTGCAAGTGTAAAAATATTATACTGTCCCGTTAAGATGGACAATTACATGTTAATCAAAAGAAAAATCTCCCTTCCTCATATTTTCTCATTTTTTCCCTTTGGGGAGCCAAGAAAAAGTGTGCAATTTGAGGCCAGAGAAACATTTAAAAACTGAAATCTTGCTTCTGACACTAAATGGGTTGATCTCCCTAGAACCCTGGAATCTGGCAGCCCATTGACCTCTCTGTTTTTCATCCTTTTCATTTAAAGGTGTGTATGACTTTAAAACTCCCGACTTCTCCTGCACTCTGCTTAACATAGGACATATCCTGCAACATAATATTTACTTAGTTTACTCAGCCTCCCAGTGTTATTATCAGCTTGCTCAAAAAGTGGACACACACACAAACACACACATTTAGCAAAATACAACTTACAAAGCTCTTATTTTATCAAAATAAACCAAAACAACCAGTGGTGCACTGTGAATATCTGAAAATAAAGTTTTAATCCTTGAAAAAATTGGCCTTGTGTCATGTCCCTTCCAAACAGATGTTGCCTACTTATCCTCTTGGATCATGCTTGGTCATATGAACTGTCCTGGTCAACAGAACAAGGGTGGAAGTGGCATTTGCCACCCCTGAGCAGGAATGGACACTCTCCCACTGCTCCGGGGCTGCAGGTCTTGGGAATTAGCACCAAGGAGTGAGAAAGACTGGCTTTGTTAGAACTGGAGATTTGTTTGGTTAGGCTTTAGTTTTTTTCTCAGGCTTTGATTGCTTTTGTTTGAAATGACCCTCAGTCTATAGCCCCACATTGCCTTGAACTGTTGATAGTCCTGCCTCAGCTTCCTGATGGTGGGATTGTATGTATGTATAAGCACCAAGCCTGGTCTCACCAGCCTTGCTGGGGATGTACAAGAGGGTAGATTTGTTTGTTGCATTATCTGATAGTGATTCTAAAGTAAAGTTTAATTATAATGATCCATAGAATTCTGCTTTTTTGCTTCTGGAAAGGTGGCCTGAGCTCCTTTCTTTGGCTCTCTCCTGGCCAATGGCAGCCAGCAAGAGAACATGCCTGGTGTTACCAGATGTGTGGCCTTCCTGTACACCTCTGGATGGCTTGGTACCTTCTGGTACACTGAGTCTCTGTGGGGAGCAGAAATTGGGGGAAGCTAGAATGCGAACAGTAGGCTTTTAGTTGAAGTGACAGAGCTGAGGGAAGGCTACCCTCGAGAGGGAAGGCTACCCTCGAGTGGAAGCACCTACTGGAGGGCCTTTCTCTGAGTTTCCTTCATCTCTTTGAGCAGATACTCCAAAAAGGGAAACTATGGTCATAGACCCTCTCTCCTGGAAAGCTCTTCAACCAGGGGAGGTGGAATTGCAGGAGAAAACGCAGGAGGTCACTGTCTCTCCAGATGAACTCTGGTTCACAGGCTCCTTGGGAGCCTGCTCTTCTGGGACCTTCTTGAGACAACTTTCAGTACTTCCGGAAGCCCCATGCTCCACTGCTTCCTGTAGCCCACGATCCTCCTTAAGCTTCCACAGCTCACTAGGCTTAGGAGTACTCACTGTCTTTCCCCTGATTCCTGCATGTACAAAATACAGTTGTGTACCTTTTCTTCTGTTAATCTGTCCACTGTGAGTTCATTTCATAAACACAATTATTAAGCTTTCAGAAGATAGAGGAATAGTTCCCTTTCCACTGAAACATTTGTTTCTTCTCTTAAAAGAATCTGTGTGCACCTGTGGGTACTAACTGCTCAAATAAAAAATTAAGAAAAAAGCCGGGCGTGGTGGCGCACACCTTTAATCCTTGCACTTGGGAGGCAGAAGCAGGCGGATCTTTGTGAGTTCAAGGCCAGCCTTGTCTACAGAGTGAGTTCCAGGACAGCTGGAGCTGCAGGGAGACCCTGTCTTGAAAAGACCTCCAAAAAAAAAAAAAAAAAAGAAAGGAAAAAAAAGATTAAAGTGATAATTTATGGCAATCTGTAAGAGCTACAAGTACAGTGCTATCTCAGCAGGAAATTCAGAGGAAAACAATGTTACATCACCTTGTGAGCATTTCTTCTACTGATGTTAGTTTCAAAGAGCTTTTGAAATTTTTCACATAAATTTATTTTTATTTTTTTATCAAATCTAGACCTGTGTCCCCCCTCATTCCCCCACCCCACCACAGCTCATGCATTCTGCCAAACATGTTTTTCATCTCTTTCTCAGTCTTTCTCAATATTCTCCATGAGGAAGTTGACTGTTTTGAGCAGAATTGAAATGTTAATGGCTATATTTAATCACAGTAATACACTATCAAATATAACTTAAAGTTGTAATCACTCTAATAAGAAACTTTAAATATTCATTTCTGGAAATTATATGTCTGGGCAAAGTAAATCATGACTCATTTATATAATTATGAAGAACACAAATAACAGAGGTTATATTTTATTTTGGCTCAATTGTGTCCAATCAGTTCATCTTCACACTCGAAACACTATTGGTGATTTCAAATTGTACCCTTTGAAATATCTGCTGGTATTCATGGTTCAAAATAAATAAATGAATTTAAAAAAAAGAATCTGTGCATGGGAAAGAGAGAATATGTGCAGGAACATGTGGCCCCTTGTGGAGGTCAGAGGACAACCTAGGGCATCCTCATCTTCCACTTCCTTGAGGCAAGGTCTCTTGTTCACTGTCCCCATAAGCTTCTAAGGACTCTCCTGTCTCTGCCTCCCATCTCACTGAAGGAGCACTGGGATTGTAGACACAAGCCACCACATCTGGCTTTAATGGGTCCTAGGGATTTGGATTAAGGTCCCTCATGCTCACATGGCAAGTGCTTTACCATCTCCCCAGCCCTGCAACAACTTTTTACTTTTATCTGCCAGACAGAAATTCCCTTCTCGGGCTAGAGAGATGGCTCAGTGGTTAAGAGCACTGACTGCTCTTGCAGAGGACCCAGGTTCGATTTCCAACGCCTACATGGCAGCTAAGAACCATCTTAGCCCGAGCTAAGTAGTGCATGCCTATAATCCCAGCACTTGGGAGGCAGAGGCAGGCGGATCTCTGTGAGTTCAAGGCCAGCCTGGCCTATATAGCAAGCTCCAGGCCAGGAACTAAAGGGAGACCCTGTCTCAAAAAAAAAATTGCCTTCTCCCATCATACCATACCTGAAGGAAGACTCACGTCCTTCCTGCTCTCTGGAACTGGTCCATGTTTGAGGTCACTGTAGAAGCTGTCACCATGGTTCAACTTGATCCCTTGCTCTTATGACCAGGGTAGATACCCAGCCCCAGGCTGGGTAAATAATTCTGAGAAGTCAGAGTGGCTATGGATATCTGTCGTTGTCTGCCCAGCATCTATTTCCCATTTTCCTGGTAGTAATTCTGCTAAGGGACAAAATCCCAGGTCCTAGGCCCAAGTTCTGAGTCAGCTCCCAGCTCTGCAATTTACAAATGTTCCTCTGCTTACAAAGTGGTTACATCCAGGTAAGCCCATTGTAAGTTGAAAATATGGTAAGCGGAAAATGCACAGACTACACCAAACCTAACAAACATAGCTCAGCCTCGCAGAATGCTGCCAAGTTATTTCTCTTTGAGATCATGCGGCTGACTGGAAGCTGAAGCTCACTGCTCTGCCCAGCATCTCAAGGGAGGATCATGATGCATATATAGAAGCCTGGGAAAAGCTCCAAATTCAAAGTATAGTTTCCATTAAATGCGTGGCATTTTTACACTGTGAAAAGGTCAAGGCATCATAAGTTGTGACTGTATTAACTGTGGAGCTTGTATCTCAGCTTTCCCACCCTTAAGGACAATGGAGGGACCAGCTGCTGAGACAAAAGCCTCGCAGGCTGGGGCAATCTCCGCATATCATGGGGAGATAGACGCTGCTGCCTTTGATTGGCCTTGGTCCTCACAGCTCCAAGAAGAAACAGGATCTTGATAAACTCTATAAGCTGAAGTCCAAAGCTCAGCAGATTATGAAACAGTTTGGCCCCTCAGCCCTAATTAACCTCTCCAATTTCTCATCTATAAAACCAGAGCCAGCCAGCACACCTCCACAAGGCTCCGAGGCCACTAGCACTACTGTGGTAAAGATTCCAGGCACTCCTGGGACAGGTAGTAACCTTAGCCCTGAAAATCAGGTATTGACCAAGAAGAAATTATAGAACTTAGTAAAAGAAGTAGACCCTAACGAGCAGTTGGATGAAGATGTGCAGGAGATGCTGCTGCAGATCGCTGGTGATTTTATTGAGAGTGTGGTGACAGCAGCCTGTCAGCTCACTTGGCATCACAAGTCCAGCACTTTGGAGGTGAAAGATGTCCAGTTGCATTTAGAGCGCCAATGGAACATGTGGATTCCAGGATTTGGCTCTGAAGAAATCTGGTCCTACAAAAAAGCCTGTACCACAGAAGCTCATGAACAGAGAATGGCACTGATCCGAAAACAACCAAGAAATAACATTTGGAAAGTCAGGGAATGGACAACAATGTATTTGGAGATACTTGAGCTGAGACCTCATGCTTGGAATTTTTTTTAAATGCTTTACAGAGAAACATATTTTGTATTAACAGTGCAGCAATATCTATAATGACTGAGAAGATCTGTCAAAAGAATAAAACTTCCTACCCCACCTGGTCCCTTTTCTCTGCTGTCTCAAAGAGGAGCAGTATATCTTCCAGAGAAGATTTTATTTGTGGTTTATTCTATCAGTGATTGAATGTAGGACAAAGCATTATGGTCATGTTGGGTGAGACAGTATTAGCAGGATTTGTAGAGGGTTTGTTTCCTCCTCCCTTTCCCTGTACTTTGTAATGTCAGTGTTTATATGAATATGAACTTGATTTGCTTTTCCAGAATAAAGACTTATTAATTGAAAAAAATAAGGACAATGGAATTATTAGCTTAGAAAATAAGAAGGTGATGAATTATCTACTTGAACTGTTTCCAACAGACGGCACACCGTATACAGCAGTTGCTATTATTGCTATGTATTTGGGGTGGGCTATCCTCAGCTCCAGCTTAGGGCCCAGGACTGATGATTGGGCTCACTTGAATGTGGCTTAGAGGGGAACATGTGGTCCAAGCCAGTCCTGACCAGACCACACCCTAAGGCTTGTTGGCACCCTTTGAGGAGCAGCCTGTTAGGGAAGGGGAGAAGAGTAAAGTGGTCCCGCGGGTTGGTTAACTGGTCCCAAGAGGACTAAGCCAGCAGAGAACTAAATGGCCTGGTGAAGGTAGATAATGCCCTCTGAACACCTGGATCCAACTGGCTTAGAATTTTCCATTATACGTGCCATTAAATTCCCTAGTTGGGGCTGGAGAGATAGCCTAGCAGTTAAGAGCACCAATTTTTCTTGCAGAGGACCCGGGTTCGATCCCCCAGCACCCACATGGCAGCTGAGAACCGTCTGTAACTCCAATTCCAGAAGAATTCCAGTTCCAAGGGAATCCGACACCCTCTTCTGACCTCCGCGGCATTGCACGACATGGGTGCACAGACCTACATGCAGACAGTACATTCATACACATACAAAAATAAATAGAATTTTAAAAAATTCCCTAGTTAAACTAAGTCTTTTCAGTTGGTTTTTATTGTTCTCTGCAGAAGAAAGTGATCGTAAGTCATCCAGTTTGGCTGAACCCTTGAACAAAGAAGATATAAAGCCACGCCTGCATGGACTGTTGTCAGAGTACTGTATAAATGTAGAAGCAGATGCCCAAAGAAACCTGGGGGCAGAACTGCCAGGCTTCCTAGAGTCTCTAGTTCTGAGGCCTCCTCAATGCACTTGAACTCCTGGGCCCCTGGGCATGGGGGTACGGATACCAGGGTAATGGGTTAGAGAACCTGATGTATGCAACCCTGATGTTTGGCTGATTTTGTTCCTTTTCAGGAAGTCACAGACAGAAAAGAGACACTCAATTTGGTGATACTAACTGGCAATCATATTCACCAAAACAACCTGGTTGGAACAGACAGACGTGTTACGAAGACACCCAGCTCCTACCACCACATCGTCACCAATGGCTGGAGTTAGAAAGAGCTCTGTACAGATGGCAGGGAAGCAGGATCTTTGCTACTTCCTTCTATCCATTCTAGGATAAATAAGTGCACCCTCATACTGCCTCCCACCAGCACTAGTGGCCTCCGGGTCCTGTCCCCTCCCTGCTCCTGAGGAAGCCCACTCCCCAGACTTGTTTCCTAGACTTTCCAGCTACTTCTCACCCTTCTTTCCACCATGTTACTTCTCTACCTACAGTCTACCTTCTGCTCTCTGCACCTGCTGCGATGTTTTCTTTGAGCCACTGAGCCAAGCCAAGCCAAGCCAGCAGATCTTGCCCTGCTCCTACCCCTAGACTTTTGCAAAGCACCACAGAGGTCCTTCTGGCTGCACAGCTTCCTTCCGGGGACATCAGGGGTGCCTGTCTTTGGTCTTGCCTCTCTCCTACCTCCTCCACTCTGCATCTAGGTTTCCCTACACTGCTGCTGCTTCTCAGAAAGCCTGCTTTTTGTTTTTTATTTCCTAGATCCTTACTTAGCCATTTCACTGTGATTGAATTCAACTATTCAAAGGCAGCACTTAAAGCAAGGCGCATCCTCTATGGGGGAGCCAAAGTGGTGCAGTGGGAAGAACTTGGAAGGTGACATTGTAGGACTTGAACTTCTGCTGTTCTCTGACACTACAACCTTAATGGCATCACTAAAACTCCTTGAACTTGTTTCCTGCTCTGTAAAAGCAAGGTTGATGATGAGATTCATTTTGCAATATGTAGAAAACCCTATTGCAACTGCAGGGTGTACTGCTCATAACCCAGACCACGAATCAAGGATGCAAGTTTGGAATTATACAACTGGCTGTCTTTTTCTCCCTGTACAACCTTGCCTGATGAATTAGCATTTCTGTGTCTCATTTTCCTCACCTGCAAAGTGGAGACAGTAGCAGGCCCCACAGGCTTGTGAGGTATAGGCAATTAGCATAACCTGGAAGCCTAGAAGGACCCCGCCTACATGCAGTAACATTTCCTGAACTTTTGCAACCCCTTCCTTTCTGCTCCTGGCTGTGCCGCTAGCTTTCTTCCCAGCAGCAAACAGGATTTGTCACAGGATCCATATTCACCCCTTCTTCCCTTCCACTGTCCATATTTTTCATCTGCTTAGTGACTGTGATGACCAATATGCCTCTGTCCTCAATGGGCATCTTCACAGCCCCAGCCCCAGGAAAGCAGGAAAGCAGCCCTGAGTTTGTCTCGCTTTTTACATTGGCACCTTCCACAACCCTGGCTTGCAGAATCCTCAAAGACTTGAAGACCCTG
Source organism: Rhizomys pruinosus (assembly GCA_009823505.1). NCBI lineage: Eukaryota > Metazoa > Chordata > Mammalia > Rodentia > Spalacidae > Rhizomys > Rhizomys pruinosus. Next base: position 3,492,758 of record VZQC01015508.1, read on the forward strand.
TGAAGAACTTAGATCTCGCAACTTGAGGTGCATTTGCCTGAACTTGATGACTTCATGCAGAGCAGCTTCTTCTTGGCCTCCTGGCGCTGCCTTTTCTCCATGGGGCAAGCACCAGTACTTTAGCCTGGCCACCTAGTTTCTGTCTCTGCCAGAGTCAGCAGTCAGGGACAGCCAGGCCAGTACTGCTCTATGGTGGCCTGAGGAGCATGTCCTCAGCAGTGCATCACCAGTGTTGCAGACCATTGGGCCAGCACTCTGATCCCCCAGGTCACCTCTTCAGGTCACCCCTCTGTGGTCCACTCCTCCGAACAACCACTGTCCCCCACAGCCCCAGGCCTTCCCTATCCCTGTGCTTGCACATCATCCTTACAGCCATGCTTTTCTTTTCTTTTCTTTCTTTTTTTTTTTTTTTTTTTTTTTTTGGGGTACTTTTGAGACAGGGTCTCCTTTAAGTTCCAGCTGGCCTGGAGCTCACTCTGTAGACCAGGCTGGACTTGAACTCACAGAGATCCACCTGCCTCTGCCTCTGCCTCTGCCTCTGCCTCTGCCTCCAGAGTGCTGGGATTAAGGCATGCTCCACCATGCCCACAACAGCCATGCTTTTCAAAGGCTCACTGCTTCAAGTTTACAATGTCAAATTCAAGGACCTCAGGACATTTCATTCTTTCTTTACCTTATACCAAAAAATATCTATGATAATATATGATTATGTTTTAAGATTCTCAATGACCTTGCTCCAAAACTAGACCATTAAAATAGATTTATAATCCAGATATTATGTAGTTATTTCCTCCAGATTAAAAGATTCCCTGGGTGGGGTGAGGGTTCCTTAAGACTCAAGAAGGGGCTGGAGAGATGGCTCAGTGGTTAGGAGCACTGACTGATCTTGCAGAGGACCCAAGTTCGATTCCCGGCACCCACATGGCGGCTAAGAACCGTCTTTAAACTGGGTGTGGTGGCGCTCAGAGGCAGACAGATCTCTGAGTTCAAGGCTGGCCTGGTCTACATAGTGAGATAGTGAGCTCCAGGCCAGCTGGGACTAAAGGGAGATCCTGTCTCAAAAAGACCAACAAAAAAAAAAAAAAAAAAAAAAAAACTCAGGAAGTAAACAAACTTTCAAGAGCTCAGGAAGCTCCTGAAACTTAAAGATTCGCAGAGATTCCTTCCCCAGGTTCTGTAAAGAGTAAGAACTGCCAAGGAAAGGAGACTAGTCCAGGGTTGCCTTTGAGCTGAGCAGTGAGGGCAAGGTGCAGCTTCTGTGACTCGTCTCCGAGGCTGGGGTGGGCATTTCAGGGATGCAGCTGCCTTTGAGCCGTCCATGTTCCTGGAAGTAACTCTCCACCCAGACTCCTGAAAGTAACCCTGGTAAACCCACTGGGTGGAATCTTGTCCTTGGTCTGTTCCCAGTGCCTTACCTGGGATGCCTTTCCTGGTACTGGGGACTGACCCATGGCCTCATGCCTGCAAGGGAAGTACTCTCTCTGAGCTGCACCCCAGCCCTCTTTTTACTTTATTATGAATTGGTGGCTCACTAAGTTGCCTAGGTTAGCCTTGGACTCAATGTGTATGCCAGGCTAGTCTTAAACTTTGGTCCTTCTACCTTCACCTCCCATATAGATAGGATTATATGCCTATACCACCATGTAAGCCTTTCAATGCATTTTTTACTTAAAATATTTTCTACTTATAATTGATTTTTTTCTTTTAAATTTATTTTATTTTATTTATTTTTGTATGTGTATGAATGTACTGTCTGCATGTAGGTCTGTGCACCCATGTTGTGCATGCCGCAGAGGTCAGAAGAGGGTGTCGGATTCCCCTGGAACTGGAGTTCTTGTGGAATTGGAGTTACAGACGGTTCTCAGCCGCCATGTGGGTGCTGGGGATTGAACCCGGGTCCTCTGCAAGAGCAGTCAGTGCTCTTAACCGCTAGGCTATCTCTCCAGCCCCCATAATTGATTTTTAAGGAGCAAACCCCATCATAAGTTAAGGACCATCTGTATTTGCAAATAATGTCACACTCACAGCTCTAAGTGCTTAGGATTTCAACATATCTTCAAGAGGCAGGGAGACAATTCAACCCACAATAGCCAAGAACCAAAGTGGCAAAGACAAAGAAGGAAAACATTTAAGTGAGAATATTTGTGAACTATGAATTCGTTTAAACTTCACAATTTTATATTGAAAACAGGCATGAGGTAAGGTTCAAGTATATGGACTCAGTGTCTGGGTTTAAATCCTGCAAAGATCAACTTCACTTTCTTAAAAATAAAGAGAGGAAGACAATTTACATCCTGATCTGGCCTTTTTGCATTTGCAAGTGCAGGTGCACACCTGCGCCCTCACATGCCTATAATACAGAGAGAGAGAGAGAGAGAGAGAGAGAGAGAGAGAGAGAGAGAGAGATTTTACAACCAAATGTCCATTTTGTATTAACATCACAGCAATGATGTCATCACCTATAAGGGAGCATCTGGAAAACTCTACAGTGAACTCATGAGAGAATGAGAGTGACAAGGTCAGATACCACCTTAGTATCATTATAAAAATGACTCTAGGGCTGGAGAGATGGCCTAGTGGTTAAGAGCGCCGACTGCTCTTGCAGAGGACCCAGGTTCAATCCCCAGCACCCACATGGCGGCTGAGAACCATCTTTTACTCCAGTTCCAAGGGAATCTGATGCCCTCTTCTGACCTCCGCGGCATTGCATGACACGGGTGCACAAACTTACATGCAGACAGTACATTCATACACATAGAAGAATAAATTAAAAAATTTTTTAAAGATACAATTTTTAAAAAAAATGGCTCTAGCTGGGGCTGGAGAAATGGCTCGGTGGTTAAGAACACTTGCTACTCTTCCAGGGGACCTGTGTTTGATTCCCAGCACCTACATGGCAGCTAACAACAATATGCTCGACTCCAGTTCTAGGGGCAATGTATCCACTTGGTGTACTTACATACATGCAGGCAAAACATCCATACACATAAAAATAATTTAAAAAATGGCTTTATCTTTCAGAGCTTCTAGAAAGGTGTCAGGGTTCCCCAGAACCTGTAGGTCACATCTGAACACTGTTCTGAACTTTTCTAGGCTCCTTAGCAAACCTATCTTCTCTGAGGCTTGGAGAGATGGCTCAGTGGTTAAGGGCATTAGCTGCTCTGGCAGAGGATCCAGGTTCTGTTCCCAGCACCCACATGTCAGCTATCAACCATCTGTTAACTAGTTCCAGGGGATCCATTGCCCTCTTCTGGCCTCTCTGGGTACCACTTACACACAGGCAAAACACTCATATACATAAAATAAAAATAAATAAAATGGCTAAGAACAGTGGATATTATTGAACCCACAGGACCATCACCCACATGGCAGCTAACAACCATCAGTAATTCCAGTTCCAGAGGATCCAATACCCTCTTCTGACCTCCAACTGGCACTCCACAACACAGGTACACTTACATACATACAGGCAATACACTCACACATAAAAATTTTTTAAACTATCTTCTCTGTCTAACCAATTATTATTCAGGGAACAAAGGTATACTTATTACTAATTCTTGAGTTCCTAACACTGACTGTAAGTACCTAGTTGGCATGTTTCTATCCTAAAGATCAGTTCATAGTGCCTTGGTGCCCTAACTTCTAACCCCAGCTCTGAACTCTGTGACCTTGGGTGAGTCCCTAGTCTAAGCCTCCAAGTTCTATCTCTAAAATTAGTATATTACCAGTTTCCTCATAGCCTTGCTATTAGAATTAAGTACAGGGGGATGGAGAGATAGTCTAGCGGTTAAGAGCACCGACTGCTCTTGCAGAGGACCTGGGTTCGATCCCCAGTACCCACATGGTGGCTAAGAACCGTCTGTAACTCCAATTCCAGGAGAACTACAGTTCCAGGGGAATCCGACACCCTCTTCTGACCTCCGCAGCATTGCACGACACGGGTGCACAGACCTGCATGCAGACAGTACATTCATACACATACAAAAATAAATAAAATTTAAAAAAAGAATTAAGTACAACAATCTGAGTAAAGAAAGAATAATTTCCCGGGGCTGGAGAGATAGCCTAGCGGTTAAGAGCACCGACGCTCTTGCAGAGGACCCGGGTTCGATCCCCAGCACCCACATGGCGGCTAGGAACCGTCTGTAACTCCAATTCCAGGAGAACTCCAGTTCCAGGGGAATCCGAGACCCTCTTCTGACCTCCGCGGCATTGCACGACACGGGTGCACAGACCTGCATGCAGACAGTACATTCATACACATACAAAAA
>VZQC01015508.1:3497605-3650792 GCA_009823505.1 Rhizomys pruinosus
GTGGCTTGGGCAGGACTACGCACCGTGAAAGAAAAGGCCTGACGTAAGTAAAGAAAAGAATATAAAAAAAAAAAAAAAAAAAAAAAAAAAAAAAAAAAAAAAAGAAGCCAGAAAGGACCAAGCTCAAGCTGGTGCTGTGCAAGAACCCTGTACAGAGTCCTGCTCTAATAAAGCTGGCCACACCTTTCCCAAGTTCTTCGATGGCTTACCATGTGGAGAAGACAGCAGACAACTGTTCAATTCAGCACTGAAACGATGTATGTCATGAGCAGGGACACATGGGTCTTTCATTTTATAGATGAAATCACATTTGTTCACAGCTGTCTAACAACTGTTACCCCACCTAATGCAGTGGACACTGACTCCAGAGAAGTTTCCATGCTTGTGGGTTGGTGTGGTTTACAAACACATCTGTAGCTTTTAGATGAACAGCGGTAAATAAATCTGAGTGAGTGAATGAATGTTCTAATATACAACCATTGCACCAAATTATTGCTCACCTTTCTGCAAGAGTTTTTATATACAAATCATCCTTATTAGACACCTTAGAGTCAACAATACTGAAGGATCACTAGAAGCCTGCGTTATTTGTGTGTCTCATTAACCTGAAGGTCAGTAAGAGGCTCACATATAGAAACATGTTTAGATAAGAAGCTGTTGACTGTTTAGGCTACAAGATTGTGTATCTCTTGATTATTCCAAGAAAGCAAAATTGTGAATAAGGGTCTAATATCATGCTGGTGACCAAACAGAGTTTAGGGCCAAGTGACTGAGATATAATCATCACATTCCTTGAATATCTGTAACCCTACAGAGAAGGCAATGTTAGCACATCTATACAGACGTCAGAATCGAAGCCTAGCATAATTCCCAAAGGCCAGGAGAAAGATGCCAGGGCCACTCTCGCTGGTTTCTGAAGTTCTTCCTGTCTGCGAGCCTGCTACTTTAACCAAAGCTATGAGGGGAGGTGCAGCCTGAGGCCTGCGAGGTGGCCAGGATGAGCTCATGAAGACCCAACGTGCGGCACCAGGGCCATTGGCTTTGGCTAGGAATTCCAACTTGGTCCTGTCCCTGGCGAGCCCAAGCTCTCTGCCAAGAGCTCACTTGTCTCTTCCTGCTTCTCCTCCTGCTGCGGTACTTTCCAGCCTCTGGCTTCCCATACCACACCACAAAGCACAGAGCAGTTCCCAGACAGCAGGGGAAGGCAGGGGATGGCTGAGCGCCCTTCTCTGGTAGTATGTTTGAGTCTCTCTGGTTAGCAGCAGCAAGAGTTCTAAAAAAGTAGGGAGTAAGGTGGTGGGAGAACTTTCTAGGAGATCTTTGGGACCCCTGCTCCACGCCTGTTGCCCCTGGTGGGGAGGCCTAACACGTGACCTACCTAGTCAGTTCACTTGGTGTTTCTCTAAGAGAGCAAATTTGGAAGTTCCTTAATAGGAAATGTTTTAGAAGGAACATATGGAGACTCCGAGTGGGGCTAAATATAAACCTGGATTCACAGGGCTGAATCGGGAGCAAAGAAAATGTGAACAGAAAGAGCTGGATGAAGAAGATTTCTCCCAAGACAGGCTTTTCTGTGGGTGTGGGATTGTTCTGCAATATGAGAATTTATAGAACAGAAGAGGTGCCTATAATTAAAAAGGGAAAATAAAGAAAAGCATCCTCTGATGCCAAAACAAGTCTAATGCTAATCACATCACATCACAGAAGCAGCTGAGGCTCCGTCCACCAACTTTGTTCAGAAGAAACTCTCTTACTTGCATTAGGGTTTGCAGATAATGAAATTGAACACAGATTTTTCCAATACACATCTCCAAATTAGGAAGGTTTTGTTTTGTTTTGTTTTGTTTTGTTTTGTTTTAGTGCTAGGCAAGTTGTACACCCCTATAAATGCAGTACTTGGGAGGCAGAGGAAAGTGGACTGCAAGTCTGAGGCCACCCTGGACTACGTGTTGAAGCTAGCCTGAAACTTGCTGTACACCAGGATGGCCTTGATGTCACAGAGTCACAGAAATTTGCCTGCTTCTGTCTCTGGAGTACTGAGATTAAAGGCATATCCACCACATATGGCCTAAATAAATCTTTTTTAAAAAGGAAAATAAATCCAGACACAGGCCTTACACTTTTTTTTTTTACAAAATCCACTGCAAATGGCTCATATAGTAAAATGTAAAACACAGAACTATAAACCTCTTAGGAGATGACTTAACAAAAGCTAGGTAACCTTGAATATGGTAATACCTTTTATACACAACACCAAAGGCATGATCCATGAAAAAAAAAATAATAGATACGCTAGACTTCATTAAAATTAACATTTGCTTTGTCAAAGAAAGTGTGAAAAGAATGCAAAGACATCCACAGACTGGTGGAAGTGTTCTCCCTTTCTGCAGTGCAGAACCCAGGAGAAACATGGCTTACTGGCTTTGCTCCTCTGACCTGTGCTCAGCCTGTTTTCTTAAACAACCCAGGACCACCTGCCCAGGGGTGACCACCCATAGTGGGCTAGGTAGGCCCTCCCACGTCACTCAACCATCAAAAAAATGCCTCACAGACATGCCCACAGGATCTGTAATGTATGTCTGGAAAAAAAACCTGCATACAGATGTTTAAAGCAGCTTCATTCATAACTGTGGAAACTTGGAAATAAGACATCCTCAGGAGGTCAATGAATATTATTCAGCACTAAATGAAAACAGCTATCAAGTCCTGAAAAGCCATCAAGGAACTTTAGATTTGTATTACTAAGAACAAGAAGCCATCATGGTGGGGCTGGGGAGATGGTTCAGGTGACAAAGTGCCTGTTGCTCTGTTGCACAAGCATAAGAACCTGAGTTCAGATCCCCAGCACCCATGTAAAAGGGAGGGCATGGTGGTGTGAGCCTGTAATCGTAGCACTGTGGAAGTGGACACAGGAGGCTCCCTGGAGCTCATCTAGTTTGCAGAATCAGTGAATTCCTATTTCAGTGAGAGATCCTGTCTCGAAAGATAAGGTAGAGACTGATAGAGGAAGACACGTTCACCTCCAGCTTCTATATGCACCACGTCCACACGGACACATGTATACATACAAAAACACATACACATGCATGCACAACACACACAGAAGCCAATCTGAAAAGGATGTGTGCTGTATAGTTTCCATTATATGACACACCAGAAAAGCAAAATCTATGAAGACAGCAAAAAGATGAGTGATTTCCAGGGTTAGAAAGTAGGACAGAATAACTAGAGAGTACACAGACGATTTTAACATAGTGGAAATACTTCAAATGTAATTATAATGGTGGATACAGATCACACTGGGTCCTCATCCATGGAATATACAACACAAGCAGTTAAACCCTAATAAACACTGGCTTGTTGATGCTCATGACTGCTACTTTAAGCTCATTGACTGTAACATCGGTACCAACATGGCAGGAGACATAGAAAGACACATCAAAAGAGATCATTGGAGAGAAATGTCATAGACACAGCACTTAGATGATCTGTGACTGACAGAACTTCCAGATAGTGTTAGTAAAAGGAATATTCCAGATGGCTTGACCATCACTAAGGATGCCTGGGGCAAGGGAAGGAATGCTAGGTACCGAGTTTCACTGGAACAAGGCTGTGTGGAGGAAGTTCAGGTTTCAAAGGCTGCTGACTGACCTGCTATCTAAGGCCTTGAATGTCAGGAGAGTTTGATTTCCACTCTTCTATTCTCATGGTTTTTGTGCATTTTTAACACAAAGGCCTGGGAACAATGGCAGCATTGATTTCTGACAAGTAACAGTCACAGGCTGGGAAATAAGCTCAGTCTGAAGGGATTTCATTTTTTCAGATGACAACACCGATGACAGCATCACAGGCATTCACAGACTGTAACAGATTCCAAAATCCGGCCCTTGTTCCCATGTGTCCTGATGTTTACGAAATCCAATCCAGAGATTTCTACTCTACTCTCCTTCAACTTCCCCCGGGACTAGCTCAGTTGTCTAGAGATGCCACAGGTAGCCTCACACGCCAACATCACATGCCAGCAGTGTCACCTCAACTCAGGAAAAGGATCCTAGTCAGCACTGTGGACTCTGAACACTGGCCCCACATTGACATTCCTCAAACTTGATCCAACTGAGAGCTGGATTTAAAGGCATGCACCACCACACCCAGCTCCCACTAGATATTTAACCACAATTAATTTAGATAAAATTTTTAGGTTCAAAGTAATAAGAACAACACAAACAGCATTGGAGAGTGGTAGGAACGCAGTGAGTGAAGGTAATCAGCTTCGTAATTCTGTAGTTCTGGGAATTACGTCATGTGAGTCCCTCCAAATAAGTTGTGGCTTCAAAGAATGATGAAATAAAATAAAATAAATTCTGGATATTGTGAGACGTGACTGCTTTGTCCCCCCCCCCCTTTTGTTGTGCCCAGTGTATTTGCTGTGGGTTGTTTTTGCCTTCTGAGAACATAGTAGGAAATAACACAAAAATAGACAAAAAAAAAAATTACAAATGGTATGGCCCTCATCTCCACTATAGAAGCTTTAATTGAGCTATCTGACAATTCTTCATTCTTTAATTCCATTTAATATAACATAGTTTCATAAAAGTATATTTAAATCAATTTTATCTTGGCTTAAAAGTGTGATATAAAATAGAACATAATCATATATAGCTCCTAATATTATGTAATCTTATTTTCTCCAAAAATAAAACAATTATTTAAATAAGTTATAATTTCCCACAACAATATGTGTTTTTTGTAAGTTTACACTCACAACCATTTCCCACTATAAAATCAGCAAAAACTCAGCAAAGATATTACAATAATAATACTAATGAAGTTAACTTAGAATAAACTCTCTACAATAATTTGGCAACATGTATCAAGAACTAAAAATACAGGGCCAGAGAGATGGCTCAGTGGTTGATCTTGCTAAGGACAAGAGTTAATTTCCTAGGACCCATGTTGGGTGGTTCACAGCTGCCTGTGACTCCAGGTCCAGAGGATCTGATGGCTCTGGCCTCCACGGGTACCCCTCCACACAGACACATGCATGCATATATACACATAATTAAAAATAATAAAAATCAGTATTTTTTAAAAAAGAAGTTAAGCCAGGCATGGTGGTACATGTGTTTAATCCCAGTATGCCAGAGGCAGAGGCAGGCAGATCTGTGACATTGAAACAAACCTGATGTACATAGCAAGTTCCAGGCTAGCTGAGTCTACAGGGAGATCCTGTCTCAAAGAACTTAAAATGTGTTCTAATGGTTTCAGTTACATGTGTTTGCGCAAACAGAACAAAAAGCACCCACCCAAATCAATGTGTTCCCATGATGCTTCCTCTTAGTGATGGGCTAATACATAGTTTTTACATTAAAGTCATATTCTTTTATTTTTTTTAATTAAAAATGTGTGCAAGTGTGTATACGTTGTGTGGGCACATGTGGATGCTTATGCATATGGATGCATGGGAACATTTGTAGGGGTCAGAGGTCAACATCAGATATCTTCAATTGTTCTCCGCCTTATTTTGGGGGACAGTGTCCCTCACTGAACTGGAACTCACTTATTAGCTAGATAGGCTGGCCAATAAGCTCTGAGAACCTTCCCGTGCCCCTTAAGGCTGGCTTACAAACTTGTGCCACCATGCCTGCCTTTTACATGATGCTGAGGATCCGAACTCGGGTTTTCATGCCTGAGCAGCAGGCACTTTACCAATGGAGCCATCTCCCTAGTCCCTGGAATTGTATTTTTTAATTTATTTTTTTATGTGTATGAATGTACTGTCTGCATGTAGGTTTGTGCACCGGTGTCGTGCAATGCCACGGAGGTCAGAAAAGGGTGTCGGATTCCCCTGGAACTGGAGTTAAAGATGGTTCTTAGCCACCATGTGGGTGCTGGGGACTGAACCTGGGTCCTCTGCAAGAGCGGTCAGAGCTCTTAACTGCTAGGCCATCTCTCCAGCCCCATATTTTTTATTTATTATTATTATTATTTTTGTATTTTTGAGACAGGGTCTCCCTTTAGTCCCAACTGGCCTGGAGCTCACTATGTAGACCAGGCTGGCCTTGAACTCACAAAGATCTGTCTGCCTCTGCCTCCTGAGTGCTGTGATTAAAGATATGCACTACCATGCCTGGCTTGGAATTGTATTTTTAATGTGCTTTTTTTTTCCCTCCCAGTGAGAAAATATGACTTGCGGATTATGGTAAAAAACATTTCTCTCACTGAAAAAAAAATTATAGACAATTTTAATAAAATAAAATTCAGTTTTAGAATTTAACTTTTTTCAGTGCTTTGCCTGCATGTATGTATGTATGTATGCATGTATGTATGTGTGCTATGTGTGTGCATGGTACCCATGCAGGGGATCTGATCCCCTGGAACTGAAGTTAAAGATGGTTGTGAGCCACCATGTGAGTGCTGGGAACTGAGTGTTCTTAACCATTGAGCCATCTCTCCAGCCCCCAAATAAAATATGTATTTTTTTTAATGTATTTTTATATTTGTATGTGTATGAATGTGTTGGCTTATGTGCGCCCTTGTCATGCTATGCCTGCAGAGGACAGAAGAGTCAAATCCCCTGGAACTGGAGTAACAGATGATTGTTAGCTGTCATGTAGGTGCTGGGATTCAAATCCAGGTCTTTTGCAAGAACAGTCAGTGTCCTTAATCGCTGAACTATCTCTCCAACCCCATAAAATACATTTTTTTATTTATTTCTGTATGTGTATGAATGTACTGTCTGCATGAAAGTTTGTGCACCCGTGTCGTGCAATGCCGCGGAGGTCAGAAGAGGGTTTCGAATTCCCCTGGAACTGGAGTTCTCCTAGAATTGGAGTTTCAGACGGTTCTCAGCCGCCATGTGGGTGCTGGGGATTGAACCCGGGTCCTCTGTAAGAGCGGTCGGCGCTCTTACCCGCTAGGCCATCTCTCCAGCCCCTCCAACCCCATAAAATACATTTTATAAAGCTCAAATATTGACTATTTGTGTGTGAACGTACAAATTGTAAACCTTCACCAAGCAAATATACCTCTGTACTAGAGCCTAAAATAAGCCAAAGTACGCTGTTTCAAATGGTTTAGCAATGTATCACTGAAATATAAAATATGGATCTGAAATTGTGTGCGCACATGTGTATGGGATACATGCCTGTGTGCACACATGTGGAGGCTAGAGGAAGACATCAGATGTCCTGCTCTATCATTCTCTGCCCAATTCTTTTGAGAACCTGGAGTCCCAGTGGTCCTCCTGTCTCCACAGTGCGGGCGGGGGGGGAGGGGGGTTACATGTGGCGAGGTCCAGCTGTGCTGTGTGGGTGCTGGAGAGTCAAGCTGAGGTCCTCCTGCTGCATAGCAAGTTCTCTGACCCACTGTGTTATTTTCCCCAGCCCCATGTATTGTTTTAATTTTTGATGTTATTTTTTAATTTTGTTGGCACTAACTGAGCTTGCATTACTATTATTTTGGGGATGAAAATAAACTGTTAAAAGTCAAGGAGAGGGGCTGGAGAGACGGCACAGATGCAAAAGAAAAAGAAAAAAATTCCCTACTGAGTATGTTATATTATACTTTCCATACTTTGTTCTATAGACAATACCTGTGGAGCTGTCCACTCCCTCATTTACAAAATGAGGTGATTAGACTAGATAGTTGCTAAGACATACTCCAACTCTAAATGTCACTGTGTCAATGGACTAACCAGCAGAGGGCTAACAAATATCCTATGTGGCATAATGATGCTTCAATCAATGACAGATGGCACAAATGAGGATGGTCTCAGATTATAATGGAACTGAAAAATTCCTCTCTAACCCAGTGACTTGGAGGTGTAACACCTTTCCACATGTCTGTAGTGCTGGTATAGATCAACTTCCTGTCTCATCGGGTACTGTTCAAAATATTTAACAATGAATGGCTACACTGAAACACGATACATGGTCTGCATGCTAACTGTCTTTTGCAAGTCTGAATAGCTGACCCTCATCATGCAGGCCTGTAATAACACTCTGTGATGTTCTGCAATGAAACTGCCTAAGGATGCACTTCTCAAAACAGATCCCCATCATTAAGTGACACATGACTGTAATTACTCCAGCAGCAGACCACATCTACTGGAAATTTGAAAAGGCTCCAATCTTGAGGTGTCATGGTATAATCATCAGAGCATGGTCCTGGGGGTGAAGAGACTGGGTGGGAACACTGAGTGAGTCTTGTTTTCCTCGTTATACAATGGGGGACTGGTTTAAGTCCATCTTCAAAGGCCGGAAGAGGCTGGACTGTGGCAACACATCTGCAGGCCTTGGTGTGTTGGGTGGCATAGAGCAGATGCCTCATAAATGGTACTTTCTCCTCCAAGGCTTGAACCACAGAGTTGCTGACTGCACTGGAGTATCAGTGCACCCTCCTTGGATCTAAGTTCCCCAGGGACACATGGATGGAAATACGGAGGAAAGGATAGTGAGTCTTGGAAATAGAAATGGAGGTTTAGATGAGGCTGGAGTGCAGCTCCCTAGGGGCAGACAGAAAAGAAGCCCAGGCCCGTGTTTTGTGGTGGCTTCTTACCTCCATCGTCCTCTCCAAACTTTCTTACTTCCTCCAGAATTTTTGGTGTCTTTGTTGTTTCTGATTTCATTTTTCATTTTTTGTTGGTTTTTTGAGACAGTGCCTTACTCTGTAACCCAGGCTAGCCTACAATTCAATAGGTAACTTAGGTTGCCCTTGTAATTGTGTATGATCCTTCTGCTTCACCCTCTCCAGTGCTTAGAGTGACAGGAGTTCCCACCCTTGTCCCTTCAGAAAACCCTTTATTCATGCATAGCACATGCTAAGCTACAGAGTTTAAAAGTTATATTGGCACTGAATTTAGGGAGTTTATTGTTAGCTGAAAGGGTGAGATGTAGAGAGTAAAAATCACAAAATCATGTGATCATCCCTGCACAGAAGATAAACTGATTGTCCAGTGGAGGGAAAACCAAATCTTTGGGGGGTTAGGGGTTATAGAACATGTTAGCGATGGCTTCCCAAAGGAACTCCTGACAGAAGTGGGTTTTGTCCTAACAGTCTGGGATGTGTTATAGGAAACAGAACAGCTCATTGGGTGTAAGTGGAGTTGTGAGGAGCATGGCTGTTTGTTAAGGAACCTTAATCCTGACTGCTCCAGAAAAATGGTGAGACATAAGGAGAAGTGGGGAATTTGGCCCAAGACCAGAGCTGGAGAGGTACAGACCATGCTCGAGAACCGGGAGCTCTCTGGTGAAGGATATGGGCCGTTCCCTCACAGGGTTTTAGAGCTTGGAGGGACATGCCCACACTTGCATGTTAAACAGCACCTCTGAGGGAAATGTTTCATGGAGTAGTGGAATAGACTGGGACCTGGAGACGAGCTGGAGGGCCTAGGACTGTCCAGACGGCTGATGAGGGTGGGACAGGCTCAGAGAGAAACAGGAAGGAGATGTGACAGCACTCAGGAATGCAGGAGTGGCTGGGAACCTCTGTCATTACTCTTGAGGTGTATAATCAGGGACACTGCCTGGCTGGGTAATTCTGGCCATTGTCCAGCTTGACTGTTACTGATATTGCTGGAAAGACAATTGGAGACAAAGGACTCACTGTCAGGAGTTTACATTATCTGGCTTCTAATTGTTGACAGTGTGACTAGAGGAAAGGTCCTCTCCTCTTCTTATTTTCTTCTTCTGATGGTTCAACATACGAAAATCTTCTTTTTCTTTTAAACAATAGCATTGGGGCTGGAGAGATAGCCTAGTGGTTAAGAGCACCGACTGCTCTTGCGGAGGACCTGGGTTTGATGCCCAGCACCCACATGGCGGCTAAGAACCGTCTGTAACTCCAATTCCAGGAGAACTCCAGTTCCAGGGGAATCCGAGACCCTCTTCTGACCTCCGCGGCATTGCACGACTCGGGTGCACAAACCTACATGCAGACAGTACATTCATACACATACAAAAATAAATAAAATTAAAATTAAAAAAATAAACAATAGCATTGATTCCCTGTCATATATATTCAAAGTTGCAATTTTCCTAAGTCAGAGCTCTGGTTTCTATAATGTCCCAAAATTCATTAACTTTGCATTTATGTCTATCCCCATTCTATGATGTTTTCTAGGACTAGTACCTTCTTCAGCAGTGTATCAAGGGTGAGACTCTTTTGAATCTCCACATCTGAGAAACTCCTGCTTTCCTTCATGAAAACACAACATGTGACTTCTGGATGGGGAGTGCATCTCAGTGCGTGGGTGAGGAGGACAAGATCACATTGAAATTCAGGTGCCTGGGTGCCGCTAGTATGCCCAGCATATGTGTTCACTCCAAAATTCATGTTTTGAAACATAGTTGTCAAAGTAGCAGTATTCAGTGGTGAGGCCTTTGAGAGTCAATGAAACCATGAGGGTAGAACCTGGCGAGCTGAGCGCTCACCAGCCATCCAAGCTGTCTGTGCTTTGATGGTGTACTTACCGGCTTTTAGAGTCATGAGAAATAAACGTTGCTTCTTTACAGATTATTCAGTCTGTTGCATTATGTTATAGTGGCACAAATGGGCTAATGCAGTCAGACAGGGACCATTCTAGTGACAGACTCTATTGTGGCCTCAGAAAAACTCAAATTTTGAACAAATTATAGTTTTGACAATGGTTTTTAGGGTTATCTGTGAAATATGGTCTTCACCGAATAGCAAAGGCCAAGAGCAATTTTTTTCTAAATTACTCATAAATGATGTTGCTGGTCAATACCACCCTTAATATTATTGCATATAGATGGTCAAGTGGCTTTTATCCTTTAAAATTTCACTAATTCCAGACTTTTTAGGATTTTCAGTTTTTTTTGTTTTTTTTGTTTTTGTTTTTGTTTTTTGTCTTTTTGAGACAGGGTCTCCCTATACCTCTGGCTGTCCTGGAACTTACTATGTAGACCAGGCTGGCCTTGAACTCACAGGAATCTGCCTGCCTCTGCCTCCCAAGTGCTAGGATTAAAGGCGTGTACCACTACCACCACCATGCCCAGTTTAAAGATGATTCTTAGCTGCCATGTGGATTCTGGGACTCAAACTCAGGTCCTCTGCAAGAGCAGTCAGAGCTCTTAACCGCTGAGCCACCTCTCCGGCCCCTAGAAATATTTATTTTTATTCTATATGTGTGAGTGTATTGCCTGCTCATATGTAAATGCACCGATGTCATGCAATGCCCTCAGAAGTCAGAAGAGGGCATTGGAACCCCTGAAACTGGAGTTACATACAGTTGTTAGCTGCTATGTAGGTGTTGGGAATCAAACCTGGGTCCTCTGTAAGAGCAGTTCATACTTTTAACCACTGAGCCATCCCTCCAGTCCCCTAATTCCAGACCTAAACAAGTGATCATGCCTCTGTAGATTGATTCTGTTTCTGTTACTTTGCCAGGACTTGATTTACATACTTAATTGTGAAATCTATCTAAAGGGTTTTTTGCGTAATGTAAATTAAATTGTTTTCAATATTGCTAGCATTCAGAAATAAATTCAGAAGGGATTCCACTTCTCCACAAAGCAGATAATTTGCATGTTTTGCAAACTGCTTAGAGTGGCATAAACGTGAGCTGATAAAGATTTTTTCCACTTCACCTCTCCCTTGGAAAATGTTTGAAATATGGGAGTAACATTTCTCATTTATCTTTGAAGGTATGGTTTTGGACAGGGTCCTGGAAAACTACCCTTCATAAAACAACTTTTCAATAGAAAAGTTGGTCCACTTTAAAATATTAACTATGAGGCCTGTTTAAAGTGTTGACTTTAGTTGCTGTGGCACAAATTACATTCTGTGGAAGCTTCCCACTGAGAAAAGCTATGAATGCCTAGGATGAATGCATTCACTGTGATTATTCTCTTCAGGAGCTAGACAATTACTACTTAGGAAGAATATGTGTGAGAATAATTGCTGTTTAATAGAGAAAAACTGGGAAAAATAATTATAAGAGTGAAGAAGATATTTCCTAACCATTCTCATTTAAAAATAAATAAAAATGGGCAATAAAAACCTGTCATTTTCAGAAAGACTTAGAAGCCATGGCAAATGGCAGTAGTACTCTGAGGGTGCACACACAGAGACAGAGACAGCGGGGATTCTGATATAAAAGTTCTACACAGCAGAAGTGAGGTGTGCTTTGCTGTTTCAGTCAATTACCTTTATTTGACTTTTTTTTTTTTTTTTTTCTTTTCGAGACAGGGTTTCCCTGTAGCCCCAGCTGTCCTCACTCTGTAGACCAGGCTGGCCTTGAACTCACAAAGATCTGCCTGCCTCTGCCTCTGGAGTGCTAGGATTAAAAGCATGCGCCACCACGCCTGACTTTATTTGACATTTCTACATAGCCAAAGTAAAAGAATATGCCCAAATAAAATGTCAGTAATTGGATACAGGAGACACCAACAGAAATATATGTCCTCCTAGTAGAATAAAAAATAAATCAATAAAAAATAGCACTGGAGCCGGGCATGGTGGCACACGCCTTTAATCCTAGCACTTGGGAGGCAGAGGCAGGCGGATCTTCGTGAGTTCAAGGCCAGCCTGGTCTACAGAATGAGTTCCAGGACAGCTGGGGCTACAGGAAGACCCTGTCTCCAAAAGACAAAAAAAAAAAAAAAAAAGATAGCACCGGAGAAAAATCAATCTTTAACACCTTTAATTTCCTATTTCATTTAACACACTTAATCTTAGTAAGTTACTAAAGTACTACATTGATACAGGCTTAATTCAGGCAGCATTTGATTGAGATTCTCTTCTTTTGAGGCAGTTACGTGAAAGCAAGTACTACACGAATACAGGGTTAATTCAGATAGCATTTGATTGACATTCCCTTGAGGCAGGTATGTATGTGAAAGCCGGTGAAAGCTCGGCCCATAGGCCTACTGAGTTCTCCGGCCTGCCATGGAGAGCTGGTGACCACGTGAAGGGAAGAGCCGAGCCGCAGCGAATTGTCTGGCCTGACAGCCTTACTTTCAAGCACATCGGAGTCAGCAAGCAGAGAAATGAGAGCTGTGGGGAGGCAGCACGTGATTAAGCGTGCAGCTGGAAGCAATCTCTCTCGCCTCTGAATTTCCAGAGCACTCTATCTGAGCCCCTTGTGGCACTTTCCCTTTCCTCTCTGATGTGACTGCCATTTCCTCTTGCTTTTTCTCCTGACTAGAAAGTGAGCACTGAAGGTTAACTCCATGTCAGATTTCTCCTTTGATCCCTCCACTGGCCGGGGCCTGGGCCTGCCAAACGCTGCCTCTAGGAAACACTCCTTATGGGAATCAAATGAGGGGCCCACGGAATAAGTTATCTGTGTGAAGAGGGTGAGGGAAGGACTGTGGGTTCCATGAAGACTGTACAAAAAAAGAGATTTTAAATGGACAATAAATATTTGAGGTGGACATACTGTCTTTAAACTTTTTCAATTTTTTTAAAGAAATTTTTCTTATTTTTGAGCCTCTGTGGCATCCATCTAGTCACTCTTTTGGGGTGAGAATGCCTTGATTCTCTTGAAGGGAGCGACCCCTCCCCTGTTGCCTGTGGGACAGCCAGCATGGTCTTCCTTCCCTGGCCTAAACCAGCATTTCATCATGGAGATTGAACTGGGCTATGCCAGGACAAAACCTGCCAGTCACTCATTCCAGAAGAAGCCTGACCACTGGGATGATGTAGACCCCACTTAGTCTTTGGCAGATTAAAAATAACTACTTAGCCGGGCATGGTGACACATGCCTTTAATCCCAGCACTCGGGAGACAGAGGCAGGCGGATCCTGGTGAGTTCAAGGCCAGCTTGGTCTACATAGCAAGCTCCAGGCCAGCTGGAACTAAAGGGAGACCCTGTCTCAAAAAGACAAAAACAAACAAACAAACAAAACCCAACAACAACAACAAAACAACTACTTATTCCACACCATTCTAGCCAACGATCAAAAAAAAAAAAAATCAACCGGGGCTGGAGAAATGGCTCAGTGGTTAAGAGCACCAACTGCTCTTGCAGAGGACCTGGGTTCAATTCCCAGCACCCACGTAAGCCAGGCCGGGTGATGCACGCCTTTTATCCTAGCTCTCAGGATGTAGAGGCCAGCCTGCTGTAGTGAGTTCCAGGCCAGCTGGGGCTACAGGAAGATCCCCGCTCAAAAAGACAAAAAATAAATAATAAATACAAAGATTTATATTTAAAAAATCAGCCAAAGACATCAAGGAAAAGGATAAGTCGCTGTAATTCAAGAAATGTATAATAGGGATTATAAATGAAATATAAATTTGTACCATGAATAATCTTTTGAAATTTGTTGAGATTTACTTTGGTATCTTGAAAAGCATGAATTTTTATCAATGTTTCATGTGTTTAGGAAAAGTATGAACATATTCTGTTCAATACTTTCAGAATTCTCTGTATAGATCTCCACTAGATTGGTTTTCTTAATTTTATTCTCAAATATTCTATATCCTCCAAAATTTTTTGTCCCCTGGACTTAATAGTTTCTTCTTGAAAGTGTTAAACTTTCCCATCATGATTATTATGTGACATCTTGGTTATCTCAGCTTTTCTGTTTCACATTCTATTTGTCTACTATCAGTAATCACTGTACTGACTCTCATTTGGGTATTCCTTATTTCTGTTTTTGCCTCACATCTCATTATCTCCAGACATACTTTCTCCCAGGCTTTTGTACCCCAGATTCATGTAGCTTCTCCCCCCCCCCATCCCCAGTCTCTAAAGGCAATGCAGTATTTACTATTTTTCTCCTGAGCTGTATATTTAAAAAAATCAAATGGAAGGCCTTTGACATTGCAGGTGCCTTCCTTTACCCCCAGTCTGCTTGCCCTGCAGAGAATTCAACTTGGAATTGCTGAAGACTAAGTATTTTGTTGTTGTAGCAGTAAAAAATAATATATAACATAAAATGTACCATCTTAACTATTCTTAGGAGTACAGTTCAGTGGCGTTAAGAATGTTCGTACTGGGGCTGGAGAGATAGCCTAGCGGTTAAGAGCACCAACTGCTCTTGCAGAGGACCCGGGTTCGATCCCCAGCACCCACATGGCGGCTAAGAATCATCTATAACTCCAATTCCAGGAGAACTCCAGTTCCAGGGGAATCCGAGACCCTCTTCTGCCCTCCGCAGCATTGCACGACATGGGTGCACAAATGTACATGCAGACAGTACATTCATACACATATAAAAATAAATAAAAAATTAAAAAATATATATATTAAGAATGTTCATACCATGGTGTGACTGATCTCCCCTTTATCATCTTCTAAAACTGAAACGTTTTATTTTTTGTCTCATAATTAACTTTTCTGCATTACATTTTCATGGCTATGTTGTCTCTAATGGAAAGAGGATCTGTATCTGTCAGCAACATAAGCACATTTATTTTCAATTCTTTATCAAACAGTTCCACAAAATTAATTTTATCTACAGTGAAATCATGTTAAAAATGAGGTGGGGTTCATTTCTTCTGTTAGATATCTTAATGTGGTTTGGAAATCTGACTTTGCAAAAGGCTGATTTTGAGTGGCAAATGCTTTAGTCTCTCATTTATTTCTTCTCCCTCTCCTTTCATTCTCACCAGCTCAGGCCTAGTATTACTTTTACCTCTGCAGCAACCAGGGACCAGATCCCTACTTGAGAAGAATGGGATAGTGGTTTGGTATTCCTGCTTTACTTTGATGTTACAGATGTCACAGAGCCCACCACTACGGCAGGCTCCGTGTCTCTCTACTTCCCAGTGTCCACAGCTTCTGATGAGTCCGTGGCACTAAGTAATGATCAGCCACCTTTTCAGTCTCCCATCACCAGCAGCCCCACCCTTCCCCTGACCTCAAAGTCCTCTGTAGGATGCAGTAGTACCCATTGCCCGGTACACTTACCTGTCAGCTGAAGCCCTGAACACAGCACACTGCTGGTACTCTTTGCCATATTCTGCTTGTTTCCATGACACCAAAGTATTTACATTTGTGTTTTTTAAACTCAAGTACATCATTCTGATTTCTCTTTTTTATACATTATTATCATCTTGCATTTGGATGGAATGTAGGACTTGAGGTGATAGGGAAGAGTTTTATCAGGGAATGAAGCTGTCACATAAAGGTTTGGGGATGTAGCTCAGTGGTAGAGCTCATACCTAGTGTGCTCAAGGCCATACATACAATTCTTACATACAATGGCTCATTTAACCAAATGTTGCTTCATTCTTTTTAGCCCCTCATACTTGTAACGTTAAGAGGACTCTCGTCTCTATAATTTAATGGTCATTATTTTTTAAAGTATTTTTTAATTTTATTGATTTTTTATGTGTATGAATGTACTGTCTGCATGTAGGTTTGTGCACCCGTGTCGTGCAATGCCATGGAGGTCAGAAGAGGGTGTCAGATTCCCCTGGAACTGGAGTTAAAGATGGTTCTCAGCCGCCATGTGGGTGCCGGGGATTGAACCCGGGTCCTCTGCAAAAGCAGTCAGCGCTCTTAACCACTGAGCCATCTCTCCAGCCCCAATAGTCATTTTTTTAACTTTGACATTTTCACTATTTTATAATTAGTTTGAACATTCTTAGAATACATTAAAGTATTTTTTAATTTATTTATTTTTTATGTGTATGAGTGTACTGTCTGCATGTAGGTTGGTGCACCTGTGTCGTGCAATGCCTCGGAGGTCAGAAGAGGGCATCGGATTCCCCTGGAACTGGAGTTAAAGATGGTTCTTAGCAGCCATGTGGGTGCTGGGAATCGAACCCAGGTCCTCTGCAAGAGCAGTCAGTGCTCTTAACCACTGAGCCATCTCTACAGCCCCACATTTAAAATATGTTAAATTTATTTTTTGTTTGTGTGTGTGTGGTGTGCCTGCTTATCTATATATGCACCAGAAGTGCCCACAGAGACCAGAAAAGGACACTGACTCCCCTGGAACTAGAATTACAGGCAGTGATGAGCCTCCCAATGTGGGTGCTGGGAATCAAACCATAGTTCTCTACAAGAGCAGCAGTGCTCCTAACCACTGAGCAATCTCTCTAGCCCCATAGAATATGCTTATTTTTATTATTTTATTATTTTTTTATTTTATTTATTTCTGTATGTGTATGAATGTACTGTCTGCATGCAGGTCTGTGCACCCATGTCATGCAATGCCGCGGAGGTCAGAAGAGGGCGTCGGATTCCCCTGGAACTGGAGTTCTCCTGGAATTGGAGTTTCAGACGGTTCTCGGCCGCCATATGGGTGCTGGGGATCGTACCCGGGTCCTCTGTAAGAGCAGTTGGCGATCTTAACTGCTTGGCCATCTCTCCAGCCCATTATTTTATTACTTTTTATATGTACGAATGTTTCATCTGCATGTATGTAAGTGCACCTGTGTTGTGCATGCCTGTGGAAGTCACAAGAGGGCATTAAATACCATGGAACTGGAGTTAACAGTTGTGCCTACATGTGGGTTCTGAGAAGTGAACCCAGGTCTTCTGCAAGAGCAGTCAGTGCTCTTAACCATTGAGCCATCTCCCTAGAATTCATTTTATTAATAAGAAGGGTACTTTAAAAATACTTTATTATCATTTCTATTTCATGTACATGAGTAGATTGCCTGCATGTACATAACTACACATGTTGCACAAGGCCCATGGAGGGTAGAAGAGGGCATCAGATCTCCTGGTACTGGACTTGACATTTATTAACCCTCATATGGTTGCTGACACCCAAACCTGGGTTCTCTGTAAGAGCAACCAGTGCTCTTAACTGAGCCATCACTCTAGCTCCAGAAAAGTACATCTTTTTAAATAGCTAAAACCTCTCAATACCATTTACTGAAAATCCTTTTTCTATATTAATATCACTTACTAAAGGCTTATACATAATAGGATGTATTTATGAGTTAACTCTTCTGTTCTATTAATTTACCTCTCTATTCATCATTTGATGGCATTGCCCTTTAACTATTACAGCTTTTATATTTCATAATATTGGGTAGAACTAGTCCAGGTGCATTCTTCTTGGGAAATGTATTTTAAATCTTGTCTAGTTTTTCTAAATAAACTCTAGTTTTCCTCATTTAAAAATCACCCTGGACTTGTTTAGCATTTGCATTAATTTCATGTATTAATTAGAAGAAAACTGATACATTGACATTTTAAAAATCCATCAGTCAAATGTCATTTCCTTCTTTAAATCATATTTTAAGGTAATTTAGGTTTTCAATATTCTTTTCTTATTTCCATTATTAAAAAATATTTATAGTCAATAGGACAACTTCATGTCTTGTTATGATTCTTATGATGGTTGGACTCTTTTCTCGTCCCCAGAATATGTGTTTAGAAATATGAATGTACCTTCCTGGTTCTGAAATAATCTATTTTTCCTTTTCAAAAAAGTATGTTCTCATGAGATGCGGAGTAGCTTTTAATTTCATTTCAGGAATTCTAGGTGTGCATGATTGCAGCTGGTTTTGTGCGTCTCAATAATAGAAAATGATGGAGACTAAGGAAAGGGAAATCCTAATTTGGAAAATGGAGAATAAAAAGATTTATGGATGTCCTTTCCTGGAAGATGTACCTAAAACATGAGAACATTAGCATTAGAGCAAAGGCACTCTGGAAAACTGTGGACATTTCACATGGCTCAGAGAATGCTGCTAGGGCCGCAGAGGACGCTGGGAAGGAGTGAGAGTCTGCAGATTTTGAACATTGGGCTGAGGCATTTGCCAGTTATTCTTTGGGTCATGAAAATCTAAGTTTCATATTTGTCTTAAAAATCTCAACTTCCGGAGCACACGGAATTCCTGTAAAGCTCTTTGTGGCACTAGAGCACAGTGAAGCACAATGTTGTACTTGAGAATCACTATTTGTTCATTTCCTGTGAGACAAGCCTGAATGGAAAATGGGAGGAAAAGCCTTGTATTTAAGTTCCTTCCTGACTTTTCCCAAAGGGAGTGGGACAATTACATCTTTATCCTTCACAAGTAGATGCAAGAAAAATCCCTCATCTATACCAAAATGTAAAACAAACTCATAGCAAAATTACTTTATAAGCTCAAACATGCCATTGCGTTCAGAGCGAACGTCACAGTCTACACAGGTTCTCCTTAATGCTATTTAAAATCTGAGAAGACTGGTTTTGGTCCTTTGCCCAGTGAGTTTAAAGGACTTTTTTTTTAAATCTTGGGTTTTAATTTTTCTTGGTCTAAGGCCCAATCTATCACCAGTGGTGAGTCAGGGATGTCTGAGATAGTTTTTATGAAGTTATCTGTGTCTGTTCCTTATCGTCCATAGAAGGTCAAGACCATTTCTTACACATCTAAGTTTTTCACCAAAACCCAGCAATGTGGTCCTACATACAGTAAATGTTTGTGAGATTACATAAAAATGCTTCATCTGTCAGAACTGTGAGCAACACACAGCATTTTAAGAGGTCCATTGATGTAAACTTCAGGCTGTGCTAAGAATCATAAGGCCCAAAGTGACCCAGCAGTTTCCTGACCCCTTTCCTTACTCAATGAATGCTAGCCATTGAAAAGGAAAATGTTCTAGTAATAAAACTTTTTCAGAATAGAAATATAAAAGTAAAACTACCCCTTTTATAAAATTTGTGTGCATGTGAACGAGAAGGAATTCAGGTACACATAAGCCATGTTGCATATGTGGAAGTCAGAGGACAACTTTAAGTCAAAACTATTCATTTTTGGAACACAATTATCATTGAGTAGATTGAATAGTACAAAAAAAAATACTGGTGTCCATCTTATGGGGTAGGAAAGTGTAAGAGAACCTACATACCTGGACTCCTTTCCTAAAACCCTACAAAGCAAATAAAAACAGGCTGGTCAGTAAATAACATGCTAATGATCCTTACAGAAGGCCACAGCTTTTGAAGAATGTCACAACGTGCTCCAGTGAGGTTTGAGTGCTCTCATGTCTGCCTCACCTTCTGCAGGCTACAGAGGCTGGAAGGCTATGGTGGTTTGTGCCTTCACACTGCCACTTGTCCCTGAAGAGCCTTTGTTGACCATGCATATAGATGTCACCAGAAAGACATGAGAAGTTGGACAGTAAAGGTCCAAGGCAAAACTGTTACTAAAAGTCATCACTGACACTGGCTTAGAGTGAACAAAGATGCCATGCTTTTGGCATGTATTTGCATGGTGTCTTCATGTGTTTGGGCTGCTACAACAAAATAGCATTGACTGGGTGGCTTAATTCCCCACAATTCTGAAGCCCAAGGAGTTCAAGATCAAAGTGCCAACAGACTTGGCATCTGCTGACGACCTAGTTTCTGCTCCATCAACAGGACCTTCTCTCTGTATAGGTGGCAGGGGTGCTAATCCCATTCAGGAGGGCCCTGCCCTGGTGACCTAATCATTTCCCCAAAGCCCCATCTTCTAAACTAATCACAATGGGGATTAGGTATAGTCAGAGGAGGTAAATGGATATTGCTTCAATCTATAGAGGGAATGTTCCTCCCCAGGGTCTACACATTTTCACTTATTCATTCTTGTTCTGTATCTTACTATATATCCTCCCTCCCCATGAACTGCTCTACAGCCCTGGATTAGAGAGTAATGTAAGTCAGGGCTGAAGATATACCTCAGTGATAGAACACTTGCTTAGTCAGTGCAATGTTCTGGGTTTGAAAGTAGCATAAATCAGGGCTCTCAATTTGCTTATGATCTGACAATGCATTTGTTCAACACCGATGTAGCACTAACATGCTATAAACATGTCAGTAAAGCAGAGTATTTGCCAAATGAATGGTGTGGCACTGTACATGATGGGATTTAGGAGGCTATCTCCATGTCAATAGCTTGGGAAGACTTGACCAAAGAACTAAGACTTGTGGAAGAAAGGAATCTGGACTAAAAGAGGTGGAGGTGTTACTAGAAGAATGGAAGTGTAAGAGAACTCACACCAGGAAGGGATGCTCCAGCTAGGCTGGGGACTACCCTAGGGTGTTAAGAAATTCATGGAGAAAAAAACAAAGGAACAGACAAACAGAAAAGAAATTCATAGGGAAAAGGAAGGCTTCAAAGGCAGGATGATACCTGAGAGGCCCATGTTCTAAACCCCAGACCTATGACATACTACTCTCCACAGCAAAGAGACTTAATGTGATTAAGGATATTGTAGTGAAGGAGATGGTCCTCGATCATCTGGTCCTGAATCTAATGAGTGTGCTTGTAAGGAACAAATAGAAAAAAAAAAAAAAAAGAAAGAAGAGTTTGTGTAAAGAAAGAGGCAGAGATGCCTTTGTAACCACAAGCCAAGAAATGCATGGAACAATTCAAGGCTGGAAGAAGCAAGGAAGGATTCAGTGTAAAATGGTACCACAAACTACAGACAGCGTGACTTCAACCTCCTGCCCTCTGAGCTATGAGAGAAGAAATTTCTTTTCTTGTAAGCCATCAAGTTTGTAGAAATTCATCACCGCATCCATAAGCAACTCACCCATCTGCTGCCCATCTCTTGTGCCCCTGCTCCCCTCCCTGTTGGCATCTCTTTCCTACCTCAGATTTCCTCCTCAGCCCACCTAACAGCACACCCTGTATGCTTGTGACCTCCTCATAGGGTGGTCAGACATAATACAGGATGCCCAGTCAAACTTGCCCATCGGATCAACTACAAATAACGCATGCATGCTTTGGTATATATTTCTACAATTAAAGAGTTTGAAAACTGAATTTAATGAGCAATAGCTTTATTGGCTTTTACCCTCCAAATTTTGGTATTATAATCATTTATCTGTTTTGATGACAGAGTGGGTAATTTATAGAGAAGAAATTTATTATTCATGGTTCAAGATGCTGAGATGGACAACATTAAGGCATTGGTATCTGGCTAGGGGATTTTGGCTGTGTTATAACAGGGCATGAGAGTGACTGTGTGCATTCAAGTCTCTTTTCTTTTTTTTTTTTTTGTCTCTTCCTTTTCTTCCTATAAAGCCACTTGTATCATCCTAGGTGCCCCCCAGCTCATGATCTCATTGAACCAATGGTTTTCCCAAGGCTCCACTTCCCAAGGCCACTCATTTGTGGATTAAATGTCCAATACATGAACACTACGGAACACAACAATCCATAGTATCTGATCATTTTATCTCATTGCCCTATGTGTGTGTGGGGGGGGGGGTTCCTGCCTGATAACTTTCCATGAAGATGCTCTCCATCTCCCCACAACACTGCTCACACTGGAGCCAGGCTGCCTTCCTGAGGGTCATTCTGCTCTGCTTGGACTTGGTGTCCCACAGTGGGACCTCAGGACTTCCCACACTCTGCCCATGCCACCACAGGGAATTGGGGTGACCCAACAAATGGCTTTAGAAATGATCTGTCAAGAGGAAGAAGAAGAAGAAGAAGAAGAAGAAGAAGAAGAAGAAGAAGAAGAAGAAGAAGAAGAAGAAGAAGAAGAGAGGAGGAGGAGGAGAATGAGGAGGAGAAGGAGAAGGAAGAGAAGGAGAAGGAGAAAGGAAAGAGGACACAGACAAAGGAAAGGAGTTTTAAGAGTTTTTTGCTTGGTTGGCTTTTTGTTGTTTTGTTTTGTTTTGTTTTGTTTTGTTGGTAGTGGTGGTGGTGGTGTTTTGATCAGGCTCTAACACTGTAGCCCTGTATGGCATGGGCTTGCAGACCAGGCCACCCTTAAAGTCACAGAGATTCATTCACCTGCTTCTGCCTCCTGAAGGGTTTCTTTTTTTAAAAAAGTGGGGGCTGGAGAGCTGGCTCAGTGGTTAAAAGCATTCACTGCTCTTGCAGAGGACCAGGTTCAATATCCAGCACCCATATGGTAGCTAACAACCATCCATAACTCCAGTTCCAGGTGATCCAATGCCTTTTGACCTCCATAGGCATTGCACAACAAAGGTACACTTACACATATGCAGGCAATACACTCATACACATAAAAAATATTTAAAATATTCTTTCTCTAACTGAAATGGCCCATATGGGAAACTGATAATTCTTTGTCAGTAATTAAATGGATGATACTTTTTGTTTTGTTTTTTCTTTTTTCTTTAGGATTACCTTGGAACACTGAAATTAAAAAAGGTTTCAATACCAAAGAGAGAACCACTGGAGGGTGTTGGTGTTTTATCTTTTATCTCTGCATCAGTTTTCAGCCCCTGGCTTTGGCAGATCCATCTCATATCTTACATTGTCTACTCAGGATTTTAAAATGGGAATTCTAAAGAACTTCTAAGTGCTAGATTCCAAATCTCTCACCTTTTCTTATACTTTTCATTGTACAAGTCTCAGTCAATTAAAAAAAACAACCAACCAACCAACCAGCCAACCAACCAACCAACCAACCAACCAAACAAACAAACAAAAAGACAATGTCTGGTAAAGTGGCCTGCACCTTTAATCCCAGCCCTTGGGTGGCAGAGGCAGGTGGATCTCCATGAGATCAGACAAGCCTGGTTTACATAATGACTTCCAGGAAGGCTGGGACTAGAGAGAACCTGTCAGAAAAATAAATAAATAAATAAATAAATAAATAAATAAATAAATAAAGAGGAGTTTTAACTTAGGTCCAATATTTGTGCTAACTATATAAACATAAATTGATACTTCCAACTCAGCCTTCTTTTTTTCTATCAAGTGTGCTGCTTCTCCCCTTAATCTACTCCAGATTGTCCCAGCCAGGAAAGAGTCC
This sequence comes from Rhizomys pruinosus, assembly GCA_009823505.1. NCBI lineage: Eukaryota > Metazoa > Chordata > Mammalia > Rodentia > Spalacidae > Rhizomys > Rhizomys pruinosus. The sequence continues at coordinate 3,521,233 of VZQC01015508.1, forward strand.
GCATCAACCACTGAGCATCTTCTCTTATGCTCTCTTTAGACTGATGCTATGCCACCATTTCTGAATGCGGAACAAAAGTTGAGCTGAGGACCAGGCTTCTGTCTATCTTCTGTGGCCAACACAGGCATTTCCATGTTGTCTATACTGCGATTGCTGCCCCCTTGGAGCCCCGCCCACCTGCTGCTTCTTAGTTCTCATGCATCTACAAAGTAATCCTGGTCAGATCACCCTTATCAGTACTGCAGCAGTAGGTGACAGCTCACTAGCACTGAGGCAGTATGTGACGGGACGCCCCCCGCCCCCCATCAGCACTGCAGCAGTAGGTGAAAGGACGGCCTTTAATGACTCAGGTTGCTCCAGACCGAATCTGTACAACATTTATAAAGTTGCACAACAAAAACATTAGGGCTGAGGCTATAAATCAGTGGTAGAATGCTCACCTAGCATGCACAAAGCCCTAGGTTCAAATCCCCAGTACCACCAAAAGGAAAAAAAAAAAAAAGACAACTCATTCCTAACTAAAAAAAAGGAAAGAAAACAAAAGCAGCATTTTAGATTAAAGTCAATAACTGAATCAGAAATCCTAATTTAGGGAAGTCGGCTGTTTCTTCAGGGCTGTCTAATTATGTGTTTAATTTATGGTCCAACCGACTGCGACCATAAACTAAAGTGCCATGGTTAGAGGGCATATTTCTCATCAAATAAATCACAGATTCAAGACAGCCAGTAAAAGCATAACATGCTCTTTTCTGTTTTTTAAAGTCCTGGAAGCGATATATATGATAAGGGCTAGCAGGCAATAAAGCTGTTATCAGAGTGTGAGAAAATCCCACATATTAGTAGTTACATTACTGCTATATTTGCCTGATAAATTCAGATGCCTTTTGCATGATTGACCATTTTCCCATCAGAAGTGAGGTACAAAGTAATGTTTGTCTTTCCAAAGATTTGTCATAGCCATCCCTCTCATTCCTGTGTGAATCATGCTGGCTCATCTGTTAATGACTTATGGTCAATGGTCAACACAAGCCAAAGTGATAAACGTGCAGTTGGCTCCTGTGAAAGTCCATATAGAGTCATCTCAGGAACAAAAGAAGGAAGATTTATGGTGGCGAAGCAGTGGTATGTGTGAGAATTTCAGCAGTGGTAGAGCTGAGACATGGAAGAATTGGAATGAAAGGGTCAGACTCATCTGTTGAGAAGGGAAACTTGGAAGAACTGGATTAGGATCATGGTGGCAAAGGCAAAAAGTGAGTCAAAGAATATTCCAGATCAGCGCTCCCTGAGCTACTGGAGATTCACCCTGTGAACAAGCTGTGGGTTCTTAACATAAGGGAGCCTCAATCCTGTCAGTGAAATGACAGGTGACCACAACTTACCAAAATTTTGGTGACATTCCTCACACAAAAAAATATAACTTATATTAAGGCACATGCCTTTAATCCCAGCACTCAGGAGGCAGAGGCAGGTGGATCTCTGAGTTCGAGACCAGCCTGGTATACATAGTGAATTCCAGATAGCCAGAGCTAGTGAGGCCCTGTCTTTAAAAAAATACATATATATGTGTAAACATGCACACACAGTACACATATATAAACACACATACACACATTATGTTAAAAGGTCATTTTATCATCAGTCTTTTCAAGATGGCATGTAACTGAAAAAAGTCAACAAGTAATGTAAAAATTCACGCCTACCATCAATAGCCCCTGGATTGTGTCTACCCTCCCCTATAAAATTTTCACCATCATTAAGGACAAGGCAGACATAAACCCTAGAGATCTCAGGAGCAAGAGAGGCTGGTGACATGGAGAAAAAGCACAAGGTTATAGTTGCCCTGTTACCACAGGGTCCACCTTTTCCTTACTGTGGTTTTAGTCTCAAGATCAGACTTATGCTTATAGAGGAAACCCAGTCCCCTCACTGCTGTGAGAACTGGGCAGCTACAGCATATGCCTCACAAATGGCTTTTCACATGAGTGAAACTGCACTTGAGAAGTAATCAGGAGGAGAATCTTGGGAAAGATGCAGAAAGGAAATATAGTTTTCATCTTATTACAAAGCAGGGTTCACTTTGTAGTGGTCTGGGGTGGAGGGTGCCTGACCTTTCACATGCTGGTTTATTTCTACTTCTTCCCTTTTGTTACATCTGAGCCCTCAGCCTATTAGATGGTGCCACTGACATTCAGGGCAGGTTCCTCCTGAATGACTGTGTCTACTAAGGCCAATACCCCATGAACACCAGACTCCTTTTTCTTCAGCCTTTCTACCTGAACTCATAGCAGCATCTCTTTAGAGGACCTCCAGGCCTTTGGCCTCGAGCAGGGGCTACATCTTTGGTCCCTCTTGTTCTGAGGCTTCCAGCTTCTTGGACTTAGCAGCTACTGGGTTTTCTGGCTCTCCAACCTGCAGATAGCCATTCAGACTCTAATCCTGTAATATAATCTAATAAATACCTTTTATAATTGCATATGTATTCCATTATTTATGTTCCTCTAGAGAAGTCTAATACAGAGTTAGTGGGATCTATAACAGCCATGACAGAATTGACACAGAATCTTTTGGGGAACACCTTTACAACTTAAGACTCATCATACATCTAAAAAGATGCCCGTGCTAAAGATACGCTCAGAAAAATTACAGAAAAAAATGATCCATTGAAGGAAGGAAAGAGACAGTAGATAGGAGAATTAGCACCCAAGGAACTTGAGATAATTGACAATAAGAAACAGTAAAATTCAGGGCTGGAGAGATGGCCTAGCGGTTAAGAGCACCGACTGATCTTGCAGAGGACCCAGGTTCGATCCCCAGCACCCACACAGTGGCTGAGAACTGTCTTTAACTCCAGTTCTCGGGGAATCCGACGCCCTCTTCTGACCTCCCCATCATTGCATGACACTGGTGCACAAACCTAGATGCTGGAAGTACATTCATACACATACAAAAATAAATAAAATTAATTTAAAATTTTTTAAAAAAGAAACAGTAAAATGAAATTTAAAGTAAAATAAGTGAACACAAAAAGGAATAAATTATTTAGGAAAAGAAAGAGGTTGACTATGATAGCATATGAAGCCCTGCAAAGCCCCTGGTTTGTAATGGATCCAAACTGAAACTAGAAAAGGAAGGTGAACCTAAACACATTTGATTGGTTCTACTCTAAGAATGAATTATCTGGGGCTGGAGAGATAGCCTAGCGGTTAAGAGCACCGACGCTCTTGCAGAGGACCCGGGTTCAATCCCCAGCACCCACATGGCGGCTAAGAACCGTCTGTAACTCCAATTCCAGGAGAACTCTAGTTCCAGGGGAATCCAAGACCCTCTTCTGACCTCCGCGGCATTGCATGACACAGGTGCACAGACCTGCATGCAGACAGTACATTCATACACATACAAAAAGAAAGAAAGAAAGAAAGAAAGAAAGAAAGAAAGAAAGAAAGAAAGAAAGAAAGAAAGAAAGAAAGAAAGAAAGAAAGAAAGAAAGAAAGAAAGAAAGAAAGAAAGAAGAAAGAAAGAAAAAAGAATGAATTATCTACAAGAATTTCAGAGACTCAATTATGTGAATCTCACTGGATTTTCAGAAAGCCATTTAGTGGATTTAATTAGATCCCAAATGTGTAAACTCTTCATTAACTTTGAGCTTTAATGTAAACTGAATTTTTTTCCTAAGAAACTTTTTCTAGCTTTTAAGTTTTGTCCAATTACCAAAATAACATATCACTGTTATCTGAGACAAGTTCTAAAATATGGAAATGAGGCAGGAAAAAAAGTCAATAGGATCACTAATTAGAAAAACAATTAGCAATTTTACATATTCTCTTCTAATTCCTTTTTCTATGCACTCTATCCTTATGAAGCTGAACTTACTCTGAAACACAATTCAGTGTACTCTTTATCTTATAAATTAACATTACATTATAAGCATTTTCCCATGTCCTTAAAAGTTGCTATATAGCTGTATTAGTCACTTTTCTATTGCTGTGATAAAGCACCATGACCAAGGAATTTATAAAAGGAAGAGTTTATTTGAGCTTACGATTGACGGTTCCAGGGAATTAGAGTCCACTGTGGCCGGAGGCGTGGCGGCTGGATCTGGAGCAGCAAGCCGAGGGTCACATCTTGCAAAGAGCACAGGAAGCAGAGAGAGAGAGAGCAACTGTAGACCACGAGACTTGTTAAAACTCACTAAACCTGCCCCCAGTGACACACTTCCTCCAGCACAGCCGCACACCCCAAGACCTCAAAAAACAGCGCCACCAACTGGATACAAACGTCTGAATACCTAGAGCCTGTGGGGGACACTCATTCAAACCACCACAATAGCTTAAATGGGGCCGGAGCAATAACTCAATCAATAAAGGGCTGGCCTTGAAAGTTCACGTTAGGACTTAGGTTCAGATCTCCAGAACCTCTATAAAAAGCTAAGCATGGGGGCTGAAGCGATGGCCTAGTGGTTAAGAGCACCAACCACTCTTGTAGAGGACCCGGGTTTGATCTCCAGCACCCACATCGNAAGACCTCAAAAAACAGCGCCACCAACTGGATACAAACGTCTGAATACCTAGAGCCTGTGGGGGACACTCATTCAAACCACCACAATAGCTTAAATGGGGCCGGAGCAATAACTCAATCAATAAAGTGCTGGCCTTGAAAGTTCACGTTAGGACTTAGGTTCAGATCTCCAGAACCTCTATAAAAAGCTAAGCATGGGGGCTGAAGCGATGGCCTAGTGGTTAAGAGCACCAACCACTCTTGTAGAGGACCCGGGTTTGATCTCCAGCACCCACATCGCAGCTGAGAACCATCTGTAACTCCAATTCCAGGAGAACTCCAGTTCCAGGGGAATCCGACACCCTCTTCTGACCTCCACGGCATTGCACGACACGGGTGCACAGATCTACATGCAGACAGTACATTCATACACATAAAAAAAAAAAAAGCTAAGCATGTATGCACCTGTAATTCCAACAATGGCAAAACAGGAAGCAGAGATAGGGGATCCCTGGATCTTGCCCGCCAGATAGCATAACCTAGTTGTTGGCAAAGTTCCAGGCCAATGACAGACCCCGTCTCAAACAGAAGGTAGAAGGTATGTGACCACCAGTGACCACCCATAAGTAGGCCATGCACACATGCATACACACACACATTTACAACCTCTACATGAATGTGCACACATTAAAAAAAAAATACAGTTTCAGTGGTTGTATGATACTTCCTTATGGATATAATAAATTATTTCATAATTCTCATCATCATGTACTTGGATTGCTCCTGGTTTTTTCACTGCTAATAACCCTCCAATAAAAATTTGTGCTTTTTGGGGGGGGGGGAGGCTAGAGAGATGGCCTAGCGGGTAAGAGCACCGACTACTCTTGCAGAGGACCTGGGTTTGATCCCCAGCACCCACATGGCGGCTGAGAACCATCTGTAACTCCAATTCTAGGAGAACTCCAGTTCCAAGGGAATCCGACACCTTCTTCTGACCTCCACAGCATTGCATGACACAGGTGCACAAGCCTACATGCAGACAGTACATTCATACACATAAAAAAAAATTGTGCTGGGCATGGTGGTGCACACCTTTAATCCTAGCACTTGGGAGGCAGAGACAGGAGGATCTTTGTGAGTTCAAGGCCAGCCTGGTCTACAAGGTGAGTTCCAGGACAGCTAGGGCTACAGGGAGACCCTGTCTTGAAAAGACAAAAAAAAAAAAATTGTGCTTTTTGTTTATGGTTTATGTTCTTGGGCTATATACTTAGGACTTTTTTTAAGTTAAGAGACAAGCCTTGATCTTTGTAATTGTTATATTCAAGGGCATATATATTCAATTTCATTTTAATTCAGTTAAATTTACTGAGTACATATTATACGCAAAGTAACTTTCCTCCATACACTTGTAGTTTCTTTCTCTATAATTATTGGTCATCACACACTGTAGAAAAGCTGGGGTGTTACATATGTGTGTAAAGGAGTAAAAAGAACAAGTATCAGCGAATTCATCTACAATGTAGGCTCATCTTAAATGATCTAGGACAGCAAAAACAGTAATAGGAAGTTTTTCTGCACTTGATGGTTAGAAGAATATGTTATGATAAACCAGTAAGGAGGACCTTACCAGACTTGCTTCCAATTCTAATTCTGAATTTGAGGAGAATCTTTGGCTAGTGTAGTTTAATAATCATCTGAATAGTCCTTTAGCCACGCATGGCCGACATCCACATGTTGTTCTTCCCTTCTTGCATTTTCCAAGGCTGTCTCCTGCCTGCAGGCTGACAATCTCTCCACTTAGCTCTGGCAAGGAGGGGGGAGGGGACCGTGGGAGACTTACCCGACAAAATAGAAAGACAAGGAAAGATAAAGACAGACATACACACAGACAGGGACTCAGAGGAAGCCTGGGAGAATAAGGTCTCTCTTTATGCCATCAGTATGCTTATATACCAAAAGTTACTGTGCTCTGGGAAAGGAAGTGGGGGGGCAGGTGGAAGGGAGGGGTGAGCCACCTTGGCTCTAATGGGGGCGGGGGGCTGGGCTGCAGAGCTCCTGTCTGTGCAACAGGTAACTAGAGGTGAGACATTATGCTCAATGCCTCAAGGGAAGGGGCCATCCGGTCCTGGAACTTTGCAAAGATAGGCGAAGCAAGAAACCATTGTAATATCCCGAACCTTCCAGAGCTACAGACCATTGTAATATCCTGAACCTTCCAGAGCTACAGATAACTCAGAGAGGCAACTGAATGCCTACAGAGATATCAGATAACCCTCCTTGGAGGGCTTACGGGACAGGTCTTAACAAGTTCTTGCCTCAAGCCATGCAAAGTTTCATTCCTACACTGTTGGCCTTCTCTAGCTGGTGACAGTCGGTCCACATCTACCTAAGGTAAATGCATCAGAACACAAACCACTCTGGGAGCATGTCAGAGGGCAAAACTCCAAACTTTATTTTCCAGCACAGGGTATATAGGAAGGTTCTACCAATAAGCACATAGAGCATCAGAGCATATCCAATCATTGAAAAGGTCAACCTAATGATCCACTTACACATAGTCCTCAGCCTACAAATGCTTTTTTTTTTCTAGGAAATCCATACTGAGAACAAATGCTTCTATAGATAATCAACTAATCACACCAAGGGGGCTGCATGCACCTGTTGCCAGGAAGGACAACATGTTGATGGCTTAGCAAGAAATTCAGCAATGTGGCTTACTAAGCAGGCCCAGGAGTGGCCTACAGGCTACATTTGGAAACTGTATCAGTTTACCACAAAGCTTCATCCATCAGCATGTACAACTTCAGAAGCTCTCCCTGTAGCCCCAGCTGGCCTGGAACTCACTATGTCCTAGATCAGGCAGGACTGGAACTCACAGAGATGGTCACCCAGCCTCTGCCTCCCAAGTGCTGGGATTAAAGGTGTGTACCACCACATCCGACTCCCACTCCATTTTTCAACTAAGAAAACTAACACCAATCCTGTGACCAAATAAACCAAATGCACATCTCAGCAGAAATTTCCCTGAACACTTAAATTTTTAAAAGCTAAATTATGTTGTACTTGCATCAAGGTCAATACCAATTTCTTATTTGTCTTGTGCACATAGGCAAACTATGCTGCTTGTCTGTTCGGATCTGCAAAAGAAAATATAATAATTTTAAAGCTGTAGTACTAAAAGCTAGAAATAAAGATTTATAACTAGAACAAGGGAGAAAAATAAATTAAAGGACAGGAGTTCCTGTGAATAAATTCATGTTTTCACTTCTCATTTCTAGCACAGAGCTTTACCTCCAGGGTCACCATCTGTGGCATGTGTTTGTACACTGAATAATAGAAGATACCGTTCACAGAGAGTTCTGGTTGTGAACTAAGCATTGCCATTCGATAATGCAACAGAGATGACTTCAGAAAAAAAACAAATGACAATAGCTTATTATATAAAGGGTGCCCTTTCTAAAGAACAAAGGTACCAATCACGTAGATGGTTCAGAACAATGAACTACCACTTTGCAGGAGAAACATCTTTTGCATGTTTTGAGCCACTCTAGGCTGACACCATTGCCAATTTTTGAAATTTCATTATCAAAAGCTGAAGCTATGAACATAGTATGAGAATAGGTCGAAAGAGCAATCCGAGAAAACAGAAATCATTGCAACATAAAACCTAAATAATTCCTTAAACAATGTTCACTGGTGAGAGAGAGGAAACTCAAAATGAAAACAGGAAAAACCACAAGCTTGTTTTCACTTTGCATGAATAGTTTTTCTTGGGCTTTCACGGTTCACCTGTCACTTAAGCTTTCAAACCACTGGCTTAAATAAATCAGTAGAAAATACAAGAACCAGGCAGAGAGGCTGCCACCCCTTGTCTTCCAGCCTGGCAAGCCCCTGGGATGTCTAATTTGCTACAATCAAAACTGGGGCTTGCCTTCCAGGACTGGTTTCTCCTTGACAACAACCTTCCCTACCTCCATTAGGTCCCTTTCCAAGGCCAATTCCATGGAAGCTGGAGGTGCTTGGAGAGAGTGCACCTACTTCTGAACCTAATATGTGGCACATGCTATCTGAAGTTTCTTTCCCTGTTCACAGCCAATTCACTGGGTTTTGCCAGTGTGTGTTCTTTTCCTGTGGCGTTGTAGTGTACTTTTAGATTCCACAGAAACTTTTCCTGAGCAGTAAATAAGATGTTTGCAATTGGGATCTATGGAAAAGCAGGTTTTGAATCCCAGCTTTAAGCTCTGAGGAAGTAGCACTTTACAAACTGCACAGCGAGTTTACTGGTTAGATGCAAAGATGATGGCATGTTGGTTTATTTAATTTGCTTTATAGGGCATGTCTGTACTAAATCAGTAAGGTTTTCCCTCACTTGAAAAACGAGGAACAAAGTCAGGCATGGTGGCGCACGCCTTTAATTCTAGCACTTGGGAGGCAGAGGCAGGCAGATCTTTGTGAGCTCAAGGCCAACCTGGTCTACAGAGCGAATTCCAGAACAGCTGGGGCTACAGGGAGACCCTGTCTCAAAAAGACCAAAAAAAGAAAGAAAGAAAGAAAGAAAGAAAGGAAGGAAGGAAGGAAGGAAGGAAGGAAGGAAGGAAGGAAGGAAGGAAGGAAGGAAGGAAAAGAAAGAAAAAGAAAAACAAGGAACACAGTAAGCTCTTCTCAGAGAAATAGCTAATTAAGGCAACATGAAGATTATTTCACCCAGTGCCTGGAGTACAAAAGCTCTCTAAGAATATATAGCAAGTGTTTTGCAGCCATTTACCAAGAAGAGTGAGCTGGGAAGCAAACTGTCCAAGTTTGAGTATCCTGCCTCCATCCCTTAGAGCTATGTAACCTTGGGCAAACCACTTCAATCCTGTGCTTGTTTCCTTCTGCACTGTTTTGTGGAGGAACTATGAGAAATGAATGAATATACAGAGAACACTAAAAACCTGACACACAAAAATTCTCAATAAAAATCTTAGCCACAATTATCATTACAGTGTGGATTAGTAAATTACTTTACCTAACTCAAAAAACTGTTTGGAAGTTTACACAAAGCAATCATAAAAGTACTTAAAACTTATTGCTATTGCTCTTGGTTGCCCACCGGAACTTGATACCAGGACCCTACTGCTGAAGACATGAGATACTTTAGTCACAGGACATGGAAAAATCAAATCAGTACCAACTAGGAAGCCCCTTCCCTCCTGGTTAACTTTTTTGGGGGGGATCTTTTCAAGACAGGATCTCCCTGTAGCCCCAGCTGTCCTGGAACTCACTCTGTAGACCAGGCTGGCCTTGAACTCACAAAGATCTGCTTGCCTCTGCCTCCCAGTGCTAGGATTAAAGGCATGTGCCACCATGCCCTGCTCCCTGCTGGTTAACTTTTATAGTACTAGAGGGTGCTATTAGACTGCTGGGGGTGGGAGAATGATAGTCTTATCTACTTATGAATGCTGGGAGCTACAAAACCCAACTGCATGGCAAGATATGCCCACAGGTGCAATAGTGGTATAAATGTTCTGGTAGTAACCAATTACATTATGACTAGATTTAAGGCCTGCTCCACAAGAGGAAATGTATGCCTGATACTGTAAATCTGGCCAAAAACCCATGGTTGCAGATCTCCTAGGGGTGAAATGGGCATAAAGTGCCCTGTTAATTTTTATCTCTATGCTCATAGATTAGTGCTGTTCCCTGACCTCACCAGACAAGTTTCTTTGTGAAATGGATGGCTATTAATACAGAAACTCACAACTGGTCAAAATATAGAGAATGTGTCTATGCAGTGTTCAGCTACAAATGGGATATCTATACCACCCCTCCCCCCAGGGCTCAAGGCCCATTGCAGAAGAGGAGATGGAAAGATTATAAGAGCCAGAGGTCATGGAGGACTGGATGAAAACAATGTCTTCTGGACATGACAGGGCCACTGCAGTCATAAACTCACAGTAGCCATGGTTGCCTGCACAAGATCTACACACAATCAAGCCAGTCAATATTCTAACATGTAGTGGGGAGGGGCTCACAAGCCCCCATCCACAACTGAAGAGCTATTGACTGCTGATGGGGAAGGGAAGGCAGTTTTCAAGGGTATGGTAGGTTGACCACACTCCAGTGGATGTCCCAAACCCACGAGTATATGGACAGCACACACACACACACACACACACACAGGACCCTACTGCTGAAGACATGAGATACTTTAGTCACAGGACATGGAAAAATAAAATCAGTACCAACTAGGAAGCCCCTTCCCTCCTGGTTAACTTTTTTGGGGGGGATCTTTTCAAGACAGGATCTCCCTTTGCGCGCGCAAAGGACATGAAGTTAGGAGGGTGTGGAGAAGTGGATCTGGGAGGAGTGAGCTACAGGGTGAATATGGTGAAAACATATTGTATATGTGTATGAAATTCTCAAAAGAATATTTTTTTTTCTAAGTGCTTAGGGGCTGGAGAGAGGGACCAGCAATTAAAAGCACTAGATGTTCTTGCAGAGGACCTGGGTTTGGCTCCCAGAATCCACATGGCAGCTAACAATCATCCATAACCCCCACTCTAGGGTATCTAATGCTCCCTTCTGGGCTCCATGGGCACTGCACAACACAGGTGTACTGACACACTGTATTAGTCACTTTCCTGTTGCTGTGATAAAACCACCATGACCAAGGGAACTTATAAAAGGAAGAGTTTATTTGAGCTTATGATTGACAGTTCCAGGGAATTAGAGTCCAATATGGCGGGGAGGCATGGTGGCAGGAGCTGGAGCAGGAAGCTGAGGTTCACATCTTCCAGTGAGCACAGGAAGCAGAGAGAAAGCAACTGGAGACTAGCAGGGCTTGTTGAGCTCTCTAAGTCCACTCCCAGTATGTACTTCCTCCAGCATGGCCACACCTTCTAAGATCTCCCAAAACAGTGTCACCAATTGGGGACAAAATGTCTGAATTCCCCTATGGGGAACATTCTCATTCGAACCACCACACATACATACAGGCAAAACACTTAAACACATAAAATTGAAATAAAAAATAATTCTTAGAAAAGCACTTAAGCTGGGCATGGTGGTGCACTCTTTAATCCCAGCATTGGAGAGGCAGAGGCAGGCAGATCTTTGTGAATTCAAGGCCAGCCTGGTCTACAGGACAGCTAGGGCTACAGAGAGATGCTATCTCAAAAAGACAAAAAAATAGTTAAAAATAGTCAAAGTTAGATAATACTTTAGTGCTTATTCTTACTATGATTATTAGGGGGTTGACTGATTAGGGGATAAGATTATATAGGGGGGGCTGGAGAGATGGCCTAGCGGTTAAGAGCGCTGACTGCTCCTGCAGAGGACCCGGGTTCGATCCCCAGCACCCACAAGGCAGCCGAGAATCATCTGTAACTCCAATTCTCCAGTTCCAGGGGAATCCAACACCCTCTTCTGACCTCCGCGGCATTGTACGACATGAGTGCACAAACCTACATGCAGACAGTACATACATACATATAAAAAATAAATAAATAAAATATTTTTTAAAAAGATTATATAGGGGTTGGGGATATGATTATGTAGGGGTTGGGGATACAGCTCAATGACAGAGCATGTGCTTTAATATGCAAGAGGCCCTGAGTTTGAGCCACAGTACACACATACACACACACAAAGTAAACCCAATTATGCTGGATTATTCTACAGCATATTATAGATTTCTGCATTTCTTATAATATTAATAATTAGATGCTATAGAGTTGGTTAAATGGCATTTTCATATATGGGTAATAAAGAATATGAATGGAAAGGGCCACAATACCACAATTAAACACAAAATGCATTAGCTTTTCAAGAAATGTCTTTATCCTGGTGGTGCATGCCTTTAATCCTAGCACTTGGGAGGCAGAGGCAGGTGGATCTTGGTGAGTCAAGGCCAGCCTGGTCTACAGAGTGAATTCCAGGACAGCTGGGGCTACAGGGAGACCCTGTCTTGAAAAGACCAAAAAAAAAAAAAAATGTCTTTACCAGTTTCTAGCTCTTTGTAATACTGAGTATCTGAGTTTCCCATGGTTTGTCATCTAAAGTGGTTAAAGATATATTTATTTCCTTCAAAGTAGGTTGAGACAGTCGCCTTCTATTCAGCTAAATTGAATACTGGTATTTTGGAACAGTATCTGTTGACATGAATATATTTGGCGTCACTGGGGAATTTAAAACTACCTACAGAGGAGTGTCATGATCCCTCAAATTCCAGATGACTGTGTTACTACAGTCGAGTGTTGATAAAGTGTCTTACAAATGCTGCAGTTTCCATGCTGAACATGTGGGCATGCTAGGCTCCAGCCAACAATAGCAGTAACAGAGATCAAACTATAGGCTTGTAAACTTCCTTAATAAGGTTCACAGGGATTGCTCAAGGAAAAAAAAAATCATGATAATCTGGTAAGATATTTCCCAAGACCTGTGTAGCTTTTTATTCACCTTCTAGCTATCTGATTTTGAGATGCCTCTGTGGGGTTAAAAAATCCTTTTCTTTCTTTAGTTCACCCCCAGGGACATATCTGAATTTTATACTCAATCTGGAAAATAGGGGTTTACATTTGTTTGTTGTTTTCTTTTGCCAAAAATTTCTCCTTTAGAAAACTCCCTTCTGACTAAATTAAACTAAAAAAAAAAAAAGTCTCAGAACGCCTGGCTTGGGGGAACATCTGAGGCCCTGCTCCTGCGCAGCAGCATTTTCTAAGAAGTAACACGAGGAGGCTGTCAGTGCTGAACCACCAGACTTCGTCACCTTGCCTTGGTTTCATGTTTTCATAGGGCCTTTCAGAGGTCAGAAGAGCCACCGGCCACTTCTACACCAATCAGAAGACAGAGAGGAGAGGAGAAGAAAGGCCAAAACTGGGTTATAAAATTTGCCATCTACTCTAGATGTCAGTCTATATCAGTAATTCCAACACACATGCTGTTCAGTGATTAAAGGAATTTGTTAGGGGATCTAGTAAAAATTCATGGCTCATCGTTCACAACAGATGAAGCCTAGTAATGAGGCACGGAGTTCAAGCTGACCGCTATATTCTCTTTAAAAACCTGCCCAGGATCTCCTCTCACTATAAGGCAGTTGTGGGTGAAACCCCAGGCTTGTGATCCTCCTGGGGTGTTTACTGACTTGTCTCATTGCTGTGACAAAATACCTGACAATTGAAACTGAAGCAAGGAAGGGTTTATTTTGGCTTACAGTTCCAGATGGTGTCATTCATCTTGGTGGGGAAGTAGGACTGCAGGAGCAGATCACTGGTCACATGCAGCCACAGTGAGCACACAGAAGGGGACGGATGCTAGCCTGGGCTTGCTTTCTCCTCAGTCTAAAACCTCAGCCCATGGGAGGGTGCAACTCATTCAGGGTGGTGTTTCGACCACAGTTAACCTTCTATAAATAATCCTTCCCAGACATGCTCAGAAGTGTCCATCTTCTGTGATTCTAGATCCTGTCGAGCTGATGATATTAACTACTGCAAGTGTCCTTCTTACGCTAGGGCGTTTGCTCTTGGAAATGTCTGATTTATATAGAGAAATCTTGATGCCTTTCAGTTGTCAACTTTCCTCTGAGCTCGACTGTGGATCAGCCTGAGCGCCTGGGATGGACAGGCATGCTTCCCCATGGCATTCTCTCATTTTTTCCAAGCCACATGCCCTGAGCTCAATCATTGTTTTCATTGAAGAAAGTAAAAACCAGTCTGAAGTAGAGCACAATGTAGTTGATAGACATGATAAGGCGTCCTGGGGAGGGGAATGAGAGAATGTGGGACTGAACAGAAAGCAGCACATTTAGGTACCTACACCCGTAAAGGAAGTCACTGATGAGGGACTTTTCCAGTAGAGGCAGTTAGGGCTGGTGAGATGCCTTAAGGTGTTAGCCAAGTTGAAGGTCCTGAGTTGGATCCCTGGCACCCACACGGTAGGAGAGAACCAACTCCCACTAGTTGTCCTCTGATCTCTACAGATGCATCTTGGCACTGCCCCACTCCACCCTCGATAGTAAATACAATGTAAAAAAAAATTTTTTAAAGAGCTCCTTTTTAGTGTCAACTTGAAGAGGGGACTGGAAGGGCATGCTGGTCCAAGCTGGGGCCACGCCATTGCCCCTAGTTGATGGGAGTTTCCAAGATGGATGGGACACTCATGATTCTGTCCCCCTGCTTGACTGCTAGGGACTGCCCACTTTCCTGACTGGGTATGCCGATCTCAGAGGGGCCTTAGATCTCTGCATTTAGTGAGGTTGAGGAGGGTTGAGCAGCAGTGAGCAATGGAATCTGGGCGGAGGTTGTGGGGGCCACTCTTACTGTACCAGAGCCCGCCCCAATGATCTCATTTTAACTTTTAGCTCCATACACACCTTACTTTTCAAACTGGGCATAGTGCCCCATGCCAGCAATCCCAGTACTGAGGCAAGAGGTGAGTTCCCGGCCAGCCTGGGCTACAGTGAGACCCTGTCTCAAAACCCCCTTAAAAAAAAAACAAAAAACACGGGGCTGGAGGGATGGCCTAGCGGTTAAGAGCGACGACCGCTCTTGCAGAGGACCCGGGTTCGATCCCCAGCACCCACATGGCGGCTAAGAACCGTCTGTGACTCCGGTTCCAGGAGAACTCCAGTTCCAGGGGAATCCGAGACCGTCTTCTGACCTCCGCGGCATCGCACGACACGGGTGCGCAGACCTGCATGCAGACAATACATTCATACACATAAAAATAAATAAATAAATAAAAATTAAAAAAAAACAAAAAACAAAAAAAGACTTAATCTTCAAACATAATCACCTTCTGAGATGTTACACTAGGCCAGGACTTCAACATACATGCTTTTGATGGAAAGGGATACAATGTGCAACGTTTCTTAATTCCTTAGGAAACACTGCTCTATTAACTGACCTGCATTTTCTCATATTTTTTTTTAAGGTTTCCCTCCACTTAAATATCAACCCCACCCCGGAGAGCCAAATTCTGTTAACTAATGTATTTCCACTTCCTAGTTTATTGCCTGGAGAGCTGCAGGCCCTTGATGAATATTCATGAGTGAGTGAATGCACATTGTGAAGTCATTTAAAATTACAGAGGGGGGCTGGAGAGAGGAGGGGTCAGGAGTTAAGAGCACTTGCTGTTCTTCCAGAAGACCTGGGTTCAACTCTCAGCACACACAACAGCTCTGTCATCCTCTTCCAGCCTTCATAGCCACTTCACACATATCAGTAAACATCAAAACAATTGTACGAATAAAAATTTAAAAATCAGCCTGGCGTGGTAGTGCACGCCTTTAATCCCAGCACTCGGGAGGCAGAGATAGGGGGATCTCTGTGAGTTCAAGACCAGCCTGGTCTACATACCTAAGTTCTAGGCCAGCTGGGATTATAGGGAGACCCTGTCTGAAAAAGACCAAAAATAAATAAATAAATAATCATTTAAAAAAATAGAGAGGAAAACAGAGACAGAGAAAAATGTTCATATTGTTAAGAAAGCAGGTTCTAGGGCTGGAGATCCGGCTCAGCAAGTTCTAGGGCTAGAGATACAGCTCAGTGGTTCTAAGGCTGGAGATATGGCTCAGACGGCTCAGCAAGTTCTAGGACTGGAAATACAGCTCAGCAAGTTCTAGGACTGGAGATACGGCTCAGCGGTTAAGAGCACTTACTGCTCTTCCGGAGGACCCTGGTTCAGATCTCAGCATCCACATGTCAGCTAACAACTCCATTTCCAGGGGATCTGACTTCTGGCCTCTGTGAGCTTTGCACACACATGATTAACTTACTTACATACATGCAGACAAAACACTCATACACACAAAAATAAATGAATCAAAAAAAATTGAACAAGATGTAAAAACTGTAGGTAGCAAAGTTTCATTTTAAATCATGTGAGCATTTTATTATAACAAAATACTAACAGCGGGGGTATCTTGGAATAAGATGTCTTGTTTTTATTTGTGTATTAATGTCTCTACAGTGAATATATATTTACTTCTATAAGAACTGAAAGACAGTTATTAAAATTTAATAGAAGATATTTTGTCACTTTTTTGTGTGTCTTTTTTGTTTTATTTATTTATTTATTTTTATTTATTTTTTTATTTTTATTTTTTTGTCACTTTTAATATGCTATTATACTTTGCTTTTTCTTTTTTAGTGGAGAATGGCGAGAAAGACAGAGAGAGGCAACTTCCTGGAGCACAGTGGCACTTTCTAGATTTGTAGTGTCAGGGGTATTTGCCATTTGTCTTCAGTCCCGATTCTTCATTAATAATGGATGATAGTGGTACCCTGGGGACAACAGGCTGTATTCATCTCTGAACCACACTGGAATTTGGTTCTTTTGATCAATGGTTTAGAAACATCAGATACCAAGGGTCAGAAAGTCACCCAGAGGTCTGATCACTCCTTTATTTTTTTTTTTTCTCTCAAATGGCTTCTGGCACAGGCCTGGACCCAGTGCCTGGCAGGAGGGGAGGAGATGGGACAGGAGGCACCTGCAGAGCCACCAAATTGAAGTGGCATCTTAAAAACTTAGCAATCAAGCTAACAGTTTACGTCAACAGCATTTTTTACAGTTTCATACATGTACACTTTACATACTGACCACTCTTATCTGCCGACCACCTGCTCACCCTTGCCCCGCCCACAGGTCTTTCCCTTATATTCACATCTATTCATTCTGTGTAAGTCAACACTTTAAAAAACAAAAATTATGTGAAAATTATAATGAACAAGATATCAGTAATTTAAATAAAGACAGACAAGGAACACTGACATTACCTTTGCCTCAGGCTACATTAATGGGTCCAAAAAGCATCATTCCGGGCCACAGCCTGAAAGTAGGGGCCAATCACTTATCCAATCATTATTAATAACTTTTTAATTACCATTAACTAAATGATCCTGAGCCTCCAAACCAACATTATTCATTTTCTATTTAGCCTCAATCAATACCATTATACCAGTGAGAATGCATATTTTTATGACTGTTTATTCCTTTTCTTCATGTAAGAAACCCAACCCAACGCTAACTCATCACTGCTCTCACCTCTGGAGGGCTCTGAGGGGCAGATTTCTCCTCATTCATTTATAGAAACATAAAATGCCAGCAAAGCATGATTTCTACCCAAAAGAGCACTAAGCAGGGTTTACAGATGTTTCAGGCTTCTCCTCTGACACCCCTGGGGAAGAACACGTAGACCTTGTATACCTTGCTGGGAAAAGAGGCAAAAATGAATGAATGGTGCACTTATTCCATCCTCTTTACAGAATAGTCAGGATGTCCTGGCCCAGGGGAGGTCTTCCTGAGAGTCTGGGCATATCACCATTTCAGAGGATTTTCACAGACATTAGTTTATCCATATGCAAAACATCTCACAGTGCAACATTCACATGGCAACTTGGAGTTAAAAGCAACAATGATGATCATACTTGCTATTGTTTATGTAATGGTTCCCTTCTGCGTAAGAATCCTCATTTGCTTAAACTATAGATTCTAAGTTGAAGGAATCACTAGAAAAATGTGACAGTCTTAGTATGTAACTTTTGAGATTTTTTTTCCTTATATTTGTTTGATTTAATGTGTGGGACATTATAAATTAAATTAACCACCAGCAATTATTTCTGAAGGCACCTCAGTAATCCATGTTCTTTCTACCTACTAAAAGCCTGAAGGCTGCTGGGCTTGATGGATATACATGCATATAGCATGTAATCCCAAACAGGGAGGCTGAACAGTGAGAATCCTAAGTTTAGAGAAAACCTGATCTACACATTAAGACCCTCTCTCAAACCAAACCAGAGCCCTAAAGGCCAGAAGGAAAGATTTGTTCCAATAATTTTAGCTTATTCATTGCAAAGTAGTTAACATACAAGTTCAACAGTGGAGAAATAACTGGTTTTGAGGGTTTCTTTTTTCCTCCTAAAGGAATGAGGCTGATCAGAACTCCCCTTCCTCCTCCATATATTTAGGTTGGTATCGTTACTGAGAATGTGAAACATGTTAGGATTATACATTTGTGTTCTGTAGGAGTCTGGTTACACTTGAGATAAGCATGATGTGTCTAGTCAATCTTAGATGTCCCAAACTTTGAGAACCAAATGCCTGGCATCCAGTGAGGAAGTCATTGTGGACACTCCATCCTTAGTATGATAACATGGAAAAGAATGGAGAATCTCAGTTTCAGCCTGAACTGACACAGCAGGAAAACCATCCTAGCCATTTCCATTTGCTAGGCTGGTCCACTCTAGCTACAGCCTCCACTTCCTGAACAGTAATGAATAGTCCCCACTGTGTCCTGACTCATTTCCTGACCCAAGTTGTAAGATCGTTAAATGATGGTTGTTTTAGAAAGATGTTCCAAGAAGTATAGAAGCTAGAAACAGAGGTATGAAAGACAGGATACTGACAGAATAAATGGCTGTAAATAGTTCTCAGCTTCTGATGGCTGGTACATTTATTCAGCCTTTTCATTCATTTATGCACATCCAAGAAAAAAAATGTGTTGAGATTGCATACTTGGTGCTGTGATACATAAAATGGACACAAGAGACAACACATTCTGAGACTATGTTCTATGTTTTAACAGGGCCATTAGATAAGAGAGTAGTTCTACACAATGTCACAGAATGCTGCTCTCCAGTTTGACTGTGCAGGAGGACTCATTCCATGTAAAAGACAGAATTTCTGGGGCTGAGAGATGGCCTAGTGGTTAAGAGCGCCGACTGGTCTTGCAGAGGACCCGGGTTCAATCCCCAGCACCCACATGGCGGCTGAGAACCGTCTGTAACTCCAATTCCAGGAGAACTCCAGTTCCAGGGGAATCCAACACCCTCTGACCTCTGTGGTATTGCATGACACGGGTGCACAAACCTACATTCAGACAGTACACTCATACACATAAATTAAAAAAAAAATAGAATTTCTTTTTTTTTGTCTTTTTGAGACAGTGTCTCCCTGTAGCTCTGGCTGTCCTGGAGGAACTCACTCTGTAGACTGGGCTGTCCTTGAACTCACAGAGATCTGCCTGCCTCTGCCTCCCAAGTGCTAGGATTAAAGGTGTGTGCCACCATGCCTGGCTGTTTTTGTTTTGTTTTGCTCCCTTTATTCCCAGCTGGCCTGGAGCTTGCTATGTAGACCAGGCTGGCCTTGAACTCACAGAGATCCACCTACCTCTGGGTGCTGGATTAAAGGCATGCGCCACCATGCCCAGCTGTTGGCGCACCCGTGTCATGCAATGCCGAGGAGGTCAGAAGAGGGCGTTGGATTCCCCTGGAACTGGAGTAAAAGATGGTTCCCAGCTGCCATGTGGGTGCTGGGAATCGAACCCTGGTCCTCTGCAAGAGCAGTCGGTGCTCCCAACCGCTGAGCCATCTCTCCAGCCCCCAGAATCTCTTTCTTGAGGGAACAAGAGAAGCACTGTACAAGAGGCTCTGTTCCAGATAAACCCTCACAGAATGGGTACAGGTTAACCAGATGGCCAAGCTGAGCTGCCATCCTGGGTTCCCATTCAAGACAGGAATTCATGCTGGCTACAAACAAACAAAAACACCAAAAAAGCAAAACAAAACAACAACAAAAACTGGACAGAATGGGATTGGACACTCAGGTTTTTACTGCATCCATGATCTTAGTCTTTCTCTACCCCTCCTGATGGAATTTATTAAATAACCAGAATACTCTTTCATAGCAATCTATATCATCCATGTGGGATCTAAATGGTAAGAAGAAACAGCTCAGTGGAGGATGCTCCATCTTTCCCTCACGTCTGCCAACAGAAGCCATGTTACTGAATTTGGGGTCACAGTGTTCTCCAAGAAGTCAAGTACTGCCATTCATCCTCAAAAAGGCAATTCGAACAGCCAGACTCACTTTGCAGAGGAACCCAAGGTCCTAGTTTTGGAAAAATGCAACCTGAGTCACTGGGTTTTTGGTTTTAGTTTTTAAAATACATTTTTGGTAGCAATTCATTGGCTAAGACAAGTTTCCTGGCCCCTCCATCTACCCAGATGGCTGTGGTAATCTCTTCTGATAGCATAATTCTTGAGGTACTTCAGGGAGGGCTTCATGCTGTAAGGATAAAAATTGTTTTGACATCAGGGCAATAGAGCCATTATGAGAAAAAGATCCTACCCTAAGTCTATAAGCTTTGTTTCTAGCAGACAAACTTGGCTAAAAAGACTTCTCCAAACTGTTCAGGGCTGTCAAGTTTAATGAAACTCCTCTTCCCCCTCTAGCAGTGTCTTTCTAATGTCAGCTTATTTGAAGAGGCTGCTGTCAAAAAGGCTTCTGGAAGAAACCTGAGCGAACATATCAAATCATTGCAAGAAAATGCTTCTAATCTAAGAGAACCTTAACCAAATAAAACAGTTTGAGTGGGGGCTGGAGAGATAGCTTAGTAGTTAAGAGCACCAACTGCTCTTGCAGAGGACCCGGGTTCGATCCCCAGCACCTACATGGCGGCTAAGAACCATCTGTAACTCCAATTCCAGGAGAATTCCAGTTCCAGGGGAATCCGAGACCCTCTTCTGACCTCTGTGGCATTGCACGACACGGGTGCACAAACTTACATGCAGACAGTACATTCATACACATACAAAAATAAATAAAATTAAAAAAAAAACAGTTTGAGTGAAGATTTCTTTGAGAAAGATGTTGAGGAACTGGAGAGATGGCTCTGCAGTTAAAGAGCATTGTCTGCTCTTGTAGGGGACCTGGGTTGGATTCCCAGCACCGACATGATATCTAACAACCATTTCCAGTGGATCTGATGCCCTCCTCTGGGATCTCCAGGCACTGCATGCATGTGGTACACAGGCAGAACACTCATACACATAAAATGAAAAAATAAAGAGTAGAGGGGCTGAAGAGAAGCTCAGCTGTCAGCTGTTAAGAGCACATAGTGATCTTATAGAAAACCCAAGTTCAGGTCTTAGCACCCACATCAGATGGCTCACAACTGCCTATAACTCTGGCTCCAGGAGATCCAATGCCTTCTTCTGACCACGGCACAGGTACATATACACATAATTAAAATTAAATATTTTATTTTTTAAATACTTTTTTATTATTTTTATGTGTATGAATGTATTGTCTGCATGTAGGTTGGTGCACACATGTCCTGCAATGCTGCAGAGGTCAGAAGAGGATGTCAGGTTCCCCTGGAACTGGAGTTAAAGACGGTTCTTAGCCACCATGTGGGTGCTGGGAATTGAACCTGGGTCGTCTGCAAGAGCAGTCGGTGCTCTTAACCGCTGAGCCATCTCTCCAGCCCCAAAATTAAATATTTTAAAAAAGAGAAGCTGACACATCTTAAAGTCCTAAGACATCACACAGGAGAAAGAAGGAGAAACAGTAAAGCAGGTAAATGGAGTGAGATATTCACAGGACCAGGAGAGAGAGGTAACAACTGGAACAGTTATACTATGCCTTGCCTCAAAGTGAATTTCCAAGTGAGTTTATTTCCTGGTCAAATGTAGAGGGTGGTGCTCTCATGAAACTCACTGGTGTAGAGTACTTGCTATGAGAGTCCTTGGGGCTAGGAAGAAAGTTGGTTTGGAAAACAGGACCCTGAACAGTTTTACTCTGACCCTACTTGGGGATCTGAGAAAGAACTAGCAATAGCGTGAGACAAGAGTGTAGCTTTTCTACAGCACTAACAAAAGTGGAACCAGATGCACATAAATCATAAAACGGAGAAAAGTAAAGGCCAAGGAAAGCAAAGGAAATGCTGGGTCTCTCTTAAAAATGCAAGCTGTGGGCTGGAGAGATGGCCTAGTGGTTAAGAGCACCAACTGCTCTTGCAGAGGACCAAGGTTTGATCCCCAGCACCCACATGGCGGCTGAGAACCCTCTTTAACTCCAGTTCTAGGGGACTCCGACACCCTCTTCTGACCTCTGCGGCATTGCATGACACGGGTGCACAAACCTACATGCAGACAGTACATTCGTACACATAAAAAATAAATTTTTTTTTTAAAAATGCAAGCTGCTGGGGGCTGGAGTGATGGCCTAGCAGTTAAGAGCTCTGACCGCTCTTACAGAGGACCTGGGTTTGACTCCCAGCACCCACATGGTGGCCGAGAACCATCTGAAACTCCAATTCCAGGAGAGCTCCAGTTCCAGGAGAATCCGACACCCTCTTCTGACCTCCATGGCATTGCATGACATGGGTGCACAAACCTGCATGCAGACAGTACATTCATACACATACAGAAATAAAAAAAAAATTAAAAATGCAAGCTGCTCCCATAGCTAATCACATAAAATGCCCTGACATCAGGAAAATCAATCACAGAGGACATCTGGGGCCAGAACTCACCTATTTAATGGGCACCTGTCCTGATGGCATGGCATACTGACATTCTCTTTTTATTTCTTTCAGAGCAGCATTTCACATCAGCGAACATTCTTGGCCCATATACTGTGAGGTAGAACAGTTGAGGAATGCTGAGGCAGTTTACCAAAAAAAAAAAAAAAAAGACAAAAAAAAAGTGTGTACCAGCACCATCCAATGTCCAAATTACTGAAGAACCAGATTATAAGTATCTTAAGTTGAGAATGAGAGAAGTCAGGCTGTTCTACATCATGCCAGGTGTGATAATTCCTTAACATTCTTATTCAGACTTTAAGAATATGACGGCAACTGTAAATTCTCCTCTTAAAAAAATATACACATGTGACTTACCCAAAGAATCCTAGTCTATTAAGTAGCGTGCTAGTCAAACTCCATTGCCGGGACACAGTAACTGACACAGACACCTTTAAGGGAGGAAATGTTTACTTTGGTTCACAGGTGTGGGGGTCTCTTGTCTCTGTTGATTCTGGGCTCATGGTGAGGCAGAACATGACTGTACATTATGTGGGTGAATGACATGTAGCTGAGGCTGCTCACCCCTGGTAGATAGGAAGCCAAGGATAGGGGAGGGAAAAGATCCACCCAGGACAAGATAGGGCCCAAGACAAACCCTAAGTACTGTACTTCCTCCAGATACAGCCACCTCCTTAAGTCTCTAGACTCTTCCCAATAATGCTGATAGTTGAGGACCAAGCCTTTTAATATACAAGCGTTCTGGGGAAAGTTATAGCATGATCATTGGCTAAGGGTGGCTATGTTGTTAAGCTTTAAGCCAATGATATGTAAGGACTATGCTATATGAATGCTTTGAAAAAAAAAAAAACTCCCTTCTTCCTTTCGTCATGCCATCTGGAATGAAGATCAATTGGTAGACATGAATGAAGATCAATAGGTAGACATGAATGAAGATCAATATGTAGACATGAAGATCAGTAGGTAGACATGAATGAAGATCAGTAGGTAGACATGAATGAAGATCAATAGGTAGACATGAAGATCAGTAGGTAGACATGAATGAAGATCAGTAGGTAGACATGAAAGTACATCTTGGGCCATGAGGGCAGGTGAAAGTGACACACTACTCTGCTGACTCCTTTGGTATAAGTTTCATGAGACTAGGACCTTGATTTATCCTAGCCAAAGCCATATCCCAGCTAGGAGTGCTGGCTGCCTATAACCCCACCCAGCACTTGGGAGGCTTAAGCAGGAGAATCTTGAGTTCAAGGTTAGCCTAAGCTATCTCATAAAAACTTGTCTCACAACAAACAACAAAAAAGGTAAACACCCCATAACCATTGTGTGGCATATGCAGTGCTACTTTCTTCAGTACTGAATACTGAATAAAGAGATGAACTAGTGAATTCACTCCAGACCCAAATAAACAAAATCCTAGTTTCTTTCACAGACTCAAGCTTTTCATCATGATACGTTTTTTTTCAAATTTTTATCATTTTTATGTGTATGAGTGTACTGTCTGCATGTAGGTTAGTGCACCTGTGTTGTGTAATGCCACAGATGTCAGAAGAGGGCATCAGATTCCCATGGAACTGGAGTTAAAGATGGTTCTTAGCCGCCATGTGGGTTCTGGGAATCAAACCCGGGTCCTCTGCAAGAGCAGTCGGCACTCTTAACTGCTGAGCCACCTCTCCAGCCCCTCATCATGATACTTTTATTTGCCTTTTTCACTCTCCCAAATAATAGGGAATTATTTATTATTTTTATTTTATGTGTATCAGTTTTTCCTGCATGTATGTAAGTCCACCACCTGTGTGTAATACCTGCGGAGGTCAGAAGAGGGCATCAGATCCCAAGGAACTAGAGTTACAGATGGTGGTTAGTCACCATGTGGGTGCTGGGAATTGAACCTAGGTCCTCTGCAAAAACAGCGAGTGTTCTTAAGCATTGAGCCATTTCTCTGGCCCTGTTAGGGAATTAAAAAAAATAAATTAGTGGTTTCTCATGTTCCTTGCAAGTAAAATATTTTCATATTTAGTTTCATTATAACAGCTCACAATATTTTCTGCTTAGCAGTTTATAAATTCTTTAATTTTCAAGGTCATGAATATCTATTTTTGTGTCTGTTGTTAAGTGCAGGCACTATTTTGTAACTTGATCTTAGATGTCACCTCAAGTCTATAGGAACCATTTAAAATGGTATCTAATGACATTTCTAGCACTTCAGAGAATATATTACCATGGAATACAGTCACTAGGGCCCGATGATTTAACTACACGTTGGTTAGGAAAACCAACTTCATTGAACACTCTCATTCCACTGTGGTTTCCCACATTTTAATATGTTATCTATTGTTTGTCATCAAGGTTTAAGTGTTTTAAACGATTAAATTAAAAATCCCTCTGCTCCACTGCCTTTTGAAATGACCCTTTCTTCCTCTTGTTGAAAGGATACCACTCCCTCGGAACCTTTTTGTGGTCTCTTATGTGGCCAGAGGATTTGCAAATGTCCACACTTTCTACAATTATATTGCATTTCCTTAATTTCTGTTTATTCTTCCTCGGAAGCTGCTGCCGTTTCTTTTAGCTGCTTGTAGGAAATAATCAGTCTCATTTTCCATTTTGTGATATGCCTGCTTATCCTTGAGTTCCACTGATGCTCATATCTCTCTTCCATTTATCTACCTTTGAAGGGACAGTTGGGCCTCTGTAGACCAGGGTGGCCTTGAACTCACAAAGATCCACCTGCCTCTGCCTCCTGAGTGCTGGGATTAAAGGTGTGCACCACCACACCCTGCACAGTTGGGCCCCTGTACCTGTGGGCTCTGAGTGTATGGATTCAATGAACTGTGGACTGAAAACATTTGGAAAAAACTTGCATTTCTAGCAAACATATACATTTTTTTCTTGTCATTAGTCTATGAATAATACAGTATTACATCTACTTATATGGCATTGACATATTAGATATTATAGGAATTCAGATATTTTAAGTACATGGGAGAAGATATTTAAGTTACTGAACCTAGGTTATCATGCCATTTTTAAAAAAATTTTTATTGCCGGGCGTGGTGGCGCACATCTTTAATCCTAGCACTCGGGAGGCAGAGGCAGGCGGATCTTTGTGAGTTCAAGGCCAGCCTGGTCTACAGAGTGAGTTCCAGGACAGCTGGGGCTACAGGGAGACCCTGTCTTGAAAAGACCAAAAAAATTTTTTTTATTTATGTGTATGAATGTACTGTCTGCATGTTGGTTTGTGCACCCATGTTGTACAATGCCTCGGAGGTAAGAAGAGGGTGTTGGATTCCCTTGAACTGGAGTTAAAGATGGTTCTCAGCCGCCATGTGGGTGCTGGTGATTGAACCCGGGTCCTCTGCAAGAGCAGCTGGCGCTCTTAACCCTAGGCCATCTCTCCAGCCCCTATCATGCCATTTTATATAAAGAGTTGAACACACTCCATTGTGTGACCTGAGGAGGATCCTTACCAATACTGAGAAGCAACATGCATTTGTATACCAATGCAGACTTCTATACATAATTCCCTATTTCCCAGAGTTATTTTCCAAACAGAAACCTATGAAAGAAAAATAAAGGTCACCAAGTGAACTTTTCCCAAACTTCTCCATCAAAAACACTTCAACAGTCAACAGGTCTTTTCTCCCTATTTTTCTCCTCCTTGCCTTTGAATCCCAAAGTCCACCTAGCCCAGCTCTGGGCTGCAGACATTTCTTCCTTCCTAGGACCTTGTTTTATTAATTCTTCTTTTTCCCTAAGTTCAAAACTTTGTTTTCTCCATAGGCTGTTACTATTTAATGTTAGAGTAAGTTCATCTTTTCTTCTATCTTTTTTTTTTTTTTTTTCGTCTTTTTGAGACAGGGTCTCCCTGTAGCCCCGGCTGTCCTGGAACTCACTCTGTAGACCAGGCTGGCCTTGAACTCACAAAGATCCACCTGCCTCTGCCTCCCAATTGCTAGGATTAAAGGCGTGCGCCACCACACCCGACTAATTTTTCTTCTATCTTAAATAGGAAAATTTTTTTAGCCATACACAACCTTTTTGCCTTCTCCCCTCCCACCTCAACCCCCATCTTTTTGAGGTAAGGTCTTGCTATATAACCTAGGCTAGACTTGAACTCCTAATCTTCTTGTCTTGGTCTTGGAGTGCTGCAATTACAGGCATGCAGCACTACATCCGCTTCGTATACCACATCTCTCTTCCCAGCCAGATGTTTGAGCAGAGAAGCCCTCAGTTCCTTCCTGATTTTCTGTGATGGTTTGGATATGATTTTTTGTCTTGTTTTTCTTTACTGACAGGGTCCCCGTAACCCCAGCCCAAACTTACTATGTAGACCAGGCTGGCCTCGATCTACACAGAGATCCACCTGCCTCCTGAGTGCTGGGATATGGCTTAAATATGAAATGTCCTCTGTAAGCTTATGTGACCCCAGCTGATGGTGCTGTTTGGGGGAGTTGTGGAACCTTTGGTATACAAGACCTAGCTAACAGAAGTGGCTTGCTGAGGGCAGGCCTTGAAAATGATATCCCTTCTGATTCCTGCCTAAACCCTCTGCCTCCTGATCCACCGAAATATGAGAAGTGGCAGCCACGGCTCTGGCCGCCATGGACTGAGCTTCTCCTGCCACATGCTCTTCCACTGTGATGGCCTGTACTCTCTAAACTGACAGTCTAAACTGACTAAAATAAACCTCCTCTAAAGTTGCTTCTTTCAGTTATTTTGTCACATTGGTAAGAAGAGCAACCAATCCACTTTCTCTTGTATTTACTTCTTTCCCTACAGCTTGCCATCTAGCTTGTTCACATACCTCCCCAGTCACCTAGCTACCAAAGCCAATAGCAAAAGAGAACTATTTAACAAAGAGAAATCCTATTAGAGAAAAATAATGTTTATCAAGTGAATTTGTTGCCCAAGCCAATGCACATGCAGCTTTCCTGGCATTGGGTTTATTCATTAGGGAATTACATGATAAGCACCTGTTCACCAGCTGGTGCCACCACTATAGAAATAAGGGGCATCCCTGTTTTCCTGGGACTCACATGTTCAGCTGCTGTTCACCTCTGTAGCCTTCATTTAATGCCACTTCCAACTCCCTGTTCTCCAAGTCTTCTTCCTCCCTTCCCATCCCATCCCCTTTTTAATACATATCTTCTTAAAGTAACCACTCCTGTACCCATGACTTTCATTACCTTCTGAATTCTCAGAAGATAACTTTCTTTTTTTTTTTGGTATTTTTGAGACAGGATCTCCCTTTAGTCCCAGCTGTCCTGGAACTCACTCTGTAGACCAGGCTGGCCTCGAACTCACAAAGATCCGCCTGCCACTGCCTTTTTTTTTTTNAACTAATTTAACAAAAGAGAAATCCTATTAGAGAAAAATAATGTTTATCAAGTGAATTTGTTGCCCAAGCCAATGCACATGCAGTTTCCTGGCATTGGGGTTTATTCATTAAGGGAAGTACATGATAAGCACCTGTTCACCGCTGGTGCCACCACTAGAGAAATAAGGGCATCCCTGTTTTCCTGGGACTCCACAGGTCACAGCGGCTGTTCACGATCTCTTAGCCTTTCATGTATATGCACACTTCCCAACTCCCTGTTCTCCAAGTCTTCTTCCTTCCCTTCCCATCCCATCCCATTTAATACATATCTTCTTAAAGTAACCACTCCTGTACCCATGACTTTCATTACCTTCTGAATTCTCAGAAGTAACTGTCCTTTTTTTTTTTTTTTTGGTAGGATTTTTGAGACACCGGATCTCCTTTAAGTCCAAGCTGTCCTGGAACTCCATCCTCTGTAGACCAGCTGGCCGCTCGAACTCCAAAGATCCGCCTGCCCTCGCGCCTTTTTTTTTTTTTTTTTGGGTATGCATACTGCATGTCTGTAAGTGTCACATGTCATGGAATGCTCCTGGAGGTCAGAAAAGGGTGTCGAATTTCCTTGGAAATGGAGTTACTGGCAGTTGTTAGCCACCACATGGGCACTGGGAAAAAAACCCAGGTCCTCTGTGAGAGCAGCCAGTGGTCTTAACTGCTGAACCATCTCTCCAGCCCTTCATTTTGCCTTTTATTCTATTCTCCTTCCACACCCAAATATTTCCTATTCTACCTCAAAATGGGCACAAGTTCTTTCTTTTATTGCCACTGCCCTTAGGTGGATCCGTCTTCTCTCCTAGGTGAATATACTTTTAACTGGTCCTCTTTCTATGTCCAGAGTAATTTAGTCACAAATACCTCTGACTTACTTTCTAACTTCCAAATAGATTCAGCAGGGTGTGGTGCGACATGCCTTTTAATCCCGCACTAGGAGGCAGAAGGAGGTGGATCTTTGAGTTCAAGGCCAGCCGGGTCCTCAGAGTGAGTTTTTCTGCGACAGGGCTCAGCTCGTAAAATGGTCGTAGACAAGCATTTTCGAGTAGATATTCAAATCAAGTTATACTCAAAAAAAAAAAAGAAGTCAAAACAAAAAAAAAGAAAAAGAAATCAACCACTTTAAACATTTCCAGGATAAGATGCAAACTCTTTACCCAACTGACCGCGGGGTCAGCTAGATCTGAGTTTGTAACCAGCCACCCCCCCAATATTCACAGTGTGAAAACCGCAGACACGCCATCACATGGGATTCTTCGAATCATTCTCATTTGCCTAAGTCCACTGAGGGTTGGAACTGTTCCACACTGGCTCCTAAGAGGCACATAGAAGGAATTTAAGATTGACTGGAGGAAAACGTTTTAAAACACCCCATAAACATTGTTCTTCCTTAGAACAAACAGAACACCGAGACCTAGCAACTCACTTTCCAATTTGACTTCTATACCCTGCATATTGGTTGTTTTTTTTTTATTGATGCTTTGTGCATTTTCATACAACATCATTGTCCCAATTCAGGTCAGGCATATTTCCCTTTTCCCTTTCCCCCCAGCCTTTCCCCCCGCACCCCCCCCAACCCCCA
Source organism: Rhizomys pruinosus (assembly GCA_009823505.1). Taxonomy (NCBI): domain Eukaryota; kingdom Metazoa; phylum Chordata; class Mammalia; order Rodentia; family Spalacidae; genus Rhizomys; species Rhizomys pruinosus. The sequence continues at coordinate 3,550,978 of VZQC01015508.1, forward strand.
CCATTCCCCCCCACCCCCCCCCAACCGAGATCATCCATTCTGCCATAAATGGCCTGCAGAGTTTTCTCTCAGTTTTTTTTCATTTTTTTAAGCTATAAGTGATAATCCATGAGACCAAGCATCCTTCATGTAAAACCAATTTTGCCAGGCTGTGTGCCCAAACCAACCCCCACACCCCCACCGTCCAAAACTTCCAGCGGGGGGTCCGGTTGATCAAATGAGGGTCCCAAGACTACATTGCTGTTGTTTTACAATCCAAACACACAACATCATTCACCATTCACCAATCGCAGCCCTTACATTCTACCTCTAACCACGCCCCCTCTTTATCACCACCACGCCCACTCTTCCAGCAGATTGTTACCTGGCTTAGAAAAGGGCATCAAGTGGGATGAGAAGCGAACAGTCCACTCTCCGGGAGCTGTTGTCTTGGACCTCTGGGCAATTCTGGCTGTTTTCCTTTCATGGGCTGATAGTTTGTCCAGGAATAACCTTTCGATCCTACTAATGAAGCACAAGCAATTAGATATATAGGTATTTAAACAGCATTAATAGTTATGGTAGGTTACTTTGGTATAGACACATATGTTTAGATAATATGTTGATCCATGAGTTACATTTTTTCCTGTTAAATATGACAGGGTCTTACTGTGGCTCATGACATCTCCTAACCTGTAGAGGACGTAAGCTTGTGGCATAAACTTTTAGATAATCAGTCAAGTGCTTGTGGGGACTACCTGGAACCCAGACTGTTTTAGCAGTTAATGTAGCCTTGGGAAAGTTAATTTTTGCATATCATTTTTTCCCTTAGTGGAATCTGTAAGATACAACATGGGATAGCTTTCGAGAATTAAGGAGCTCCTCCCATGAACGGTGACCCCCACCGGCACAGTGCTTGCTCAATGTCAATTGTTCTCCATCTTCTGCATCAATTAGGACTGTGGTGGTACCCCACTGTGTGGTGTCAAATTTTTTTTAGGAGAAAACCGTACTTTTTCTGCATTGTGAGAGAAGGTAAATCTAGAAAATCCTTTCATGGGAAGGGAGAAACGGAAGCGAAGTGTGAGTTGCAGACTCCCAACCTTTCAGAGCTGGGAGGGACGAGTTTGCTCTTTGTTTTGCGCACGAGGAAGTAGAGGGGTGACGTGTCTTTAGGTCTATGCAAGACTCAGTCACAAGTCTTTACCGGGAGTGGGACGAGAGCCAGGGGTTGCTATGGTCAAGTTGCAAGCGAAAACGTAACAACAGGGAAAGACAAGAGAGGACCATTTAGCCATAAAAGCGGCCAGGTCCCGTGCAACTTACTTGGGCGAGCGAGTGAAAGCCGTCAGAGATGGAGAAGCCAGGCTGCTGACAGAACCAGCTTTCCACCAACCTGGGCTTTCAGCGCCCGCAGCCCAGCGCAGCCCCGACTAACTGCCGGCAGCAGCTCAGCCCGCAGGACCCCGAGCTCCGTGCTACCAGCAATGAATGGAAACCACGGTCCGCGCCGCGCGAGGAACGGGGCGGGACATTGTGTATCACGTGGCTGGGCTGCAGGCGGGCGCGTGGAGGGAAGTCTGCGGCTGATTGGTCGCCCTCGCCAGGTGACCGCGGGACGCGTTCCGGTTGGCCGACGCCGGCTAGCGGCCCTCAGTCGGGAGGCGGCGACGGAAGGAGGAGGAGCTCCGGTCGCGCTCTCGGCCAGCAGTGGCTGCGTCCCCCAGCGCTTGTCGGGTCCCCACCCCTTTTAAATAAACCGGGCTGGTCGCCGCCCTCACAGATTAGTCTGCCGTGGGGAGGCGGCGGCGGCGAGCCGGCGGGGGTGCGGCCGAGGCCGGAGCCCTGCCCGGGGCCGGGCGGCGGGGCGGGCGCGCAGCGGCCGAGGCGACGAGTGCGGGAGGGCTCAGTCCCGCTCAGCCCGGGGCCGCCGGCGCCGGTCGCGCCATTGTTGGGGGAGGGGGCGGCTGCAGAGCGGCGCGGAGTCGGGGGCGAGCGGAGGCGCAGGCGGCGGCCGGGCGGAGCGGACGCGCCCCATGGGGAACACGCTGACCTGTTGCGTGTCCCCCAATGCCAGCCCCAAGCTGGGCCGGCGCGCGGGGCCGGCGGAGCCCGACTACGAATCTGAGACCTACCAGGCGGCGGCGGGGGACGCGGTGGCTGAAGCGCTGGCGCCCGCTGCGGTCGTGGAGCCCGCCGACTTGGATTTCGGAGCCGGCGAGGGCCACCACCTGCAGCACATCAGCGACCGAGAGATGCCCGAAGGTGAGGGGGCAGCGGGCGCCGTTCGCGCCCCGGTGCGCCTCTGGCCTCCGCCGTCCGCGGGGCTCTGGGAGGCAGGCGGCCGCCGCCCGAGCGCCTTCCTGCCCGGAGCCGGCTTGCCCGGGAAGAAAGCTGGCGGGGGCTCGCGTCCCCACCCCTCATTCTTTCCCGGCCGCGTCCGGCCAGTTTCTTTCTCTCCCACCTCTGGTGCCCGGTTCTTGCCTGCCTCCATTCCCAGCCCAGCCTGGGACCCTCCAGCCCGCACGCGTGTCTCTTTGTAGCTGTGTACGGTCCGGTGGGACTTTGGAAGGACTTTGTGCGTGCGTGTGCGTGTGTGTGTGTGTGATTGCTCCCTTGCCTAAATCAGTCTCAGCACCCCAACTTCGGAGTATCCATCCCATCTCCCTGTCCTTACCTAGCCGGATGGTTCCTAAAGAGCGAGCCTGATTCTTCCTCTACTCCCGAACCAGATAAGAAACTGAGGCTAGAGCAGTTCAGACCCAACTATCTGAGGATTTATTTATGTTCAAGTAGAGGTTGCCATAGAAATGTATGTGTTATTAAATAGGCTTTTAAAAGGAATCTCTGTGGAGGCTCTTTTATTCCTTCCAACTATAATTGGAACTCAGAAGCGAAGAAAATTGAGGGAAAGTAGCTATGGAAAGTGTCGGATCTTTCTTCCAGGAATACAGAAAGTCCTGTCCTCCTCCCTCCCCACAGAAGTGTACCTACGGCGTTCTGTTAACTTTAAAGTTCCCTTTGATAAACTACATCTCCACTTAGCAGACCTCTTTTACCTCGCCTCATCCGAAGGAGAGATGGTAGGTAGGTGGGGTGGTTCCTGAGATTGTTGGTCCGGACGCTTCAAGGGAGACAAAAGCATACATTTAGGTTTTAATTCGTAATGTAAAGGCTTGAAAGTTAGGAATATCAGACGCTGCTGCGCTTTCAGTGTTGCTTCCAGGAGTCCTCTTCCCTCCGCTCATCTCTCACCACCTTCTGCCGAGAGAATCTAGTTCCATGGTGAGAATGTTGAAGTAAAAGCAAAGTTCTGCAGACTCAACCACTGGAGAGTGGTCCGGTGCGTGGGGGGAGGAGAGGAAATGCTTGATGCTTCACTGCTAGAATTTTGGAAACCCTTTGAGTCGAGGTAAAAGTAGTTTTGGGTAATTACGGTTATTGAGTTGTAAGACATTGGACTTGTTGTACTGTAAATGCTGGTGATTACGTCGTTTCTGCAGAGGAATAAGATATTTCAGCTGCTTAAACCTTCGTTGGGCTGTTGATGTTTTCACGTTAGAATAACTTAGAGTCCACAGTCAACACAACTTTGTAGCTTTTTAGAATATTGGAAAATTGTGCAGAATTAACAAACATATCAATTGTATCTTTAAACATGATGCAAGTACCTGTGAAAACTGTTCAACTGCAATGATGTAAGGTAAGCCTCTGGTTTTATAAACCAATTAGACGGGCAATATTGGATGAGCGTCCACCCAGGACCTTTCTATAATTTAGGATTTACAGTACATTTTCATACGTGCTCACAGGTCCTGTCCAAATGCACAGCACCCCTCTGTGCATTCTCACTGCATGGCTGATGAAGTTGCAAAGTTAGGAGGAGGCTTTAAGGCTTTAAAAAGCTGCTTCTGCAGAGAACAAAAGTTCTACATGATTAATGTGAAGGTGGTGGAGGTGGTAGCTGTACAAGGTTCAGCTCTGAAGGAAAATTGTCGGAATGTATCTTCTATTTTAATCTGAAAAGTAGATCTCTTAGGATGCACTTCCTTCTGTCACCTGTGTTGGTTACATTTTAGTGATGGGAAGGAAACATTTTCCCTGTCTCATCTCTCGTATGTGTTCATTTCAATGGGAAAGAATAAAGTAGAGGTCACAGGTGAGGCCTAAATTTTAATGATCAAGTAATAACTGGGTTTGTTCTGGCAACCAGGAGCTTGAAGCTGGGGGTGCTCTGGACAAAGGGAGCACTAGAGAGGCTGGTAGGAGGGCCCGCGGGGGAACACAAAATGTACTGCTGAGCCCCAAATATGAAAAGATAAGACTTTGTGAGCACTGAGTTTATCTCTTTATTAACATCCCAGTTACATGTTCATTTCAATTTTTCTCATAAAATTTAATTTTGAGAGGCTGGAGAGATGGCTCAGCAGTTAAGAGCACTGGCTGCTCTTTCAGAGGACTTTGATTTGGATCCCAGCACTCACATGGAGGCTAATAATGGTCTCTAACTCCAGTTCCAGGGAATCCGACACCCTCTTCTGGCCTTCATGGGCATTGTATGCACTGGTACACTTACATACATGCAGGCATAATACTCAATACACATAAAATAAAAATAAATTAAAATCTTTAAAGTTTAAATTTGAGAGTTGGAGGCACAGTTCAGGTAAAAATGTTTACCCAGCAAGCACAAGGTCCTAGGTCCTCAGTACTACCCCTTTTTTAAAAAATTAAATTCTTTGGCATTCAATAACGTGATAAGAAATTTCAGCTTTTGACTACTGTCTCTCTAGAAGCAGTATCTGAACACAAAAACACATTGAAAGTTTGCTTTTAATACCTTTTTTCAGAAATTCTTGTATCAGTTTTTCTTAGAAACTGAGCAATTAAAACTAATGAAAATTTTTTTATTTCTTAGACAAAGTGATACATGATACTCTGCTTTGTTCTTCCCTTTTGATCATTTTAGAGCATTCAGAGTCATTTCCAAGACATTCCTAAGAACATAGTGGACTTGAATATTTCCTGCTTCATTCCTGTATCTAACACTGTGTCTGCTATAACTGCTGGTAACATCAGTTAAAAACCAACAGAATGCTAAGGCCTTAGTTTCTCAACCTTTCATGCAGCCTTTTATGCTCTGAATTTAGCTTTGCTAATAAACTAGATAAAGGTGCTTTCTCAAGTGACCTGTCCTCCCCCTCTTTCTGAGGGTGATGGCAGGAAAAAAATTGGCAATGTGATGTGGAAAAACCTGAGCAATAAATCTTTACTCTTTTCAGGAGCTATTTTAAACTTTTTTTCTGTTGAAAAAATAGCAGTTTTGGTAAAAGATGTAGAAAAAGATAAGTCATTCACAGTCACTGAGGCTAGCACCTAGGAATATTTTGGTGTTGATTCTGGAGCCTTTCATATGCATGTAAATAAAACATTTCATTTTCTAAAATGAGATCATTCTGTGTGTGTGCTGCTTTGTAACTTAAAGTAGTGGCATAATAGCACCAAGTCCTTGGACCAGTGCTTGATCACCAGAGAGCACTCTAGGGTGTCTTCTATGCTGGTGCATGTTGCTCTACCTTGTGCTTTTCCTTTTTTCTTTTTTTTTGTCTTTTTGAGACAGGGTCTCCCTGTAGCTCTGGCTGTCCTGGAACTCACTCTGTAGACCAGGCTGGCCTTGAACTCACAGAGATCTGCCTTCCTCTACCTCCCAAGTGCTAGGATTAAAGGTGTGTGCCACCACACCCAGCTTTTTTTGTTGTTCTTTTTGAGCCTTGTGCTTTTTCTTAGCTACAGTTAGGGTACCATTGAATAGCTGGAATATCATTTCTATTCCTGTCTTTTTGACTAGACATCTTTCGTAGTAAAACCATGCAAATTCCCAAAAAAGGAAAAACATATTTTGTTGACTGGTGCCTCATAGCTCCTTTGGATAGAATTCGGATGGTGTGTTTTGTTTTATAACATGTCATTTTGTAATTAAAGTATTTTAGTATTTAATGCACTTAGGCCATTTTGAAGTTCCCAGTGGCTTTTCACTGGTCATTAGAATCCCTGTTTTAGGTTTTTGTGGTTTTAATTAGTAGCCTGTCTCATGTCTTCAGTTCTAAATAGCTACTCCTCTTCAGAGGTTTTCCATAATGCTGGTCTAAGATGACAAGTGGAAAAAAGAGCATTAGAAGAAATTTAGATGGTACAAGAAGATTAGAAGAAACTAGCTTTGAATACTTTGGAAGGTGTTTGATGAACACCTTTGAATGGCCAGGCAGTATTCCAGATAGAGACAAACAGTGACAGACAAGACAGTCCCTCTGAAGCCTGATCTTTTTCTTCTAGAGACTAGTAGGGATAGGCCGTACATGAATAATGAAGAATGTGAGGTAGTGAGCTGGAAGGAGACAGTGAAGGAGGGTAAAGATTAGGGAAAGAGAACAAAAGAGGACTATTCTTTCTAAAGGATATGTCAGCTGTCCTTAAATGTGAAAGAGAGCCGCAGGGGTGGGGGAGACTGCCATGTAGATCCTTTTAGAGTTTCTCATATGGAAACACCTTGGTTTCAGCAAAGGACAGAAAGAAAAAGGGACATGAGTGGTTACAGTAGAGAGAAAGAGATCCCAGAGGACGATGATTGGTTAAAACCTTTACGCTAAATTGGCCTTAACTATAATGTGGACTTTGGTTTAATGGGAAACCATTGGAAGATTGTATATAGGGGAATATGTTCTTTGTGAAAAAGATCAGATTGGGCTGGAGAGATGGCCTAGCGGTTAAGAGCACCGACTGCTCTTGCAGAGGACCCGGGTTCAATCCCCAGCACCCACATGGCGGCTGAGAACTGTCTGTAACTCCAATTCCAGGAGAACTCCAGTTCCAGGGGAATCCGACACCCTCTTCTGACCTCCGCAGCGTTGCATGACACAGGTGTGCAAACCTACATGCAGACAGTACATTCATACACATTCAAAAATAAATAAAATTAAAAAAAAAAAGATCAGATTGGGGGCTCTGTGAGAATACACTAAAATACATTCAAGGGTGGAGGCAAGAAGACCAGCCAGGAGGCTAGGAGAAGAGTTCAAGGGGGTCAAACAGTGGTTTGTACCAAAGAGAGCAGTATTAGGCCCAAAGTAGTGGTGATACACACCTTTAATCCCAGCACTCAGAGGTCAGAGGCAGGCGGAGTTTTGTAAGTTGGAGGCCAGCCTGTTCTTCATAGCAGGTTCCAAGCCAGCTGGGGCTACAAGGAGACCTTGTCGACAAAAAATAAATAACAAAGATGTGACTATACAGGTCAAAGAAAAAGGAATGCAAATTATCTTTAAATTTATTTTCACACATAAGAGAAATGCAAATGAGAACTCTGCTGCTGTTTTCAGTACTTTGGTTGAGGTCCTGTGGGAGGGTTACATTCATGTTGCTGGTGGAAATGCAGAAGAGTTTGACCCCTTTACGGGGAATTAGAAAAAATCTAGCAACATTACATACCATAATGTGAGATAACATATGTTCAAAGTTCTCACTGTATTCAGTGGGAAGATACTGTTAACTCAGACGGGTAGTAAGGGACAGGTAAAATAAAGTGGCATGGCCCTTGTGGCTTGTCTATGTGTCTGTAAAAGTAAGTTATGTATTTGTGGGGCTGTAAAGATGAGAGCAGTCTACAGGGTGCTGTATGTGAAAACAAGCAAGGGGAGAACATGAGACAGTCTGTGAAGGAAAGCAGGGGAAAGACGTTTGGTTATTAAAAAGACACTGAGGAATTCTTGATCTCATGATTGTGTGTGTTCCTTCCTGTCTAATAACTAGCCAAAGCACATATTTGCTCAAGATACTATTTATGCTATGAGTTTTCCAATGAAATGGCAGTTTTCACTTGTTTGCTTTCAAGTTTATGAATACTTCGTGATCTATTGTGTAATATTTCCTGTATATTTCATTAGATCCTTTTAGTATTTTGAGTTAAGGAGTAGTAGGAATGATAGCTGTTTTATATATGAAAAGACAGCTACCAAAAAATAGAATTTGAGTTTTTCAGGATTTTGAGAAACAAAGCTTGATAGATCCAGAATGTAAAATCTAGGTATAGAGTATTTCGGCATAGAACCTACAAAATGGCATTCAGTATGGGCCTTTTGGGGTGCTCCTCTTTTTCCTTGCCTTTTCTTTTGTGTTTACTAAGCATTTAAGGTTAAAGCAGTAGCATTGGCTAACATGCAGTGAAATGGTGATAGTATGTTTGTAAGAGTGTAATTGAATAAAATGCTCTGAGGAAGAAAGATTGTATTGGTTTATGAAAGATCTCAACCACTAACTGTAGACTGAGAATTAAGACAGAGTAAGGCTGAGAACTGATTGAGAAGCAAGTCCAGAAATGGATTCTAGCGTTGGAGGCTAGAAAAGCTGGGCAGGAATAGCACTAGACCGAAGGCCCTTTGCTGAGGTAACTGCTCAAGGTGGTCAAGAAAGACTAACGATGTAAAATGTGCATCATAGGGGTGATAAAGTGACTCAGTGATAACCATCAGTTTACACAGTAATTGTGAGACTTGGAATGTTTGTGTTAGGGGCCATAAAAGTAATAGAGTGTATGGTACAGGGATGAAGAGTGAGTCAGTGAATGGACTTAAGCCTTTAAATAAACATATGCACAGCAATTGGCTTAGAAAATGCTAACATCTGTTTAATTTGAATATATTGAAATAATAAATATGTTAGAATTAGTCTTTTTTTTCTGTTTGCCAACTTCTTGGTCACTAGTCTTTATAGTATTTTGTATTTGACAAGGAAAATGATTTTTTGATAGTTTATGATTACATAATTTTAACATTTTGGACCTTTAATAACATTTAATTCTAAGTTGAAAGTTTTTTTTTTTTGGCTTTCTTATACAATACAAAAAAAATTTTTTTTCTATTAACGTGCTGCTAAGGTGGATCATACAAGTGATCGAATCTTGGACTAGAAAAAAGGCAAGCATGTCATCCTGTCATTGCTGTCAAAGAGCAGTTTAAATTGATAACTAAAAATTGTAGGTCTTGCAAATTTAATTGTAATCCTACACATAAAATATGTATCCTAGTTTAGAACGATGCTGTTGTTGGTGTTGGTGTTGGTGTTTTGAGACAGGGTCTCTCTGTAGCCCTGGAACTTGCTATGTCAACAAGGCTGGCCTCCATCTAAGACAGATCCACCTGCTTCTGCCTCCCGAGTGCTGGGATTAAGGGCATGCACCACACGAGGCTAGTTTGGAAGATTGTTCCAGGTTTCTGTGTGTGTGGAGTGTATATGTATATATACTACTTCGTGTAGGTTGTCTGCACAAGTATGGAAGGCATCATCTTCCTCATTCAGTATCTACTTACTTTTTGAGACAGGTCTCTCACTAAACCTAGAGCTCATAGTCCAGCTGTGAGCTCAGGGGTTCCACATGTCTCTGCCTCCCTAGTGCACTAGGACTACAGATACAGTGGTGCTTGCTGTCTATTTACATTTGTGCTGGGCATTCATACTCAGGTGCTCAGTGCTTGTACATCAAGCATTGTACCAGCTGAGCTGTTTGCAAGAAACTTGCAAATCAAGTGCATGGTAACTGTGCTATTTTCCCACCATCTTTGTAAATCAGTATGTGTGTTTGTAGAATCTAATGCTTTTCTTCATAGTTGGTAGTCTTACCCCTGTAAGAGTGAAAATAGAGTATATTTTGTCAGAGTCTTCTGAGGCTCTTGAGAATAGAGTTAATGGAAAGTTTAGGAATAACACAGTGTGTGTATAGGTTTCTTTACTGGCTTAAGTGTCCAGTCTATAATAGCAACCTGTTGTATTTATAGTTGACAGAAAGTACAGTTACCTGGCAAACTTCGATAGCCACATACAAAAAATTATACTTTCTCAAAGCCTTGTGCAAAATGACATGAAATCTCTAGTGGATATAATTCCTACAATACATACAAATGATAGAAACTCATCACAGTGGAACTGCTACAATTAACTATGGGAGAGTAGCCAAACCGTAATAAAATACGCAAATTAACTGGGAGAGTAGCCAAACTGTAATAAAATATGAAAATTAGAGCCATAGTAATGTTCCTTATTTATAACCATCAGGAAAATTTTAAGAATCTAAAGCTGGGATAGGAGTTAAAACTGACATAATTGGGGGCTGGAGAAGATGGCTCAGTGGTTAAGAGCACTGGTTGCTCTTGCAGAGGACCCGGGTTCAGTTCCCCCAGCACCCACATGGTGGCTAACAGACGTCTTTACTCCAGTTACAGAGGAATCTGACGCCCTCTTCTGACCTCCATGGGCATTGCACAACATAGGTACACTTACATACATGCAGGCAGTACACTCATACAGATAAAATAAAAAGAATAAATATTTTTTAAAAAATGACATAATTGGTGGTGTTATACCTCATTGTGTCTTTGCTTCCTGAAGAAAGCAATTTAGAGCTGTTATATTGAACCATGAAAATGATCCAACAGTGCTCTTACATTTGGAGATCTTTCCTAAGGAGATAAAAAGAATTATTTAAAGTGCTATGTGCTTTGTTTTCCTGTTAAGGAAAGAAATTTCTAAGTACCTGAATTCTCCCCATAGAGGACTGGCTGAATTAAGTGTGGGAATAACACCTGCTATGTTGTGTATATTAAGCAGTAAATACATTGTGTGTGTGAAGGGGGTAAAGATACTTCCTTGGTAGGACATAAGTTGTGAATTGATAAGAGATTTTTGGCGATGTTTTGTTTGCTTTTGGTTCAGTGCTATGGATTCACCCCAGGGCTGATCATGCAGGGCAGGTACTTAAGCACTGAGTTACAATCAGCCCAAGAGATGTTTTTTAAAGAAATGCCTAAGGGCTTGCATGGGACTTGTGCATACTGCCACTATTGCTGTGAGTTCATATGACTTTAATACTGTTTAGCTGAAAACTAGTATTAGGCTCTGTGCCCTGTGCCCTGTCTAGCCTCAGGTTCCTAGACCTGATACCAATGTCCTATATGGACTCCATCCTGTGAAGTAGACCTTAAATCCAAGTAGAAGGAATTTGGTTATTCCCACAATATTTCTGCATCTGTTGCGCACTGGTGGGCATATCTTGCCAAGCCAGTTGTACTTCACAGGATTCACAGCTGGGTGAGGTTGATGATGATTCCTTGTAGTAGCATGCATGGCACCTTCCAGCACTATGAAAGCAGCCAGTAGAGATGAGGCTTTGGAGTCAGCACCAATTTGATTTTTTCATGCTCTTGTAGCAAAGGAATTTTCCTTTTGGGGAGGGACACCCAAAGCTCACAGCCACGCCCACCTCTGCCAGTTTCTCGATTTCCAGTTGCTAGGCAAAGCAAGGGAAAGAGCTTTCCAATCTCAGCCTAGACCAGAATTTTTTTAGATTGCCTACAAAGTAATGGCATGCAAGCATACACTCACCCAAGCCTCAGTGCTGGCTGGGTCCCCAGGTCAACATGGCTGCTTGGAGTTCCAGCACAAAAATCCAGTGCCTCTGCCAGTGCTGGAATGATGGCAAGCGAGGCCCCAGCCTCACGTGGTGGGCCTTTATATGTCTCCACCACCCCAAAGTCCCATGCACCTTCCATGGGAATGCCAGCGTCTTGAACATCCGCACCTCAGGTAAACTCGCTGTGCAGCTGGACTTCAATATCAGCTCTTCCCACTAAGTACCAAGCTTCTCTGGGTGATAAGCCCATCTTCAAGAAGAAATTTCTCATCCCACAGTTCTACAGCTCATATATATGTAGTTATCTTCAGCAATGGGGTCTTACCATGAAGTTCTTGGTGAGTAACCAAGCTCAAACCCAGCAAAATCTGGTGGGGAAGAGAGTAAGAAATCCCAACCCCCAGCTGAGGAACTGTTGGCAGCCAGACTGTTGGGAGGGGTAGAGTCAACCTCTTTCAAAGGTACAACTCTTGGTAAGCTAACTAGACTTCAGTGGATGGACCCATACTAAAGGGCATTTAGGTTAGACGCTAGGCCAGTATATATTACAGTACATTGAATTGTATGAGGTGGGAGGCAGTAAGTGGAGGTACAGATAGAGATGATCTAAACTCCATCAAATTGTATGCAAGTTGCAGAAATTCAATATAAAAACTTATAGTTATTAATTTTAAAACTAAAAATTCACAGTGAGCTGGGCGTGGTGGCGCACGCCTTTAATCCTAGCACTTGGGAGGTAGAGGCAGGCGGATCTTTGTGAGTTCAAGGCCAGCCTGGTCTACAGAGCGAGTTCCAGGACAGCTGGGGCTACAAGGAGACCCTGTCTCAAAAAGACCAAAAAAATAATAATAATAATAAAATAAATAAATAAAAATTCACAATGAAAAAATAATCAAAATAAATACATAGAAAAGATAACCAAACTGGGCATGGTGGTACATGTCTTTAGTCCTAGCACTTAGACACAGGCAGGTCTCTGGGAGTTCCAGGCTGGCCAGGGCTGCATAGTGAAACCCTGTCCAAAAAAAAAAAAAACAACTGTTAATGAATTTGAGTTATAGTGATAGTTTTGAAACTAAGCATGATTTGAACTTTTGCTAATTTCTTTCACCTATCTCACTTTTAATGTGATCAGTATTGCTGATTAACTAGGTTTTCAGTTGTGAATCAAAGTCTGTCTCAAAATGGCTGTCTATAACCAAGGGGTTCACAGAGAGTAAACTAGCTACAGCTTGACCTGGGACTTAAATGATGTCAGAAGTAAAAGGAGCAGCCAGCATCTCCTCACTAGCAGCTAGTGGTCCTAGAGTGCAGACTGGCTTTCTGATCCGGCTCTTGGGAAGTCTCAAGAGAGCTACATTTGATTGGCCAGTCCCTAGGGCATGTACCTGCTCCAAAACCCAGGGTAGGGGAGAGAGCCAGTTTGGCACTTGGACTACTTTAACCCCCTCTCCTCCACATGCTTTTGTCCCAGACTTCTTGGATTTGTCTTTAGGCCCATAAGTGCACATCTTGATTTGGTGCTTTTTTTTTAAGATATATATATTTTTTGTATGTGCGCATGCCCGAGTGTGTTTGTGCACCATATGTATGCAGGTGCCCATGGAGGCCAGGGGAGGAGAGTATTCAGATTCCCTGGAACTGAACCACCTGGAGTTACAGGTAGTTATGTGCCTCCCATTGTGGGTGTAAAGAGCCTCAGTCCTCTGCAAGAGCAGCAAGTACTCTTAACTACTGAGCCATCTTCTCCAGCCCTTTGATTTGGCATTTCATGCATGTGTTTTTTTAAGCCTAGTCCTCTTTGAGACCAACACTGGTTTTCCTGGACTTTTCTCGATTTCCATCCCCCTACCCTCCAGTACTGAGGATTGAATAATATGATTATTTTAATATTTAAGCAGCAAATTACATTTTAATTAAAATATTTGCTTTTTGGAAGGAAGTAATCCTAAATCATTTGAGAAAGAAGCTTCAGGTTAACTATAAAAGTTTTTGTTACTTTGTGCACACACGTAGGGCATTGTTTTCCATATAGCTGACCTTGCCTCATTAGTTTCTTTTTATTTTATTATTTTTTTGTTTTTTTTTTTCATTTTTTTTCATTATTAAAGATATCAGAAAACCTTTAAAATAATTTTGTGTAGATCTTTGTTTTCTTAGTCAGATGCACCCTTGTACTCCCAACCCCCTGGAGGCTGAGGCAGAAGGATCCTGGAGCCCAAGGAGCTACATAGTTCAAGGCTAGCCTGAACTACGTAGAGACACTGTCTCAAATAAATAATCTTTTTTTTGAGACAGGGTCTCCCTTTAGTCCCAGCTATCCTGGAGCTTGCTCTGTAGACCAGGCTGGCCTTGAACTCACAGAGATCCGCCTGCCTCTTCCTCCCAAGGGCTGGGATTAAAGGCGTGCACCACCATGCCTGGCTTCAAATAAGTAATTTTACAAATAAAGTGAATGCTTCAAATTCCTGTTATACTAGGAAGTCTTGAATTATATTCATGCAAGATTCTAACCATGTTACTTGAAGAGAGAAAAAAAAGGTTCTAACTATATAAATTTATGAATTGCTGAGTTTGGCAGTAGTCAGTAGTACAGTAGGGTTTTGGTTTGGGGTGTTTGTTTTGTGACAGAGTCTTGCCATGCCTGGAACTTGCCATATAGACCAGGCAGGTCTCAAACTCCAGAGATCTACTCCTTTCTGCTTCTTGAGTATTTGGATTAGAGAGAGGTACCACCATACCTGCTTTATTATTGGTCTGTCTGGACCTTGGTTTGATTTATTAAAAGATTGGTTAAGTAGCTTGGGATGGCCACTAATGACAAGTATCTTGGGTTTTTTCCCTCCCACAGGAAATCTTTCTTTTCCCATATGTTGACAAAGTATACATTATGAAAAGTTACAACTCTGTCTTGTAGTCTTGGTTAAATAGAAGATTCTCCTATCTTGCTCCCAAGGTGGACTGCGCAGCAGGAAAATGTGAATGAGTGTAGCCTTGGAAATGAATGCCTAAAGTTAAAATTCAGTTTCTGGCCAGGGGTGGTGGCATATGCCTTTAATTCCAGCACTCAGGAGGCAGAGGCAGGCAGATCTCTGTGAGTTCAAGGCCAGTCTGGTCTACATAGCAAGCTCCAGGCCAGCTGGGACTAAAGGGAAACCCTGTCTCAAAAAGACCAAAAAAAAAAATTCAGTTTTCTGTTCATGAAGATTATAGGGATTTGGCCACTGAGTTTTTATCCAGTCCTTGTAAATCTGCATTATGAATAGCTCGAAAATAAACAGATTAACTAAATGGGCTCACTTGTCTAATGAAGTTAGAATTAACCTTGCGGTTATCTAAAGAATGTTTGTCAAAACCAGTCTAGTATCCAATAGGAGCTTGCTGCTTGCAACTGTTGTGAATTGTTCCAGTAATAACAGCTCAAATACAGGTTTGTTTATTGTTGTTTTTAAAAAGCTGGGACTGGAGAGATAGAGAGATCAGTGCACTGGCTGCTCTTGCAGAGGACCTGCGTTTGATTCCCAGCACCCACATGGTGGCTAACAACTAACTGTCTGTAACTCTAGTTCCAGGGGATTCAACGCCCTCGTCCATCCTTCGTTGACATTGCATGACACAGGTGCACTTACATGCAGGCAATACACTCATAACACATAAGATAAAAATATAAATAAAAAAATTGTAAATGTAAGCCATAACTCACTTTTATTCCACATGACTATGGAGATTCCCCCATTTTGCAGTTTCCCAGGACAAACATTTTATACTGTTGCCTTTATTTCCTTCATAGTTATAACTAAAACTCTTTCCCTAAAAGGTTAAGAGTAATTAGAGCCAAATGGAGCTATTTTCAAAAACAATGTACTTTTCTGCTGAACTAGGTGGTCACATCTTTCTCCTTTCCTTTGTAGATTTAGCTTTGGAATCAAACCCTTCTGATCATCCAAGGGCAAGCACAATTTTCCTCAGCAAATCTCAGACAGATGGTAAGAATATTTTCCTCCACTGAGGGATAAAAGAATGAAAACTGTTGGTGTTGTGTGTGATATCATAGACATGTAGAATAAATAACTTATACATTGATTGAAACTTTCCATACAATTACTATTTTATTGTATACCTTATTGATTGTCATTTAAGGAGAACAAGTGGACTTTGTGTGTTACTTCCCACTTTATTGCCAGGGCAGGTACATGACTTACAAGTGGTCGTGGGTTTATCTGTCCCCTACCATTTGCCCTTTTCCCCTTGTTCCAACAAAGTACGTTTTAAAGATGGCTAATACAGTTTAGGTTTCCATTAGATTTCTGTGAAGAAATCAAAGTACTACTCAGACTCAGTCTTGTTTTGACCACATTTTTACATAGTACTCCTTTTACATAGGTACCCCAACCAAATGAACCTATGTCACACCCAAATTTATGTGACTCAAAACTTTTAGACTATTCAAAACTTTTTTTTGTCCTAATGCAAAACTCAGAGCAAACATTTCTTAATTTATTTCCTGGAAGGTTTACTAGTATATACATTTTCTATGTCTTGCTTGCTTTAGCATGAGAGTCAGACCCTTCCCCGCTTTTATTTCTAAAAAAGTTAATGAAGCCAGGCGTGGTGGCGCACGCCTTTAATCCTAGCACTCGGGAGGCAGAGGCAGGCAGATCTTTGTGAGTTCAAGGCCAGCCTGGTCTACAGAGTTCCAGGACAGCTGGGGCTACAGGGAGACCCTGTCTTGAAAAGACCAAAACAAAAGTTAATGACTATGATTTTTAGTTGATTATGACGCCAAGAATATGTCAGGGTTCTATAATAATTGGAATAATGCAGCCCAGTTTTTTATTAAGTTGCATCTATGAAAATGCAGAAAAAGGCATTTTCATAGTTGGTTTGTATTTTCATAGTCTGATTAGTATTGCTGCATTTCTCTTTATAAGCTGTGGGTATTTATTTATTTATTTTTGTCCTTTTCAAGACATGGTCTCCCTGTAGCCCTAGCTGTCCTGGAACTCACTCTGTAGACCATGCTGGCCTTAACTCGGGCTTTCTACATATAAAGTGTGAAGAACATATTCTCAGTGGAAAAAAAAATTGTGGGCCTACAGTGCCCTCTGGCGTTTACAGAGGGAAATTGGCTGGCTGGGTCCTCCTGGCCTTTGTTAGAGCAAATGAATTTGCATGCTATAGCTGTCAAGTGTAATTAGGTTAGCACATTCATTTGAAAATTTAAATTTAACATAGGTTAATTTCTAATAGTGTGAAAACCAGATAGTGTTTCCAGTAATGCATTTTACTAGATTACTAGTGGTTCAGGTTGCCTCTAAGGGGTGTGGTACTTGACCAAAAGGTAGCTCTTGGAGCTGTCTGCTCTCAGACCTGGTGATGGCAGTAACTTACATGAAGTGTGGTTTAGATGTGTAACAGGTAAACTTTTTATTAGCTGAATTTCTTACCTGACCTAATTTATTTTGTCTCTTTTTTATACGGACATCCTCATTTATGCATACTAGATTATCTGTTAGATAAACAAGTAAAATTAAGTTTTTAGATTTTGCTTTATGGAGTTCATTTTGATGAATTTATTTTGTTGGAAGTCATTTTATTTTTTTAAAGCTGAAAGGACAGCATTCATTTGTGGGTGCTGGGGATCGAACTTCTTTTTTTGCGGTTCTCAGCCTCAGCCTTTAATGGCTGCGCTATCCCTCCAGCCCGGAAGTCATTTTTTTTTATTTATTTATTTTTGTGTATGAATGTACTGTCTGCATGTAGGTCTGTGCACCCGTGTTGTGCAATGCTGCAGAGGTCAGAAGAGGGCGTTGGATTCCCCTGGAACTGGAGTTCTCCTGGAATTGGAGTTACAGACGGTTCTCAGCCGCCATGTGAGTGCTGGGGATCGAACCAGGGTCCTCTGCAAGAGCAATAGGTGCTCTTAACCACTAGGCCATCTCTCCAGCCCTGGAAGTCATTTTAAAGATAGAATTGGGTGTTATCTTATTGTGCATGTTGGTAATCCATCAGATAAGTAGGAGCTACTCTATTTTCCTAATGGCACTTTTGTCAAAATTGATCAATTAATTTTTTTTTATTCTTAGTACGTGAAAAGAGGAAGAGCAACCATTTAAACCATGTAAGTAATTGAAAAATTAAGAAATTGTTTGAATTGATTGAAACAGTGAACTTCTGCTCAAAACAGTCAACTTCCCCATGGAGAATGTTGAGAAAGACTGAGAAAGAGATGAATAGCATGTTTGGCAGAATGCATGAGCTCTGGAGGGGTGGGGGGATGGGGGGTACACGGGTCTAGATTTGATAAAAAATATATGTATAAATAAATTTAAAAAAATAAAAAAAACAGAAGTTGTTTGAATTGAAAGTATGCCATAACTTCTAAAAAATATAATGGGAATTCTGACATTTAACTTTACATGGTTTTATAGTATAAAAACATGCCTGAAATTTTTTGCTTTAATTTTTAGTCCAATTTTTGATAAAAGTAACATTAATTAAAATGAAGTTTAATATTAATGATTTTCCATCATAATAGGTAAACACACAGTTTCCTAATTCTATGTTGTGACCATATTTTCTATGCCCATTTCCTCAATGTCATAGTTTTTGTTAAATCATAAGTCAGTGTTTACATTATAACTATATACAAATATTGCTAATTGCCGGGTCATATGGTACTTTTAGCTGTGCTGCTTCCTTGTATACCCTTAATTCTTTTTCTTCAGTAGTTATGAGATTGTCTCCTCTGGATAAACCTCCTTTTTCTGACCAACATTAGTTTACACAGTCAAATGCAGTAAGTAAGCCTGGCCAGTCTCCCTGTGAAAACAGTCTTGGTTTTGTTGTGTGGAATTAATTTTCCAACTGTTTCACTTGCCTGTTTTCTAACAGCTTTTTTTCCCTTTCTTTTCCCTTTTTCTTTTGTTTTTTTTCTTTATCCAAAATGCTGTCACATTTGTCACATGCCTGCCAAAAATATTTTCCATCTATTAAGATCCATCTGGTTTTCTCCCGGAGGCGCTGCTTCCACAGCCCTTGTTGGTCTACTCCAGGCAAGCTGGTTTTTCCTTAGGCCTGCTCTCCGCCAACTTCTTTTTGTGCTAATCCTTTACCTTAGATTTTATCTTTCCCTTTGTCTTCTCATACTCTGTTGTTTACTGGAACACCTTTTTCCAGGAAGGGCACAGGCACATGGGTATTGTAGTGATCTGGCCTGTGGGAAACTGCTCCTGATGATCCTGATAGAGTTCTGGCTTGACCTACTTTCCAAAGTCCTTAAGATGCTTCTCTGTTGTAGTCTTATTTACAGAGTTGCTTTTGTTGTTTTTTGTGGGTTTGTTGGGGGGGGGCACTAGGGATTGAACTCAGGGCTTCACATATGCTAGGCAAGTGCTTGACCACAGCCATATCCCCAGCTGTAGTGGTGTTGATTTTAACAATCAGGGTGCGGATCTGAGATCTCCTGAGGCCAGTGGAAGGAAGAGCAGAAAGCAGGTAGGGACTGGGTGCCTCAGCAAGGCTGATTGTTGATCCTTTAATCCAGCTGTCTTTGGCTTGATTGGCTTTTGTGGCTATGGGGGCGGAGTTATCCTCCCAGCCGGTATTAAAGGTGGGGTTGTGTGACTCTTGAGATCTCCTGAGGCCAGTGGAAGGTATGTGGGCTGAAGAGCCACCCCCCACCCCGCCAACTGGGATTACGAAGGCATCTGAAGGAGGCAAGCAAAGCAAGCCCTCAACACAGTGAAGAGGCATTTAGGACTCACATTGGAACATAGGCAAGGAGAAGCCCATATGCCAGGATCACGAAGAAGAGACAACGCTGGAAAGGGGCAGGATAATCCCACGCCAAACTCTACTAACCCTATGGAAGACTCCTGCAGTGGGATCCCTCTGGGGATGCCCCAGGACACGGATATCAGAAACACAATTGGGAACATATTTAAAGAACTACAAGATTATAAAGAACAAATCAAAGAACTAAGAAAAGAGAATGAAGAACTCAAGAAGGACCTAGAGAGAGAGACATGACAAAGCTTCCGGAAGGAAGTGAGAACACTGAAAGATCCCATGCTGAAAAAAAAGGAAAAACCAACCAGCGAAAGCAAAGAGCGACAAGAGAGATTGAAACGCCCAAAAAGAAGTAGAAATATAAGAAATCAGAAGGGATCATGAAAAAGGAAATCAAATACTCATCATTCAAGAGGAAAAGAATGGAAAAAGCCTCAACAGAAGCAGAATGGAGGAAAAGAAAAAAGAATATCCGACCTGGAAGATAACACAGAACAACTAAAAAACCTCAAGGAAAGATTATGAAATTTAAAAATACACAAAGTGGAACAACCAAGAAAAGAAAAAAAAATCAAACCTCCGCATCATAGGAATACAGGAAGGAGAAGAATCCCAAGAGAATGGTATTGATCAGATCTTCAACAGAATAATAGATGAAAACTCCCCAAACTAAAAAAGGACAAAAACCATACCAATACAGAGCCACTAGAACTTCAAAAACAGACAAGATCAGAAAAGAAAGGTTTCCATGCCAATCATAGGTTAAAATGCTAGACACCCAAAACAAAGACAAAATCCTTAAATCCCACAAGAGAAAAACAGTGACCTATAAGGGGGAAACTATCAGAAATACAACTGACTTCTCCTCGACAACAACTATGCAAGCAAGAAGAACCTGGGCAGCTAAAGCATTCCCAGCTTTAAAGGAAAATAGATGCCAACCAGGTCTGTACCAGCAAAACTGTCAAAAATTTGAAAAAAAAAGAAGAAAAAACAAAACCTCCCTGAAAACTACAAGTGACAAAACTACATTCCAGAAACCAACCTTCAGAGAATACTTGCAGCAATTCCAAAGGAAGGAAGCAAAAGAGCACCCCAACCCCAGCCACCTAGAAAAGAATTCATAAAAGATACTGCCGCAGAAGTAACGAAACCTAAACCCAAACCGCAACTGGATAATAAGGCAAAAGGATAGCAACACAAATCTATCAGTCAAACCTTAAATATTAATCGACTAAATTCCCAAACAAAGAACATAGCCTGCGGAGATTGGATTAGGAACATGAAACCTCGATATGCTGTGTCTACAAGAAGCAACACATCTCACCTTCAAGGACAGGCACACCACCTTAAACGTGAAGGCGTGGAAAAAATATTCAAGCAACATGGTACCAAAAAGGAAGCAGGTGTTGCTATTTAATATCGGACAAAATATGGACTTCAAAGAAAAGAAATCAGAAGAGACAAAGAAGGCAATTATATTCTTTCATTTATCAAAGGAACATATCAAGAAGATTTCCCAAAACAAAACTTATGAAATATCTAGCCCAAATTCTGTGCACCAAACTTTATAAAACAACCATATCTCAGGACCACAGTCCACAGACTAACCCCATACACTCATCATAGGAGTTTCAATACCCCACTGACCTTTGTTAGGTTATCAACAGGCCAAAAATAAACAGAGAGAGCGACATCTGAACTGAACAATATGTACACCAAATGGACCTCATAGACCTCTACCGCATATTCTTCCATCCTAATACCAGAGAATACACTTTTACTCAGCACCCAACGGAACATTTTCCAAAATCGACAACTATACTGGGACACAGACGAAGAAAAACCTTTACAAATACAAAACAGATTGAAATAATTTCATGCATTTTCTTGTCAACCACAGTGCCATAAAGCTCAACTCAACACCAGACAAGCCCCTCCTCCCACAAGACACATGAATTAAACAACACACTCTTGACTACATGAATGGGTCAAGGAAGAGATAAAGAAGAAACTAAAAAGACCATAATACCTGATACACCAAAAAAAAAAACTAAAAGAAAAAAGACAATACAAAAAACAACAAAACAACCTATGGGATACCTTAAAAAGCAGTCTCTAAAAGGAGAAGTTTTACGCCCTTGGGTGTACTACCATTAGAAAAAACAGAAAGAGCACATTGAATGATCTAAATCACGCAGCTGAAACATTGCTAGACGGCAACAACAGATGAAAGCAAACGCAACAGGACAGAGAGAAATAACAATAACCAGAGCAGAATCAGCAAATCAATAAACACGAAACAAAGAGAAAACATACAAAAAAAATCAATGATCCAAAAGTGGTTCTTTGAAAAAAATAATCCCAGCCATTAAAAAAAAAACCAAAGAAAGAAAAACAACAACAGAAACCCACAATACCGGACCACACCCATAAACCAACAAAAACCAAATATCAATACAATCTGTGATGAAAAGAAAAGAGAAAATCACAGTGGACAAGAAAAAGATCAGAAAATCATATGGAATATTACAAGAAACCTATATCCTACCAACCGTTTGAAAAAACTTAGAAGAAATGGATGATATCTGAAATCCTGGGAATCACCTAAATTGGCACCAAGAGGAGATAAAGCTTAAACAGATCCAAACATATGAAGAAATCAGGATGTACTTAAGAAGAGAGCCTCCCACTTAAAAAAGCCCAGGCCCAGACGTTTAATCACGAAGAATTCTAGACAACATTTCAAAAAGACCACTAAACATATTACTGAACTGTTTAGAAGTATACAAGGGAATTCTTTCCCAATATTTCTATGAAGCCAGGCACCTCTGAATATCCAAAACTCAGTAAAGATAACTAAAATAGGAGAATTATAGAACCCATCCCTAATGAACACAGACTGCCAAATAACTTTTTTCTCCAAAACAGAGATACTGGCCAATTGCATACAGACCACACTTCAGAAGATCATCCATCAGACACCGTTGGATTCATACCAGAGATGCAGGTATGGTTCACATATTGAACAATCAATAAACCTCCATCAAACACATAATGGAATAAAAGAAACACCCACCACACCTCATTGCATGTGAATGACTGAAAAAGCCTTTGACAAATCCAGCATCCCTTCATGTTAAGCCTAAGGAATTAGGCTGGAGGGACGCTTTCTCAATTGTAATCAACGCCATATACCAGAGATAACCCACAGCCAAGATCACATCCAAATGGGGAAATGACCAAAGCATTCCTTTTGAAGGTAGGAACCTCGGCAAGGCTGCCCCTCTGTCAACCCTCCTCTTCAATATGTGCTTGAAACACTTCATCGACCATAAGGCAAGAAAAGGAAATTAAAGGATCACTAATCATGAAAAAGAGGAAGTCAAGCTATCCCTATTGTTTACTTAAAGGATGATAAAAAATCTCCACCAGAAAACTTCTAGAAACAATTAACAGCTTCAGCAAAAGTGGAAGATCAAAAATTAAACCTTTAAAAAATCACTGGTCCTTAAGCTGGGCATGGGGCGCACGCCTTTAATCCTAGCACTGGGAGGCAGAGACAGGCGGCTCTTTGTCGAGTCAAGGCCAGCTGGTCTAACAGAGTGAGTCTCCAGGACAGCTGGGGCTCAGGGATACCTCTGTCTCAAAAAAAAGGACAAAAACCANGCCATGTTTATTTCAGCTCTCTTCACAATAGCAAGGAGCTGGAACCAACCCAAATGCCCCTCAACTGATGAGTGGATAGAGAAAATGTGGTACATCTACACAATGGAGTTCTATGCAGCAGTAAAGAAAGACGACATCATGAGCTTTGCAGGAAAATGGCTGGAGCTAGAGGACATCATGCTGAGTGAAGTAACACAGTCCCAGATAAACAAATGACGAATGGTATCCCTCATCTGTGGATGCTAATGCCAATTACCTAGTTGTAAGTATTTCTTGTGTAGGGCCCCCTGAGCTTTTGTCCAAAGCAGTTGGGCTTGATGCATATTGGAAACAACAACAACAACAATAGAAAGGACTGCATCGAAGAACTGACTGAGACAGTGAACTGCTCAAAACAGTCAGCTTCCTCATGGAGAATATTGAGAAAGACTGAGAAAGAGATGAAAAGCATGTTTGGCAGAATGCATGAGCTCTGGTGGGGTGGGGGAATGGGTGGGAACACCGGTCTAGATTTGTTAAAAAAAAATAAGAATAAGTTTATGTGAAAAAAAAAAAATCAGAGTGTCCCCCTCCCCCAAATAAACCTGTTGCCATTGTGCTTTGTGCCAACCACTGATGTCCCAGTTTTAGTCATTTTCCTCATTGAGTTCTGGAAGCTTTTAGTACTTAACCTCTAGGATGCTGAAATTTCTTGATATTAGAGCCCTTTTACTTTTATTCAGGGCTGGTAAGTAGATAATTTTTTAGGAAGCAACTTTGTGTTTCCTTGATATTTTCTCTACTTTTTTTCTTGTGTTCTTGTTATTCAGATGCTGAACCTCTAGACCAAGATTTTGTCACTCATGTCTAATTTCTCTCTCTCTTGTATTTTCTAGCTTTTTTTTTTCTTAGAGATTCCTTGATGTTACCCTTAAATCTTCTGTTGAGTTTTAGGTTTTCATTTGCTTCTGAGATTTTAATGTTCTCATAAATTCCTTTTTCCTGTTTTCTTATCCTGTCTTACTAGAAGCTTCCCTCAAATGTGTAGGTGCCTCTGGCTTTCTCTGACAAGGAAGGACTATGTATTATTAACTGAATGGTCATACTGCAAGAATTTAGAAGTCAGGCTGACTTGGGGATCTTGGTTTGCAGCTTTTCCTGGGGTCTTAAGAAGACCGAGAGCTACATGTTTGCTTATGTAGCAAGTTTGTTTTCTAGAAGTTGGCAAAGCAAGGTAGAGCTCTCCTTTTCAGAGCACAGTTCTTTTGCTCTTATGTCTCAAAGACTTATGTTGACATCTATAGGTTCAGTAGCTCTAGAGAATATCTGTGAGGGTGGATGAGTAGACTTAGGGCTGACCATGGATGTCTAGCTAACCTTGGCTTCAGCTTCATGTTTTACCCTACCCTCAAATGCTGTGAGGCTGGGTTCTGAGCTTGCTTGTTCTGGTCCCATCCATTCCCCATAGGTACTAGGGTTATGCTTCCACAGCTCTGCCATGCCAGTTGTTATTCCTTTATCTGCTTTCAGGTTGTTGTTTTTTTGTTGTTTTTTTTTTTAACTTTTCAGGGCTTTTTAGGCAGGATCTTTTGTAGTCCATGCTAGCTTTAACTCCTGATCTTCCTTTTCTACCTCCAGATATGCAACACCATGCCCCATTTATTTTTCATCTTTCAAATATTAAAATTCCTATTAATCCTGCTTCCTTGTCTTGATATAAACCGTTTTATGCTTTTAATTCAAATGAGATTTCAAGAAAGAAAGGAAATAAGTTTGTGGTCAGTCCATAGTGTTGAAAAGTTGACTCAGTGGTTAAGAACACTTCATAAAAATCTTCCAGAAGACCTGAGTTCAGTTCTGGCTCTCATTTTGAGTGGTTCACAGATGCCTGTAACTCCAGCTCGGGGGAATCCAGCACCTTCCTCTGGCTTCCACAGGTACCCACATCCAATGGCATACATTGAATACATAGACACACATACATGCACATAAGTAAAAATAATATTGTTTAAAAAGAACCTGTAAGTGGGGCATTGGTGGCGCACACCTAAAGGTGTCTCAGTACTCAGGAGACAGAGGCAAGTGGATCTCTGAGATAAAGACCAGCTGGGGCTATAAGGGGACCATGTCTCAAAAAGACCCCCCAAAAAACCCACCTATATTTAAGGTGTTAATTTAAATTCCACATACTTAATATTAATCCAGACTTTATTTAATATGGCTATTTTTTATTTATTATTTTTTTATGTATATAAATGTATTGTCTGCATGTAGGTTGGTGTACCCGTGTTGTGCAATGCTGCGGAGGTCAGAAGAGGGTGTCGGATTCCCCTGGAACTGGAGTTAAAGATGATTCTTAGCCACCATGTGGATGCTGGGAATCGAACCCGGGCCCTCTGCAAGAGCAGTCAGTGTTCTTAACCACTGAGCCATCTCTCCAGCAGACAGTACATTCATACACATACAAGAATAAATAAATAAAATTAAAAAAAAAAGAAACCCCGTCTAAAAAATATAAGACGGAGAAATGACTGAGGAAGGAATGTAGTATCAACCTCTGACCTCCAGGATGTACCCAACATAGCCACCATACACATATAACAGGTTTTTTTGTTTTTGTTTTGGCTTTTTTTGACACAGGGTGTCCCTGTAGCCCCAGCTGACCTAGAACTCTGTGAAGACCATGTTGGCCTCAAACTCACAGAGATCTGCTTGCCTCTGCCTCCTGAGTGTTGGGATTATAGGCATGTGCCACCACTCCCAGCCAACTCTTTAAAAACATGTAAACATCATTAGAAAGTTAGAGGAAAAAGTGAATGTCAATTTCATATATATATATATATATATATATATATATATAAATTTTTTTTTTTTTGGTCTTTTCGGACAGGTCTCCCTTTAGCTCCAGCTGTCCTGGAACTCACCTGTAGCCAGGCTGGCCTTGAACTCACAAAGATCCGCCTGCCTCTGTCTTCCCCGGTGCTAGGATTAAAGGTGTGTGCCACCACACCCGGCATATGTTGTATATATTTTTATTCCTTTTTTTTTTTTTTTTTTTTTTTTTTTTTTTTTTTTTTTTGTATTTTTGAGGCAGGGTCTCCCTTTTAGTACCAGCTGTCCTGGAGCTCGCTCTGTAGACCAGGCTGGCCTTGAACTCACAGAGATCCACCCACCTCTACCTCCCGAGTGCTGGGATTAAAGGCGTGTGCCACCACGCCCAGCTAGTTTTATATATTTTTAATATTTAATTCGTTTGAGTGTATTGCCTGCATGTCTTTAAGTGCACCTGTGTCCTGCAGTGCCTGTGGAGGGCAGAAGATGGTGCAGGATCCCCTGGAACTGGAGTTAGGCATGGTTGTTAGCCTCCATGTGGATGCTGGGAACCAGACCTGGGGTCCTAAAGCTGGTGCTCTTAACCTCTGAGCCATCTCTCCTCTCCCCTGTTTTATATTTTTGATGGGATAAAAAAGAGGCAGTAGGCACAGTGGAAGGAGTAAATGGCCTTTCATAGAAAGGCTGTTAATTTTTTTTTCTTTTACACGAGTGTGGTAACGCTGCAGATTATTTCTGCCGCTCCTGGGGATGTGAAACTCCTGGATTTACCTGGTGGGAAACAAAAGGAGGGGACTTGATATCAATATCTTTAAATCATCCACTCAGAACGAGTAAACCCAGTCGGGACTACCCCCAAAAGTAATAATTAGATTTACTCAACAAGGAACGAATAATAAGGGCTGGACAGCTGGAAAAATATGGGGCATTAGAGCCAAAGGTAGATATTGGTCAGACCCAGGGACCCTTATAATGGTGCAACTATTTATACAATCTGTAAGCAAACTTTCAGTAGGGCCTAACCAAGTTCTAAATCCTCCAATCACCTCACAAAGGAAGTGATTAAGGCCTCTATACCCACTAAGCCCAGAGGCCAACTCCTGCCTGCTGCTACTAAGGAAATTCTTAACTCTGGGTCAGATTCATTATGGGACCTTATGTCAGCTAATTACAACTTGTTAAATGCTTCAGACCCAAACATCACCCAAAATTGCTGGCTATGCTATGATGTAAGACCCCCTTATTATGAGGCAGTCGGCTTTAACAGTACTAACTATACAGTAGAAGATGCACCTACTAAATGCAGGTGGCAGAATAAACTAAATGGACTAACTCTCCAGAATGTACCAAGGACAAGGGGCCTGCATAGGACATGTCCCTAAAAAATACCAAAAAATGTGTGACACTATTAGTCCAACATTCAGATTAGATAAATATTATGTGGCCCCACCCCAGGGATGGTGTGCTTATACTAATGGGCTGACTGCTTGCACCCATGGATACATCCTGAGCCAAACAGGCTTTTGCATTTTAGTTCACCTCCTCCCTCGAATATTGTATCATCAAGAGGAGGATATCTATGAAGTTTATAATCTAAATAAGGAACCAATGCTGGGCAGAGCTAAAAGAGAGCCTGTCTCTGCCACTACCCTGGCCCTGCTTATGGGAATAGGAATAGTGGGTACTGGAACTGGTATGGCCTCTCTAGTCACCCAGAGCTCTCACTATAGTAACCTGAGAGCTGCTATATATATATATATATATATAGAGAGAGAGAGAGAGAGAGAGAGCGGATAGAAACTTCTATAACCCACCTCCAGGAATCACTGACTTCATTATTAGAAGGAGTTCTACAAAATAGAAGGGGGTTAGACATTGTTTATGCAACAAGGAGGACTATGTGTTGCCTTAGGAGAATGTTGTTTTTCTTTATTTATAATTTATTTATTTAGACATATTTTTTATCAAATCTAGACCCGTGTCCCCCCCATCCCTCCACCCCTCCAGAGCTCATGCATTCTGCCAAACATGCTATTCATCTCAGAAAGGCTGTTTAAATTGTAGCTTAACCAGGCTACCATGATTAGGCTTCAGTTTTTGCCATTTGACTTAGTCTATTAAGTACCCCCTTCTTTTCCTTTAAAGATTGCAAAAATTCTGTACTCTGTCAGTCAGTATAGTTACTGAAGATTGCAGTCCAGCAGTGGTAGGTTGTAACCATAACTGGCAGTTGTCTTTAAGTTTTCAAGCAACAGTAAGAGGTAGTTACCTGTTGGCAGCTGTATTCCAGGCTTTGTCTAGAGACTTAATTCTGCCATGTTTAGTCTCCAGACTGTAGTAGAGACAGGTTTTGCATCTAGCTCGTCTCCCTAGAAACTGATACTGTAAGGGGCCTGCAGTGGTGAGCAGAAGAAATGGCTGTTTCTCTGGGTTTAGTTCCTCTGTCATCAGCAGTTTATAGAACTGATGAGGGGGGGCAGTGTTTGGTGTTTCTTGGGCTGGTTCTAGCCAGTAGGTTGCTGATTTGCTAAATGAGCATTTGGAGAGGGTGCTCTTAAGACCACATCTCATTAAATTTTTACATTAAAAAAAATTTAAGCCAAGTGTGGTGGTACACACCTTTAATCCCAGCACTCTAGAGGCAGAGGCAGGAGGATCTCTGTGAGTTCAAGGCCAGCCTGGTCTACATAGTGAGTTCCAGGACAGCTGGGGCTACAGGGAGACCCTATCTAAAGAAGAGCAAAAATAAAAATAAATAAATAAATAAATAAATTTTAAAAGGCCAGTATGTATTCATGATTTAAGAAAAAAACAAAATATATATATATATAAGGCTGGAGAGATGGCTCGGGGTCAAGAGCACATACTTCTCTTCCAGAGAACCTGTTTGGGTCCCAGCACCCATATAAGGTAGCTGACAACCACCCATAACTCCAGCTCCAGGGTATCTGACACTCTTTTCTGGTGTCCACAGACACTACATGTGCACTTACACACATGCAAGCAAAACATGTAAGATAAAGTAAAATATTTAAAGTAAAACTTTAAAATATATAAATATATGGAAGAAAATGGGGTAAAAGTCACCTGAAAGTCTACCAATTAGTCTACATTTCAATTTATTTATACTTTTTTTAATTTTGTCAGAATTTATTTTTGTTATAGTGTATATACTATATTACCTCATAATATACATTGAACATCCCTAATTTGGAAATCTACAATGCTCCAAAATCTGAAATTTCTGGGATGTCAACCTAATACAAATAGGAAATTACATACCTGACCTCACACAACAGATAGCGAGCAAACCAAAAATACTGTGTAAAATTGTGTCGTGAGTATGATTAAGGTATATGTGAAACAAATGTATTTAGAGACTTGGATCATGTCCTCAGGAAATCTCATTATATATTAACACACACAAAAAAATCTTCCAAAATCCACAATACTTTCTGTCCCAAGTGATTTTGATTTAGGATCTTGAACTTGTATCAATAACCTTAAAAGATATTTTCTTCCACTTGGAGTAAAATCTTTTCAGTGAATCAGTTTTATTTTTCATGTTGTATTTATCTTTTGAGATTATAAAAGTACACACTTAAATACATAGGGAGTAATCTTTTCAGTCAATCAGTTTTATTTTTCATGTATTTATCTTTTGAGATTATAAAAATGCACACTTAAATACATAGGGAGTAAAATCTTTTCAATGAATCAGTTTTATTTTTCATGTTGTATTTATCTTTTGAGATTATAAAAGTACACCCTTAAATACATAGGTAATGTAAAGTGTACATATTAACTGAATAACTTAGCTTTAAAGAGAATTTAGATCTTCAAATAGAAAATAGGTCTTCAAAAACATACCATCTGGGAGTTGTTCATAATAAGGAATAAATGACTTTGCAGCCAAACATCAGACACAACTAGAATGCTGTTTAATGTGCCATATGGGTATTTCTATGAGCTACCGACAGTTCTTAAATGCTCTGCTCCTTCAGTGTTTGCTTGGCCTGTCTTTCCTGTGTTTATAAGAAGTACTGATGTACCAGAGCGACAGCATAGTGAAATTTGTTAATTATAAGAGGAAAATAAGGCACATTTGAATTTTTTTGAAGAGTATTAAATTGTTGATATTGTAAAGAATGCTACTGTTGATCTCTTATTCAGTGCAAGATTTAGTCATTGGTCCAACAGAAGGAATTGTCCTAATGTACTCTAGGCTATTCTATTCTTGCACTCTGCAGATGAATGGATACTTCTAAAGTGTTTAAAGACAGTTTAGAGACTCAAAAGGCTCATTGTCATCTTTCCAGTGCCAAGACAGACATTCTTCACTAATTTCTATCTGGTTTACTTTCCAAATTAGTG
This sequence comes from Rhizomys pruinosus, assembly GCA_009823505.1. Taxonomy (NCBI): domain Eukaryota; kingdom Metazoa; phylum Chordata; class Mammalia; order Rodentia; family Spalacidae; genus Rhizomys; species Rhizomys pruinosus. The sequence goes on from VZQC01015508.1 coordinate 3,581,057, forward strand.
ATGCGTTTTCAGCACTGGAGAGGAGTCCAGTGCCTCAGGCACATGAGGCAAGTGTTCAACCAATGAGCTATGTCCCCAGCCCTCTACTTTGTTTGTTTGTTTGTTTGTTTGCTTGTTTGTTTGTTTGAGATAGGTCTCTCTGTGTAGCTCTAGCTGGCCTAGAACACATTATGTAGATCAGGCTGCCCAGGAACTCACAGAGATCCCCTTGGCTCTGAGAACTGGGATTAAAGACATGCATCACCACACCCAGGGTTGAAAAACATATCAATTATAATTTGTTAATTAATGGTTTGTCACATGCTTTTTGGGCTCTTAAACTGTTGAGATTCTGTGCTCAGCAGCTAGAGGTAGGAACATTAAGAGTCCTTCTCTGGAGAAACTTAGATCCACATGGGGGGAGGGTGGTACCCTTACCCTTTGAGTATCAAAGTAGAGGATAGGTATACCCCAAAAGAAAACATTTTGTGATGTGGCTGTTGGCAAAGGTATGCTGGAAGGAAGGTAGATGGGGTCAAACTTGGAGAAAACAGGCATCCTGGCTGTGGGAGCAGGAAGCAGGAAGGTTTTATGATGTGTGCTAAATATCATTAGAGAGGGGAAAAAAGATAAAGTTTTCATTTAAGGAATGTAATGGCAATGGACTTTTAGTGTGAAACGAAATCTCCAAGTTGCGTTTTTTTTTTTATATATATTTATTTAATTTATTTTGGTCTTTTCGAGGCAGGGTTTCCCTGTAGCTCCAGCTGTCCTGGAACTCACTCTGTAGACCAGGCTGGCCTTGAACTCACAAAGATCCACCTGCCTCTGCCTCCCAAGTGCTAGGATTAAAGGCGTGTGCCACCACGCCCGGCTGTTTATTTTTTTATGTGTATGAATGTACTGTCTACATGTAGGTTTGTGCAACCCTGTCGTGCAATGCCATGGAGGTCAGAATAGGGTGTCAGATTCCCCTGGAACTGGAGTTAAAGACGGTTCTCAGCCGCCATGTGGGTGCTGGGGATCGAACCCGGGTCCTCTGCAAGAGCAGTTGGCGCTCTTAACCGCTAGGCCATCTCTCCAGCCCCTCCAAGTTGTTTTTGACTTCTGTTTGCAGATATGTTAAAGCTTAAGGGAACTGACCCAGAGAAACCTGTGCCACCTGACTTGTTAGTAGTTGAGCAGCTCAGGTCCATAGACCTTCTGACTCTTTCAGCTCACTAAGAAAATCAGTATTCACCTGTCATTTACTGTAGTAGGATGCTCTTATGACAATATTACTAAGACATTTTATTACTGGTTAGAAGAAATAAAAACCTCAGCTACCTTGTCATTTAAGAGAAAATACTGAAACTGTATTTTTTTATTTTATTTATTTTTTTTATGTGTATGAATGTACTGTCTACATGTAGGTTTGTGCACCCCTGTCGTGCAATGCCACGGAGGTCAGAAGAGGGTATCGGATTCCCCTGGAACTGGAGTTAAAGATGGTTCTCAGCCGCCATGTGGGTGCTGGGGATTGAACCCTGGTCCTCTGCAAGAGCAGTCAGTGCTCTTAACCGCAAGCCATCTCTCCAGCCCCCTGAAACTGTATTTTAAATGATATAGTTTAAAATAACTTATGAAGGAAATTGATAATAGTTATTTGCCAGGTTTGATTATAGGTACCATACCAAGAGCAACATTTTATAACCCATTCTTCAAATATGATCTGTGAATGTTAAAAGCCTCCAGTGGTTCCCTGCAGAGCCATACATGCTATTCCACTAGGCAGTTCATGAAGTGTACAAAATACCATAATGCTTTATCATTTGACATTTTAACCAAGGAAAAATACCACATTTTATAGGTTTAACTTTCTGTGACATTTTCTTCTATTTCCCTTCCCCTTCAGGTATCTCCAGGGCAGCTTACTAAAAAGTATAGCTCATGCTCAACAATATTTCTAGATGACAGCACAGTCAGCCAGCCTAATCTTAGAACCACAATCAAATGGTGAGTACAAATAGGGTATTGAGGGCTGAGTGACAGACCCCTTGTGCTAAAAGCAGCCCAGCCATTCATGGTGATTTCAGCCATTTGATTATCCTTTTCAGTGTTCAGTTTAAGAAATTGAGGTCAATTATATGTTGATTTTTTTTTTTTTTTTTTTTAGACAGGNTTTTTTTGGTGTTTTTGAGACAGGGTCTCCCTATAGCCTCAGCTGGCCTGGAACTCACTCTATAGACCAGGCTGATCTTGAATTAGATCCTCCTGCCTCTGCCTCCTGATTGCTGGGATTATAGGCATGTGCCACCATGCCTGGCTAATATATATTGATTTTTAAGGAACTAAGTGTGAATTCATAGTTTCCATTTTAATTTTCGCTTGTATAATGGAAAGGAAAGCCAGTTAGCAAATATGAAAGCCCAGGAAAAGTTAGGCTTCTGTTTGATGCATTTATGCTGTGAAAGTTCTGCTGAACATGGAAAAGGATGTGCTTTTAATTGCATATTTCTACATAAATTCGTTTTTCATTAGTCAGGGGCCTAAAACAATGGTTACTGCTTTGGAAACTACTCTTGGAAGAAGCAACCGTTTGTCCTCTATTAGCACCATAAATAGTGCATTAGCAACCTCACACATAAATCACACTTAGAGATGTCACTTGAAATTCCCTTAAGATGAGTTGGGATCTATTGAAATGACCCCCCCCCCAAAAAAAAAAAAGTTGAGGGCTTCCCTATTACACTGGAGTTGTATAGGAACATTAGCATCTCTTTGATTTTACAAATGCTTTCTTAACATAGTTTGGAAAATGCTTATTTAGAGTGTTAATACCTTTACCTCTAATTTTGCTGAGTCTAAAAATCAGCTTATAAACCTAATTTTATTTTCTAATATACTAGCTTTTAAAATTTTTTAGCTACTTTTCATTAACTTTTCCTTCAATTAAAACCTCAAGTTCACATTACATCATAATGTAACTTTACTTTCACATTCATAACAGTAGTTGAGAGCAGAGCATGTTTCAGCAAAAGCTGGGCCCTGTCTAAAAGTCCTAAGATTTGGCACCTGTTGAGTAATCACTGAATTTTTTTCATTTAGCCAAAGCCCTAAATCCGGGTGTGAAAACATCACTGAAGTTTTTGAGTACAGTCCTCAGCTCCTTTGAATTCAGAAGATTCTGATGTTTTCTTATAGAGTAACCTTGCTCAAACAAGTAGATTTCATACCTTTTTTTCTCCTAGTGTAGTCTTAACTTGTAGGAATCTGCTTTTTAGAGTATAGTATGTTTTTAAAATTATAAAAATCAATACATTCACTTAGTAAAATAAACATTTACCAAGAAATTAAACAAAACAAATTAATGTTTAGGAAAAATTTACTCACACAACTGCTTTCAAAATAACAAGTCTGCAGTTGAATGTGGTGGCCCATGCCTGTAATCCCAGCACTTAGGAGACTGAGGCAACAGGAAGAGGAGTTCAAGATCATCCTCAGCTCTGTAACGAGTTAGGCTACATGAGACCTTGCTTCCAGAAGAAAACATGTTTGTAAGCACATGCATTTTTCCTCATCTTTGTCTTTCCCTCTATTCATAGACATTTTGATAAGCCTTTACGAAAGGGGATGGGGAGCTGGAGAGAGGGCTCGGTGGCTAAGAGCACTGGCTGCTTTTAGAGAGGACTCGAGTTCAGTTCCCAGCACCCCCATGGTAGCTCACAGCTGACCATAACTCCAGTTCCATGGGATCCAATAACTCCCTCTTCTGCCCTCCCTGGGCATTGCATGCATGGATTAACACTTAACATGCATACAGGCAAAGACACCCATACACATAAAAGAAAGAAAAAGGATGGGATGTGAGACATAATTATATAGACAATAACATTGGAATGACTCTTCTAATCTTAACCACAAACCTCTCCCAAACTTTGCACCACAATGCAATGACCTGGGGAGCTTTAAAAGCAGTCTTGATACCTGTCTTGCCCAGGATCAACTGATTAGAATGTGGCTGACCCCAATGTCAGAGTTTAGAGGCCACTGCTTAATTAGAATAAAGGAGGAAAACTATGTCTGCTTAATTGGTGGGACCTTAGATGCATGGTTCTAAGCATTACATTTTTATGAATCTCTTTTCTAAAAATCGGTTGTGGGATGAACCATCTTGTAAGTCTTAGAGGTTCTTTTCAAAGTTAAACTTTGTAACTTTATCAGTCTGCAGGTAAAACTGAAGCACTATAGAAGTATCCATCTTTGATACAAATAGTGTTCCAAGATTTAAAATTTTAAATATATACAACTAATTATAAAATTCAGATTTGCCTTTCTTCAAATATTTCAAGTTGCATTTTAGACAGTAAAGGCATGTGGAAGCATGGAACTTTCAAAAAGGATACTTGTTCCCTAATTCATAGTATCTATGGGTAACTTGGAAGTAGAGTAATACAGTGTCTAAAGGATTTTGCCTGTTTATTAATATTTCACTTAAACTAATTGGAAATCTTTACACTAATACAATGCTGTGGAGTATGTACTGTGCTGTATTGTCAGCCCTGCTTTTTCCAGGATAGCCAGGCCCGTCATAAGGCTTGTGGGCACTCACACCTAATAAGTTTTCTAATAATAATACAAAAGTAATTTATACAGAACTTTCATTATTTGCTTTTAGGGAGATAATGATCAATGGCAAGCAAATCAATAGGTGATAAACTATAAGTCAGCTGAAATCTGGGTACTAACCAAAAAACTACTGTGTCTTAAATGTAAACATTATATAAATACTACAGCTTACATAGGATGAAAGGGCAAATGACAAGATGATAAGGCAGTAATTTGCCATGTGATCATAGTACACAGAAACATGTCTTATAACAGCAAATTGTCTAGGGTGTGGGTTTTTCTATTGTGTTAAAAGCTAAAGAACTGTAAGTATCTCTGGTATTCTTCTGAACTAGAGGATTTCAGAGCTGCTGGGAAGGTCAGTCCTGCTTTAAAAATGTCTTCAGACCTAACAAATGATAATTTTTTTTCCTTCCACAGTGTAACCTTAGCAATATATTACCACATAAAGAACAGGTGAGCTTCTTCAAAACCTTACTATTGTAGCTAATTTCTTTGCATGATAAAATAAAGTAGTAAGACATATCTATAGACAGCAGAAACTGTAGGGTATATTTATTACAACATTGAAGTGAATCTGTTAGTTTCTTGCTCTTACAACTCTTTAAGAATTCTCAAAAAAAAACAGGCCGGGCATGGTGGCGCACGCCTTTAATCCTGGCACTTGGGAGGCAGAGGCAGGCAGATCTTTGTGAGTTCAAGGCCAGCCTGGCCTACAGAGTGAGTTCCAGGACAGCTGGGACTACAGGGAGACCCTGTCTCAAACAGACCAAAATAATAATAATAATAATAATAATAATAATTCTCTAGTTATTGAAGGTCCTAAAATTGTTTATTATGTTGAATTTACTATATGATTTTATATATTAAAACTGAAAATTTTTAAATAAAACATATATTGTAGCCAACACAGGCTTTTTTTCAGTCTTGATGCTGTTTTTTTGAATTCCTTAATTTCTTGTTATGGGGTCTGTACTCTGCATGCGTTGCAGGATGTTTATGGTGTCGCTGCCTTCCACTCCCACTGGGCAACCAAAAATGCTCCCTGAGGGACAAGTATCACTCCAAAGAACCAGCTTGTTAGTATAAATATTTTATTATATAAGTATTAGTATAAATGTTAGTATATATTTTAATATAATTATATTCCTGGAAAATAACTTTTTCTACAGCAGAAGTTGAGAGAAAAGTGCTACATTTTTACAAATATCTTTAATATTTGGCTTAGTAGAAAGAAGTAGATGTTCATATTTCTCTGTCTTCTGTTTTGAAGAAGCAGTAAGAAGGCAGTCTTGCTTCACTCAGATGCATATTTCAGGAGTGAACCTTTAAAGCGTTCAGAAATTTTTGGATGTTTTCTGGTACTACACTAAAACTCCATGAGGACAAATTTCCTAAATTAGTGATAATAGAATCATATAATCTCAGCGACTTGTTTGATTAATTCTCATTGAGTTTTATCTTACATAGTAAATGGATCTCTAGTACATAATTTCATAATATGTATTGGTCATTTAGAAAATAATAGTTCACCTTTCTAATGTCAAAAATTCATTTTTATTTTCAATGCTTACTAAAAAGTCTAAACATTAAAAGGTGTCAAGCACATAGGAGAAGGTACAGGTTTTCCCAAATCTTGGCTTTTAAAAAGTCCCACAGCTTGAATTTTATAATTTTATATTTTAATTTTATTATTTTATATTTTTCTCAAAGTGACAGACCCACTTCATTCAATTTTGAAAATATTTATAGTTTCATAGAAATGGTATTCTTTACTAAGCCACTTGTTCAGCTCACAGATAATTGACAGGTGCTACATGTGAACTTTCTACTTCCTCATCCAAAATATCTTTTAAAGCGGGCTTTGAAACAAACAAAAAAACAAAACAAAAAAAACCCTACAAGTTAATCCCAGCTCTCAGTAGGCAGAGGCCTTGATCTCTTTGAGTTCATGGCCAGTCTGGGCTACAAGTTCCAACTGAAGCTACAGGGACACCCTGTCTCTAAAAAGACAAACAAGAAAACCCCTGCAAGTGGCAGTGAAGAACAGACTAGTAGAATGTGGTGCCAAAGCCTTGAGTCATGCTGGGACAGGGTGAGTAATCACCTTTTTTCTTAAAATTGTCACAGGTGGTATACAATGGTGAGCCAGTCATGTCTTAATATCTTCTATGAAGATCCTGTGGGCCACAGCCACAGGGAACCACTGGCTTAAATGAGCAGAGTACATTAGTTTAATGAACTTATAGGTGAAAAAATTGATCTCTTAAAATAAAAGGGCAGCTAATTTTTTTTAATTATAAGAAACAAATTCAGCCAGACATGGTAGCACATGCCTTTACTCCCAGCACTCCAGAGGCAGAGACAGGCGAATCTCTGTGAGTTCGAAGCTAGCCTGAGCTATATAGTGAATTCCAGGCCAACCAGGACTACTACACCAGACCCTGTTTCTAAAAATCAATACCAAAAGTAAAACATAATGCAGAGAACCAAAGAGGCAAAAACCTGTGAAATCTGAATCTCATATTAATTAAAAGTTCTAAGTTGTTGATCTCCACCACTGCTGCCTTGTATGGAGAATGAAAAGTAGATTGATTTATTAGCACTGCCTATTTGGGAAAGTTAGTACTTAACCCATACCTTTAACTAGTGAAGATACTGCAATACCGAATAAAAAGAGGTTTAGGCCCCTAATCCAGGAGAATTTATAAACTGTTTGCATTGTTAAAGATTGGGCTTCTTCTTTCATCCCCTTTACTTCCAGCAGATATTTTACTGAGGTATTAACATATCCTGTGTTACTTTTAAATGTTACAGAGATGCAAACAGATCCCTGGACATTTTTGATGAGAGATCACATCCACTCACAGTAAGTTTCACTTTTCTTAAAAATATATTTTTCCTTTGTAGAGTTCTGTTTATTTCATGCTGGTTTGCTCTGAAAGTAGTTACTAGAAGAAAAATCACTCCCTCCTGGTTGAGATCAAAGCATCTTCATTCCATCCTTGTATCTTGTACCATCTTAGAAGCAGATATTGAATCATGGCTATGATAGAATAAGAACTGAAATGCAGCCTTGTTTAGTTAGTGAGCTAAGGTGAGAAAATGTGCTGTCTGAATAACAGAAAATGCACCTTTTCAAGAGAAAAATCTTCAGTTGCATCAAGCATTGTAAATCTAACAAATATACAAAATCTCAAGAGAACTATAAAACTTTAAAACAGTTAAAATTGTTCTGTGCCAGGTGTGGTGGGATGTACCTGTAATTCTAGAGAATGGCAATTTGGAGAACAGTCTGTGCAGCACAGTGAGACCCTGACTTGAAAAATAACCAAATAGCATGTAAAAATCTAGAAAGTCACTTCACACATTTATCACTCTTGATTACTTAAGAGCTACATGTGGCTGGGAACTATTATGTGGGACAATGTAGTATTAAAGCCTATGGTTACAGGAAACGAAAACCTTTTTTTTTTTTTAAGTTTATTGTAACATAGGATTTAAGACTTTCCATTATAAGAATAGAATTAGGGGCTGGAGAGATGGCCTAGCGGTTAAGAGCACCGACCGCTCTTACAGAGGACCCGGGTTCAATCCCCAGCACCCACATGGTGGCCAAGAACCGTCTGAAACTCCAATTCCAGGAGAACTCCAGTTCCAGGGGAATCCGAGACCCTCTTCTGACCTCCACGGCATTGCACGACATGGGTGCACAAACTTGCATGCAGACAGTACATTCATACACATACAGAAATCAATAAAATTTTTTTAAAATTAAAAAAAAAATTAGAATTAGATGGCCTAGCGGTTAAGAGCGCCAACTGCTCTTGCAGAGGACCTGGGTTCGATCCCTAGCATCCACATGGCGGCTGAGAACCATCTTTAACTCCAGTTCCAGGGGAATTAACACCCTCTTCTGACCGCCGCGGCATTGCACGACACAGGTGCACAAACTTACATGCAGACAGTACACTCATACACATAAAAAATAAATAAATTAAAAAATTTAAAAAAAAATAGAATTAGAGGAGAAATGAAAAAGGATATAAATTTTCTGAGCCTTGTACCTATGCTTTTCTTTAATAAATGGTGATGGATATTGAACATTTACAGTATGATCATATGTTGCTTTACAGCCTCAGAGAGGGATTATTAGGTGATTTCACCACTGCACACAATCATGGAGTATACTTATCCTAAGATGGCAAGTGTTTCTAGGTGATAGCTTGTGGAACTGATGTTGTATATGTGGCCCATCATTGACTGAAATGTCATTCATGTCAATTGGCTGTAAAATCCCTCTGTTAATATTTTTTAAAAATCCTAGCAAGATGGCCCAGCAGGTAAAGACACTTGCTGCAAAGCCTGACAACCTGATTGTGATCTCCAGAACCCACACGATAAAGAAAACTAACTCCCAGGAGTTGTCCTCTTACCTCTCCATGTGTGAGATAGTATGCACATGTATGCACACACTCAGAAACACATGCACACCCATAAAATAAATATTAAAGAAAGATCATACCATCCAGTTGAAATTAAGGAACATGTAAGCACGTTAGAGATTGATATCTTAATAACACCTAGTTTTCTTCAGTTGATATTTTATATTGTATCTCTTTTTTGTTTGTTTCAGCGGGAGAAAGTTCCAGAGGAATACTTTAAGCATGACCCTGAACACAAATTTATTTACAGATTTGTTCGTACTCTTTTTAGTGCCGCACAGCTAACAGCTGAATGTGCAATAGTAACTTTGGTAAGGATATTTCTTTCTTTTTTTTTTTTTTTTTTTTCTTTTCGAGACAGGGTCTCCTTGTAGCCCCAGCTGTCCTGGAACTCACTCTGTAGACCAGGCTGGCCTTGAACTCACAAAGATCCGCCTGCCTCTGCCTCCCAAGTGCTAGGATTAAAGGCGCGCGCCACCACGCCCGGCCCAGAGGATATTTCTTTCTTATTTATCAAGTATCTTTTGGAATTGGTTTCGTATCCAGAGTACATTAAGCTCCTGAAATTATCATAAGAACTTTATTAAGAAAAACCTTTCCTTTGAAAGGTTTTTCTTAATAAAGACATACTTCAGTTTAATGATCAGTGTGGTTTAGAAATCAACTCAGGGCTGGAGAGATGGCTCAGCATTTGAGAGCCCTGGCTACTCATGCAGAGAACTCATGTTTGATTTCCAGCACCCACATGGTAGCTAACAGTCATCTGTAACTTCAGTTTTAGAGGATCTGATGCCCTCTTCTGGTCTTCATGACCATTTTATGACACAGGTACACTTACGTATATTCAGGCAAAACACATATATGTGTAAAATAAAAATAAACCAAATTAGTGCAGTCTAAACCAAACCCCAGGCTATATTCCCTAGGCTATTCTGATGTATGTCATGACTGACAATTACTGCCCACAGTTTTCTGTTCCTTGGGTGATGTTGATGTGATGGTTTGTGTCTGTCCAGTAAGTTGTCCCAGGGCTGCAGTACCAGTAGTTCTAAGAAAGATTTGTTACTGGGCGTGGTGGCGCACGCCTTTAATCCTAGCACTTGGGAGGCAGAGGCAGGTGGATCTCTGAGGTCAAGGCCAGCCTGCTCTACATAGTGAGTTCCAGGACAGCTGGAACTACAGGGAGACCCTGTCTCAAAAAGACCAAAATAAAAAAAAAAAGAGAGAGAGAGAGATTTGCTAAGCTTCTAAGCTTCAGCTCTGTCCTTACCTTTATGTTGTCTGTTCAAAATCCCTGTATAAGATTTTGAATAATAAATGTTGTTCAAGAGCTTGGGATTTTACCACTCCCTTCAGCAAATTCATAGTGGGTACTTCGGTGCATGGACTTGAGGGAAGAAGCCCTTCGATCAGTACCTTTTCCTTTAGCATGTATTCAGAGTTCAAAGAGGAGACTAGTACTATGTACATGAGTAAAGCCCCTTCAGTGGGCACCTGTGTTGTGAGGGTAGGGAATGTAGGAAGGAGAGCTAGGTTGGAAGAAGGAGGTTCCCGTGTAAAAAAGGGAAGCTGCCATTGCTGGGAGAACAGAGTGGCTATATCTGGTCTTCTAAGTGTACAGGACTGCAGCATGAATCCAAATCAGAGGTAAGAAATTAAGAGTAAATGTTAAAATGCAGAGAATGCTTACAATAGAAATTAGGCAGAAAGTCCCCACAGATCCATCAACAATGTTTAAGAGACAAGTCTCCAGAGGAAGTAGAATACTAGAAGGAAATCCAAGAACAAGTAATAGGAGGTAAGAGGTGTGACCACAATGATAAATGTTGCTAAGAGACTGCAGGCATACATCCTGGACAGCTGTTCTGCACTACTGATGTAGTGCCGCAGCAAGAAAGGAGGGACAAAGGCCTTGCCGTAGGGATTGTGTAGTAGTGAGGAAGATAGTGGGTGTTTTGCAGGTGTTTATTTCAGGTAGTGCCACATGCAAGAAGACTGAGCATGGTAAAGGGCTAATGACTAATGAGTGACTAGCGAGCTTTCCATTTTAGATAGGATGAGCAGAGCCTGTGCATAGAGGTGGCATTTGAACAGTAGTCTAACAGAAGAGAGGAAGCCAAAAGTTCAAGTGTTACAAGCAGTGAGACAAGTGCCAAGAGATTGTGATATAAGAGCATTCTGTGTGCTCAGGGAAAGCAGGTGGCCGTGTGGTGGGAGTGAGGACTGAGGGAAAGCAAGGGAGAGCAGATGACAGTGGCAGTTTCATAGGGAACAAGTTAGGTTCCAGGTCCAGGGGAGTAAAATGACCTTAACTTAGGAGACTTTCCTAATTGTTCTTGCAGAGAGGAGACTGCAGTTGGAGGGCATATTGGGGCAGGGTGGAAGTTTCAGGGTGCCTGCCACACAGTGATCCAGGCAAGTAGTGAAAAATGGTGGCTCAGAATAGAAAGTTGTCAGATTACCAGAGAAGATAGCAAGAACATGGGATGCTTACAGATTGGAGGGAGGGAACATGAGACACAGAATACTGGACTGTTATGACTAGGTAAGCGGAGATTTGGAATGATAGGGTCTAGTTTGTAAGTGAGCCCACTGATGAACTTCCCAAGAGTTGCTTTAATAGAAGGATAGCCAGGTGTGCCAAGGAAAAGGCAGGAGATGTGTATGTCAGCTTGAGGGGAAGTTATGGGAAGTGACATCTGAGCAACCTAAACATCTGTATTAGACTAAGTCTCTAGCAGAGGGAGAACATTTTCAAAAAAGTCATTGAAGGAAGTGTGTTGTGCATACGGAGATGGGGTCAAGTGCACTAATAGAAGAGTTGGCTTCAGTGGGGGAAGTCACCACCCAGGGGCGTGCATGAGTGCCTGCCAGCACTGAGAACTCCTGTCAGAGAACGCTTCCTCTGTGAGGAAGAGAGGTGTGCTCTGAGGGAAGTCTTCCCTGAGGTACTTGAGAGTGCAAGTGTAGAGAATGGGAGGACACTCTCAGACTAAGAACAATAGTGTTTAGTAGCTGTTTGTTTTTGGAAGGAGTTGACTTTGAGAACATTGTCAAATCTAAGCCATTAGTCTCTTAACCTCAGACAATGAATATACTTTTAAAAGTAAACTTTTTTGTTTCTTAATAAAAAGTAAAAAGTTCAGATTCCATATACAGGTCACCCTCCATGTCTGAGCTCTGCATCTTGTTTATGCCAACTGTAGATCAAAAATACTGAGGTGGGAGGAGGCAACATGACCCTTATTGCTCTCTCATCATTCATCAAACAGTACTATTTGCATAGCATGTTTGCATCATGTAACTAATCTAGAGGTAATTTAAAACATGTAGGGCTGAGCATAGTGGCTTACACTTGTAAATGTAGCACTTGAGAAGCTAAAGCAGGAGGATCACAAGTTCAGGGCTAGCCTGGGCTACATAACAAGACACTCCTATGGGATGATGTATGTAGGTTATATCCAAACATTGTCATTTTATATAAGGTGTATCTGCAAATTTTGATCGTAAACCACCCTTCCTTGGATGCCAAGGTATGACTGATGTTCTGCAGAAAACCTTTTGAAGTAATAACTCACAGCTTTCTCTGCAATCCTTACTCAGCTGTTAATCTCAGTAGTTTGTTGTATAGGTGTTTAATATATGTAAGATCATTCATGAGAGCAGCTCAGAAACTGCCTGGCAGGTTTAAGAGTCTCAGGAAAACAAACCGACAGCTCTCCTATCACCTTAAAGCCAAGAGAATTGGCTGAGTTGCAGATAATGTAAAAAAGAAAATGAACTCTGAGGAAGTGATAGTACGAAGGGGAAAGTCAGGCCTGCCGGAGCTATCCTTTGGTGCAGGCGGCGCTGCTCTGCCCAGCAGCCACTGGGTGGCTCTCTTGCCCCTTACTTCTCTTCTAGTCACACAGGGTTATTGTGAACAGGAAAAGATTAAAATGTGCTCCCTGTGACTTGATTTTGCACACTCACATGGTATATCTGTACAGTTATGCAAAAGGCACTGGGGATTTATTGAACACCCTTAATAACACTGGGCTTTCTGAGCATGAAAGTGACAGCAGTGCTTTTCTTGGGGGTACCCTTTGCTGAGCTATGTAGTCATTCCTATGACCCAGATCTGGCTAGAAATTCACATGAGGTAGACAGCAGAGGTGTTTGACTTCAGATCTGGCTACTTGCTGAAGCAGAGCAAAATCTCTGCAGGACTTAAAAACATAAGGAACTTTGTGATCAAACACAAATGAAGACTATCATTCAAAACGTTATTAACCTAGCACTTAAACTGAACTAAAATCAAAGACCAGTGCTCTATTTTTACAGGTTTACTTAGAGAGGCTTTTAACTTATGCTGAGATCGACATTTGTCCCACTAACTGGAAAAGAATTGTTTTGGGAGCCATTCTTCTTGCCTCCAAGGTTTGGGACGATCAGGCTGTGTGGAATGTGGACTACTGCCAGATCCTCAAGGACATTACAGTTGAGGACATGTGAGTGTGTGAGGGTTCATGAACTTCCTAACCACTTTCTGCTACTTTCATTTGCTCCCATAAAGTTTACATGAAATTTAAGCAATATTTTGAAAGGTTATTACACAGATAATGGAAATAGGCATAAAACTACATTCATTCTATCCAGCTGTATAACAATTTTTATTTTCCATCATTAATTGGTAGGTCTTTATTTTATTACAATAAAGTACTTGACAATTTGAAAAGTATTTTTCTGGTGGTTTTGGTAAATCACCTTGCAAGGTTACTACTAGAACAACATGGTATACTATGTATTTTTATGGCTTTTTAAAAGCTACCATTTCCACTCTTATTTAAGGGCTTCTGAAATGTATCTGGCCAACATTCAGGTCTAAGAGTCTCTGGACCTTTGCAAAGTTAAAAGCTTTCTTTCTAACCACCTTCTAACCTGAGCCACACATTGTATATTTGCTTTTGCTGTTCGCTCCCTATCCTTTCTTAACAACAACAAAAAGTCTGAGCATCTGTAATACCAAGAAGTACAAAAGAAAAGATTTCAGGTCTCCGCCCCTGCTTCCTTCCCATGTGGAGTGGTGTTTAGAAATTGGTGTAATGGCCTAGGAAGCTCCACGACTCTTCTCGAGCAGTCTGAGAAGCACCGCAGAGACTTCACTAGGTAACAGGCACAGTTAGCCAGTTACAGCAGCATTCTGCAGGCCTTGAGGTTGCTGAGGGCACAGTGAGCCTTAGTGAGAGCCACTGTATGGCAGTGAAAGTCCAGCATAACAAGGGCTTGTCCAGTTTAGCTGACCAGGTGCTGTGAAGGGCAGGGCTGTGAAGTTGGTAGGCAGGATAAGCAAGGGAGCAGTTTCTAGCAGACTCTCAAAGTGCCCACTTGACAGTGAAAATGTCTTTGCAGGTAGCACTTAGGAAACTATGGAGAAACTTCTTGATTACATTGAGCATCATAGGAAGATCAAGGTATGAGGAGGTAACAGTTACCTTTGCCCATTCCTTCAGTTAAGACTGTTATTCAGAATTACCAAACTGTTTATAACTGAAGGGCCTGAGGGACGACCAGTGATTAGTGTTTGGTGAAAATGACCGAATTCATGATGTTGTGAACTCAGTGGTTGTGGTGCTGGTAGTGCTTTCAGCAAAAAAGTGAAACAAATGGACATGCTTTTGGAAGGCCAGAGTGACTTTGATCACTGCTTTTTGAGTCTGCAAACTAGTCCCTTGGGAAAAGGAAAATTTGTAATCATAAACACTACCGGTACCGGGATGGCAGCTGAAAATGTCTTAAAACATAAAACTCAGCTGCCAGGTGCTCTGGTCCTGGATGTAAGATGAGAAAAGGTGAGGAGAAATGTTTGTTTCCACAGCTGTGAGGCTCTTCCGGGGCCACTTGGTGGCAGGGGCTAGCTGCAGCACTAGTGCTCACCACGCTTTTTGTACATGAACAGAGAAACACCAGGAGCCATGTTCCTACCCGGCACCCTTTGTTGATGATCTTTGAAAAGTGGAAAGCATGACCACAAAGTGTTAAATATACATTCGTCTTGCCCCCCTGCTGTTGGCTGTTTGTACTGCTCCCCTCCCTTTAAGTATAAATAGAAAGTTAAAAATCAGTGTCTATCAAATTCTTCTTAAAACTTTCTAATACGTATACATTTTGTTAAATATATTTCCCTTCAAAAGAATAAGTTAACTGAGCAGCTGCTGTTCAGAAAATTTGCTGGGCCAGTAAATAGTATGCTATTCATCCATCTGAAAAAACAACACAAAACCCAGAAGGTGCAGATTCTTTTAGCATAATGCTTTTCTTCAGTGATTAAACCTCTATTAATAGTCATGATAATCCCATGAAGTACTGTATTTCTACACAGTTAAAGTGTATTAGTGGAGAAAATAGAAAAGGGATAGTGAAGTGCATTTATTCCTGTAGCAAATTAAGCCCTGATTAACTGATTATCAAAACATTATCTGATTTACATTTCTATAGGCCTATTGCCATATGAACAGGAAATTAATTTTGAAAGTAGGCTATTTGGTTTTAATTTCAACAAATGAGAAAACCATGTTTTACCTGCTCTTTTTCCAAGCGGTCAGTGAAGAAAACATTAAAAATGTAAAATGAAGAAACCAAATGCGTTCTAAAATATGCTTGTGTCACGTTTAAGTAGTTATATCATTTTTATATAATTTCTACCGAGCATTATTATGACTGTGGTCAAGCTTACTCTAATTTTGTGTTTATTGACTTAACCTTCCACGAGGGAATATAGTCCCAGGCAGAGGACTTGCTTTCAGGCCTCCCCTGTCCCACTGTGTTAAATTGACCCCTTTTCATGCATATTCTGTTCTGGTGAGGGTAGCAGATCCTGAGCATCTGGGAGTTTCATTCCCAGTACCGGAACAGAGTTTATAAGTCTAGTGCTCTATCAGGCATCATCTGAAAGTGGGTTTAGTGTAGCCAAGACATCTGTCTTTGATCCCTCTGCTTTCCAGAGTTTCAAGATGAGTATCTTGGCTGTCATAGTGACAGTTTGTCAACTCAGTAATACTAAGGTGAGCAGAAATTTGCATTATGCCCTTTGACATAGCTTCCTGTGCTGGGGCAAAGGGAAGGGATTTCCTTTCTCATCCAGTGTGGCTTGCTTATTTATTTATTTATTTATTTATTTATTTATTTATTTATTTATTTAAGATGAATCCTTGTTGCCTCAAGAGTTTTTCCCCCCTCAGAGATAATAGCATGGCTCTTGATGGATCCATTTGTTGCCGTGGTGATGTGCCCACTCCTTTTGTTGGCGCTTCTCTACTTCAATAAGCCCCTTCCTGTTATCAGCCCGGTGAAAATGTCTGCAAGTTCTTCAGAGCTAATAAACAGCATACATCATTCCTTTCATCTGCTCACTATAGCGGGGCCCTGTCAGTGAGCATGGAGTATGAATCGTACAGCTGCACTAATGGAACTCTGAAGAATAAGCTTGCGAGTCAGCAGCACGAGCGCATGAGAGGGCCGTAACCTTTTCCCCTCCGCCCAAACTCCGAGTGCTGGGATGCAGAAAGGACCCCGAATAGCTGTACCTTGTTTGAGCATTAGTGGATGAATCCAGCTGGGTAGCCTTTATGTGTTCCAAAACAGAGTTTAGAGCCATCCTAGAGGCTCAGAATGATATTTTTGAAGATCGCCCAATTGACTAAAATTGTCCTGTGTGGGTTTTGCTGTGTTCCTCCTCCCCTAGGAATGAGATGGAAAGGCATTTCTTGGAGCTACTCCAGTTTAATATTAATGTTCCTGCCAGCGTTTATGCCAAATACTACTTTGACCTTCGCTCTTTAGCAGATGACAACAACCTGAATTTTCTGTTTACTCCTCTCAGCAAAGAAAGAGCACAGAACCTAGAGGTAAGGCTGCGATCACTAAGTGGGGCTTTCTGTGAGCCACAAGCAAGCGTCTGTGACTGGATCATAGTGAGTAGTGATTTAAGACAATGGAAAGCTTTTTAATTAGCACATTGAAGAGGTTATTATCTCTTTGGCATCTATATTATATCAAGAAGTGGATATTAACTCCTGTGATCATAATTCAGAATATTTTTCATAAAAGTTAATCTAACCTTAATACTTTTCCTTTTGAACCTCTACTTTACCACATAACCATTTACGGATGATTTCTTAAAATTGTATCCCTAATTATTTCTACTTGTGTATCACTACTCTTTGGTACGTTTTACTCAGTTGGCAAATTTATCAGTTTAGATACCATGAACTTATTAGATAGCATCAATGGCTAATGTAAGAGACCTATGTTTAGTATGTGTGTAAATTATACATTTCAGATACTGAATATAGGAAGTATATAGAGGGTTTCTTGTTTTTGTTTTTTGTTTGTTTGGTCCTTTTGAGACAGGATCTCCCTGTATCCCTGGCTGGCCTGAATACATAGGTAGACCAGGCTGGCCTCGATCTCACAGAGATCTCTTGCCTCTGCCTCCCCAGTGCTGGGATTAAAGGTGTGCACCACCATGCCTGGCAGATACATAGTGTTTAATGAAAGTGGTAGCTTACATGAGGCAAAGTAATATTTATGGCTTATGATTTAAGGTGGAAATACATCATAGTGATTCACAACTGAAATGGACACATATGTAATTTATGTATGTATGTATATATGTATATATTTATTTATTGGTCTTTTTTGAGGCAGGGTCTTCCTTTAGACTCAGCTGGCCTGGAATTCACTACGTAGACTAGGCTGGCCTTGAACTCACAGAGATCTGGCTGCCTTTTTTGGGGGAGGGGGGTCTACTTAGAATTTTTTTTTACAATAATTAATATGCAAGTGAAATAGCAACTTTTAATGCTTTGAGCATTAGACTTTTCTGCCCTCAAATAGTACTTGCTTACCTTATTGAAATTTGCTTAGACCAGGGAAGATTGGATAGAAACAGTTAATATAACTAATATGATAATCCTGTTAAAAGCCTATCATAACTTCTTTCACATCCTTGAGAACTGTTTGTGTATGTGACATATACATATGTGTGCTCATGTGTAGGCATGTGTGCATGCATGTGTGGAGACCAGAAGTTGACATTGGGTGTCTTCTTCAACTGCTCTTCACCGCAAGGTTTGAGATGGGGAATCTCATTGAACCTGGAGCTCACCAGGCTTGCTGTTGAGCCCTTGGATCCTCCTTTCACCACTTCCCAGCACTGGGATTTCAAACATGTACCACTAAGCCTGGCTGTTTAAATGGGGGCTAGGGATCCAAATTTGGGTTCTCATTTTACCCACTATGCCAGCTCCCTAACCCTGGGAACTAAGTTTTAAGTAACTTAATATATTAAGTTCTTCTTCACCAGTCATCTCATCACAGTCCTGAAAGGATGTTACCTTAGGGCATTGGCAGGAAATAGGATTCTCAAGAATCTAGCATTGTAGGCCTCAGGCCTCAGAGAGCCAATGCAACCATACTTATGAATTATCTAAAGGATGGTTTAACACTGGTCTGCCATGGACTTTTCCCCCATAGGGGTAGTGTGTGATTGTTTTTTTTCTTTCGTTTTCTTTATGTCTACATTTTTTTAAAATCTGTGTTCTGTTTGATTGACTCTCTTAGGCCATTTCAAGATTGTGTGAGGACAAATACAAAGACTTATGTAGATCTGCTATGAGAAGATCCTTAAGCGCTGACAATTTCATTGGCATTCAGCGCTCTAATGCCATCCTCTCATAAAAAAGAGAAATGAGGAGCATTAACATCCGGAGCTCCTCATCTGCAAAGCCTGGAGATACAGCACCTCTCCTGCTTAGAGCCAGCACGTTCGAGTTGCCACCAGAAGGAAAGTGCTCGGATCAAGAGACTCTTGGACAATGACCATTGCACTCCATAGGAAAGACTGGGACCTTGTCAAAGCAACACCACTTTCTGTCCTTTTTAATGTAAACTGAGTTACAAAAACCACTCCAAAGCAAAAGCTCCAACCACGCACAGATATTGCTTACTGTGTAGGCCAATGGCTGTGAAATATGTGAGGTTTTTAAATTGTTTCAATTTTTATTTTTTTTTTTCATCTTTTCAAGACAGGGTCTCCCTGTAACCACAACTGTCCTGGAACTCACTCTGTAGACCAGGCTGGCCTTGAACTCACAAAGATCCGCCTGCCTCTGCCTCCCAAGTGCTAGGATTAAAGGCGTGCTCCACCACGCCTGGCTAAATTGTTTCAATTTTTAGACTTTTGTTTGAGACAGGGTCTTATGTAGCCTGGCTTGCCCTCAAACTCACTCTATGACTGGGGCTGGCCTTGAACTCCTAACCTTCCTGCCTCTACCTCCTAAGTGCTGCCTGGCTCAAAGTTTTAGACTTTAAAGACACTAACCATATAATTTTTGTTTTTCTCTTGCCCTTCCACCCAGTTACTGCATATGCTTTTAGAATTGATGCAGTATTACTGTTAAAACACAAGACTACTTCCCCATTTTTGTGGTGCTGGGAATCAAACTGAGGAACCTAGCATGTGTTTGGTGAGCACTTGACCACTGAGCTACACCCCTAAGCCCCAAAGCTGGGGTGCTTAACATTTATGGAACCACCTAGGAGCAGACAGCAGCACTGTTAGGTATTAAAAGGGTCTTTCTTCTACCGTGTCATCAAAGCTGCTAGTCATTATTATCAATCAGTTTAAACCAAAAAGCTGCTGAGTAGCACTCACCATTCGTATTCTTTGCAAGCGCTGCTTGCTAGCTAGCATTTTGGAGCCACAGAGAGAAAGTATCAGTTGTTGAGCACTTTTGTTGGGTCCAGGTTGCATTTCTTGTGAACTGTTAATGGTGCTTCTCATTTTCTGATAATTTTACTCTTACTTGTTAAGTGTATTAAAAGATATTTTCATAATGCCAACCAACGTAGTGGTCCAGTGATCATGAGCAAATAGTAAAATACAAGGTGTCCCAAAGTTAGTGCAGCTTTAAGCATCACTGTCCCCTGCCTGGGTACTCCTGGGTACTGCAGAAGAAGTATAAAAGCCACAGACTTTCACAGAACATTACTTGAAAGTTTTAATTTTGTAAATCTGAAATTAAGCTTCTAATGTAAATTTATTTTTCTTTTGGGGGTGGTGTTTTGTTTTGAGACAGTGTAGCCCTGGGAGGCCTCCTGAGTGCTGGATCAAAGGTGTGCCACCACTGTGCCCTGCCTAATTCTTTGTTTCTCTTAAAGCTCCTGAACCATGAAACAAAAATTTTAAATTAAAGCTTAATATTCCAAATTTGCAAAATTAAGCTAAAAGAAAAAAGGTAATTTAACTTTTAAATAATGTTTTGTGAGTTTGTAGCATTTACACTTCTACAGGTATCAAAGCTTAAAACTGCATTGAGATTTTTGAGATACATTGTAGCCTCATGGACTTCTTTTTTTAAGTAGTTCTTTGTTGGGCTGGGGTCTGTCTGCTTTGATCACCTACCTATCTTTATACATCCGGTTAAGGAAGATTATGAAAAGCAGTATTAATTCACATATAATAAATGAAAAGGAGTTGGATCCCCAAAGCAGCAGGTAAAATGAGCAGTTTTTAAGAAAAGTCAATCCTGTGTGTGATGCAGGTGCAGGTGTCTTTTCAAGTTGGGCTGCTAATAGAGAATTTAAATGAGCCTCAGGAGCCTTTGCTTTAAGGCTTACTGGTTAAGGATTTAAAAACTGACAATGGCACCTGATTTGAAATAATAAAAGACTGGAGTTTTCAACTCCTTGCATTCTGTTTCTCTTCTCACACACAACCTTGGGAATTTTACCTGTAAAAAAGACCTTGGTGGGCCAGGAATACTTCCTCTCAATGTGGCAATATTTCATAGGTTTTCCAGTGCTGCTGGGTTTATCATTTCTAAAGGACAGACAAATGTTAAGGAAAGATATATGAAATACTACAATCTACCACCTCAAAAAACATTGTTATGGAGTTCAGGCTTGGAGATTCAAGTATTAATTGCAGTTTTATTTTGAAAAGAATGCTACAACTTACCGTGGTTTCTCTTTCTCATGTTTATATGAAAAGCTAATAAACTCTATTTTAATTAAAATATGGCTAGTGTGTTTTTTTGTTTGTTTGTTTTTTGGTCTTTTCGAGACAGGGTCTCCCTGTAGCCCCAGCTGTCCTGGAACTCACTCTGTAGACCAAGCTAGCCTTGAACTCACAAAGATCCACTTGCCTCTGCCTCCCAAGTGCTAGGATTAAAGGCGTGCGCCACCATGCACAGCTGGACCTGACAGCTTTTTAAATATTTTCAAACTGACCAACTCTAATCTATGGCATATATCAAAGTGATCTTTTTTTTTTTTTTTTTGGCTTAGACTTTTTTCTACCTGAAGATAATTTATTGCACTAAAAGGTACTGTCAGGACTTAATGGCCTAGTGCATTAGATCATTATTATGTCACAGAGGGAAAAGCACAGAAGGTAGAATTAGGTAAAACGCCCAAGAGAAAGGAATGACTAATATAGTGTAGAACTAGAACACACTTACTGGGAAGACACAGGAGTGTGGGAATTAGAATTGGGGTCCCTTAGAAAAAGCTGTATGACACTTTAACAGTTTCAAGTTTACATTTCGAATAAAAATAAGTGTACTGGGTTTTGTTTGTTTTGAGATAGGGACTCTATGTAGCCCTGGCTGGTCTGGAAATGGCAGTGATTTCTCCTCTGATCCTGAGTGAGGTTCCGGAAATAGGAGCTAGCCACTCAGTAGTGGCTGGAAGTCCTGCTCATGTATGCATTCACCACTTATACTTTCTCAGAACCCAAAGTCACATCTTTAGATAATGGATCCCTTTGTTTTCAACACAGGACAAATGAACTGACGATTTAGGAAGTGGAAAATGTCATAAATCACCATTTATAAGATAATTTGCCCCTATGTAGAAATGCTGATTATATGGGTGGTCAGAAGTTTAAAAAGTGATTTGGAAGAGGGCAGCGGACACGAATTGCTGCTTTTAAGAACAAGTTGGCAGCTTGAGCATCACCAAGAATTGCTTTTCCCTCTGACCTGACACTAGGATATGAGGCAACCGTTTTGATAAATGAGAAATTGGATCAACAGGGCAAAAACCTAAATGTCACTGAAAGATAGCTTCTCCAACAAACGCTAGGGTTAGGAGGCCGGAAGCCAGGTCACCAGCAGGGTGACAACTGGAGTCTCAAGGTTCTAAACTTGGGAAAGATTATAAGAAGGAATATCTGCCTGGGCTCATCCATTTTCATTTTTGTAGTTTTTTAATTTGGGAGAGTTACTTTAGTAATACCTCAAAGAAATTTTAATTGGTGTATTATAAATTGAATTTTTCTTCGTTATAAGATCTAACATGCATGTCCAAAAGTGGCTGCTCATCAGGAATCTGGTTCATCCCAACAGGAGATTAGGTGTTGGTGGTCAGCATTCTCTGTATCCAATTCCATTCTGGCCCATCCTTTCACTTCCCTCTTTATCGTAGCCTCTGTGCCCACGTCCTTTTGAACTCTTAACGCCACATAACTTTGGTTTCATATCTCTAAATACAGTATTCCTTGGTTCAAAGAAGACAAAGCCAACATTAAGAAAAGTATTCAGGTTAACCAGTGTTTGGTAAGCTAGCTACAGCATTGAGACTAGATAAAACCTTTTGCAACCCAACCCTTCTCCCAAACGACATTTAAAATGACTAGTTTTCCTGTTCCTTTACTCAGAAACTGCATTCTTGAGATAGTACTATTTGCAAAAGCACTTGGCAGGGGAATATCTCAAGGTAAGAGCTAGATTCTGTTTAGACCCAGCACCCTGTGTCAGTCAAAACCAGCATGAGATTACCTATAGTCTGTCAGACACTCCCTGACGTGGAGGCCTGACACTCCTAGGAAACACCATGAAGAATCCAGAAACCCTTCAGTAAAGCTTCCCCTAAAGAGTCATTTGGCTTCTCTGGCGCTTTTCACTTACTGTTTTAAATGAGTTTGGCAGTCAGAGACCATTTACTTGCTGTAAGGTAAAATTTAGGAAGCCCACCTTGTGGTATAGGATGATCTGGTACAAGAAGAATCCCTGGGAACAAGAAAGTAGAAAAGGAACCCTGAATCCAGTGAATAATTAACATTCTCTTACAAGGAAAGAGTTGAGTGGTTTTTAAAGGTTTAAAAATACCTAGCCCAGCTGGGCATGATGGCACATGCCTTTAATCCCAGCACTCAGGAGGCAGAGGCAGGCAGATCTCTGTGAGTTCAAGGCCAGCCTGGTCTACATAGCCAGCTCCAGGCCAGCTGGAACTAAAGGGAGACCCTGTCTCAGACACACACACACACAAAACAACAACAACAAAAAAATAGCCTTATAACTGCTGTAAAGAGGGCTGGAGAGATAGCCTAGCGGTTAAGAGCACCTACTGCTCTTGCAGAGGACCCGGGTTCAATCCCCAGCACCCACATGGCGGCTAAGAACCATCTTTAACTCCAGTTCCAGGGGAATCCGAGACCCTCTTCTGACCTCCGTGGCATTGCATGACATGGGTGCACAAACCTACATGCAGACAGTACATTCATACACATACAAAAATAAAATTTAAAAAACTGCTGTAAACTCAGCAATTTCAGTGTGACGAGGAAATTCAGTGGTTCTCCCAGGAGAAACCAATACTGTCTACTTGGGCCCTCTGAAGATAACCAAATAAGTCTGCTGCTTTTAAAAAAAGGAAAATGGCCGGGCATGGTGGCGCACGCCTTTAATCCTAGCACTTGGGAGGCAGAGGCAGGCGGATCTTTGTGAGTTCAAGGCCAGCCTGGTCTACAGAGTGAGTTCCAGGACAGCTGGGGCTACAGGGAGACCCTGTCTCGAAAAGACCGAAAAAGAAAAAAAGGGAAATGGATGGGACTGGAGAGGTGGCTCAATGACTGACTGCTCTTGCAGAGCACCTGGGTTCACTTTCCAGCACCCACATGGCAGCTAACAACCTCCAGCTTCAGGGGACAGAGAATCTGACGCCCCCCTTCTGGCCTCCATGGGCATTGCATGACACAGGTAGACTTACACTCATACACAGAAAAAAAAATTGCTGGGCGTGGTGGCACACACCTTTAATCCCAGCACTTGGGAGGCAGAGGCAAGTGGATCTCTGAGTTCAAAGCCAGCCTGGTCTATATAGCAAGTTCCAGGCCAGGTGGGACTAAAGGAGAACCCTGTCTCAAAAAGACCAAAAAAGCAAATATTAAGGAACGAAAACCTGTGGCTTCATCTCCTCGACCTGTAGCCCCCAATAATGGCTCCCATTTCTTAGCAGAACTACCTCTTCAAAGGCTGAATATCAGTGTATCTTCATTCTCCATCTCCCTACCTCCCTCAAGCCGCTAAGGAACCTGTCAGGAGACCATTCATTCAGCCTTGCCCTGCAAACTGGCTGGTGTCCAACATGGTAAGCTTTATGCTGGTTGCCATGAAAGCCTTTCAGAGCATTTATGCCAGGTTCAAGGAAATGCAGCTTTTCTATGGCTCACAGGCTAACTGCCCCTTAGCTCACCTGTGCCAACTCGCCTACATTCCCTAGTTAACCAGCTCACTGTGCTTAGCAATTCCCTAACTTGCTCAGGACCTCAGGCTTCTATAGTGAATCTAGGTGAAGATTGGGCAGCATCCATGCCTTCAAAAAGCTAGTATTTTTCTTAAAAACTTCTTTTACATCTTATTTTTATATGTATGATTTGCCTACATGTTCAGAGGAGGGTATAAGATCCCTTGAAACTGGGGAAATGGGACAGTTGTTAGCTGCCATGGGGGTGCTGGGAACGGAACTTGGAACTTAGATCCTCTTGAACAGTACCTGCTCCTAACCTCTGAGCCATCTCTCATGGCCCTCGCCTCTCCCTCTTTTTTCAAGACAAGGGCTACTATGTAGCCCTTACTGGTGGTAGCCCATGCTGCCCTGGAACTCTATGTACACCAGGTTGGCTTCAAACTCACAGCAGCCGGGCGTGGTGGCGCACGCCTTTAATCCTAGCACTTGGGAGGGAGAGGAAGTGGATCTTTGTGAGTTCAAGTACAGCCTGGTCTAGAGTGAGTTCCAGGACAGCTGGGGCTACAGGGAGACCCTGTCTTGAAAAGACCAAAAAAAAAAAAAAACCTAGCCATCTGCCTGCCTCTGCTTCCTGAGTGCTGGTAGTAAAGCTAGTCTTTTGTATGGTGTTGGGTACTTGTTTTTACAGTAACTCCCTCTCATCTAATGGAAGTGATTTTGTTAACTAAACACCAACCTCTGCCTACCCCTTCCATCAACTTACTCCTTTAAAACTGCACTCAGCCGGGTGTGGTGGCGCACGCCTTTAATCCTAGCACTTGGGAGGCAGAGGCAGGCGGATCTTTGTGAGTTCAAGGCCAGCCTGGTCTACAGAGTGAGTTCCAGGACAGCTGGGGCTACAGGGAGACCGTGTCTTGAAAAGACCAAAAAAAAATAAAAAAATAAAAAAAAAATAAAACTGCACTCATCTCCCCAACGTGAGGGTGGGCAACTTGACTCTGTTCAGTCATTTAAGTATCCTGCTATTTCTCAAGATACAGTCACCAAACTACCTGAATGCCCTCTTCTGATCTCCAGGGGAATCACATGGCCTGGTACACTTGCATACATGAGGCAATACGTTCATACACATAAAATAAAAGTAAAAATAAAATATTTTTAAAAAGTCACCAATAGCCCCTGACTACTAAATCTCAAGTTCCTGGGTCTGAGGCTTCAGAATCTCAGAGCCTAGACTAACTCTCATGCAGGTCTCTCATTTGAAAACTCGTCTTCTCTTCCCTTCCCTTTCCATGCTCCACCACTAGCTGCCTCATTTTTTTTTTTAATTTTTTATTTATTTCTGTACGTGTATCAATGTACTGTCTGCATGCAGGTTTGTGCATCCGTGTCCTGCAATGCCACGGAGGTCGGAAGAGGGTGTCTGATTCCCCTAACACTGGAGTTCTCCTGGAATTGGGTGCTGGGGATCGAACCTGGGTCCTCTGTAAGAGCGGTCAGCGCTCTTAACCGCTAGGCCATCTCTCTAGCCCCTGCCTCATTTTGTAGACTAACCTGATTCGATCTTTGAAATTTCTGAACCCTAGGATATGAGTACTATTCAATATGAAATACTAGCAGAAGTTTATTTCCTGGGCCCACTTTTTAAACACTATGTCTTTTTGAGACAGTCCCCTGTAGCCCCAGCTGGTTTGGAACTCGCTATAGACCAGACTGGCCTGAATCTCCCAGAGATCCACCTGCCTCTTCCTCCTGAGGATGCGATTAAAATCATGTACCACCCTGCCTGGGCTCTGGGCCCAGTTTTTCTCCAATGTTCTATGGTCTCTCTGCTCTACCCTTTTCCCCATTTTCCACTGGGTGAAAATAGGCTGGGAGAAAAAGCGGAGACCTGCAGGTAGGGTCCAGTACATAGGAAGTATGTCTGCTCTTCCACAGGATGCTGTTCTGTATTTCCTAGACGGCCTTTCCCAGCAGTCCTAACTTATATAGAGCTTAATAAAGTGCATAGCATTCACACATAAACTACAGTCATCATCTCTTAGTGGATTTGTGTTTCTGCCCTATGCCTTTAAAATTTAATTACCCATCTTTCCCCATATACTTTCCCATAGTGTCTGAATATTGCTGGAGAACACCATAATAAGGTGGTATTTGTTACCTTAGGACTCATTTGCATTTTGCCAGAGCAGCTGCTACAAGTAGAGACAGTGGTGATTGCATTCTGACATCCAACCAAATTAGCAGTGGTGTCAACTCTAAGTCAAATTCAGTTTTCTCTGGACTCCTGATTTGAACTTAGAGCTCAACACCTATTTATGGATCTAACTGCTGAGTGATAAGCAATTCTAGGAGTTCCTGCACATCAACTAGATGCACAGAGCATGTGCTGTCTCAAACAGGCACAGTGCACACATAGGTTTACAAAGCAGAACACCATCAGGCCATGCCTCCAATCTTCCAAGGAGCAGTCTTCATTTCTTCAAGTGAAAGAAGTATCAGCATCAGCAGGAGAAACCCAGGAAGCATATGCAAGTCAAATGGTAGTTTTAATTAGTTCCACTTTCTAGTGACTGGAATTTGTACCATTTTACTGATAAGAATTCCATTGCTTACACTTTAAGGACACCTGAGAAATCTGGTTATCAGATTAGGATCTGCATCTCAGATATTCTTAGAAACCAGTGCATTTCTCCATCAATAGGAGAAAAAGACATCTATAGCATCTTTTTATTTTCTTCACCATTGCTTTAATGCACTTTAAAAAAAGTCATCTACATTTATTGGGAACAAAGAAACAAAAATAGACATTTCTTTGTTTTTCATAAATAACTAATCTCCATATTTGATAAAAATCTCAAATCATTATTTTACCTTCCCACAAATATAATGCAAATTTTTTTCCTGAAATTAATGTCAACAAGTATCTTGAGACCACGAGAACTACATACAATTGCTGTTCTACTGACTTCAGGCACAAAATCAAATCAAACCTCTTCAAGACACTCTGGGCTTCCTTTTCTTAGTGTTACGGATTCAGAGATAATCAATTGCCAGTTGGAACCTATAGATTCAAACTGATTGTCTACAAATAAAATATTACTGGCTCTGACTTGTGAGTTCTGGATTTGGCATGACAGTGATACTGCATGGGACAGGCACTATCACACACAGCACTTCATGCCCCAGACTCAACTGACTCGGTATGTGCCTCATTTGGCTCAGTAATAAATTCACCTGCACCAAACCCGTATCAAGTCACTAAATCTCTCATATATATATATATATATATATATATATATATATAAATAATATATTACGTATATACACACCCACAAAACATACATACTATACACAGTTTGTAACTACATGAAGTAATATTGTCTTAAAATGATGTACCACAGACAGACAAGATATTAATCTGACCAAAATAAATCCTGTAATTGTCATCATGCTGCTAGAAGCTTCTGAGAGTTTGAATCAGGTTAGTTCTGTCCTGCCTACCCTTCACTCTTCTTTAATGTCTTGATAGTTTTTTCTTTCTGAACCATCCTCCCCAACCCAGGCAGATTTCTTTCCTGGATCACTTGATTGGACTTTTGAGACAAGAAAGGGCTCGGCTCGCAGAGGGAGCAGGCAATTCTCAGCCACCCTACCTCACACCTGCCTAGATTTGTGATGTGCTCAGTCCTGTTTGCCACATTCGGTGTTAGAAAGCAGTTATTCAAAGCTTTGTCCTCCTACCCCCCTTGGTCTTTCTGTAGAGCACAAAAGTGAAAGCAGCTTCTTTAGCAGGGGTAGCAGTTCATTAAAATATACAACCGTGCTTCCTAGCTCTGGGGTTCCCATTCTACACTGGCGAGTGCAGGTCACGGATGCTGTTATTAAGGTTTGGTGTGTGATCCATGAGGTTTTCTCCTAGCAGCCAGTGTCAGATTAGTGCAACCCTAGCCCAGGAGGGAACAGCCTAATGAATACCAACTTGGGACCAGTGCTGTCGGCACATTATTTAAGCTTGTACGTGTGCACAATTACACCACAAGGCATACACACAGGCCCCAGTCACTGGCAGTGGTCACGTGAAAATATGACAAAAGGGTTGCAAGAATAAACCAATAAGGCACCAAGAAAAATGATTTCCATCCAGTTCAGACAACTTCAAAATGTGAGGAGGGAAATAATATATTTTTTTTTCTAATGCCCTACATCTGGCCAGCTGATTCATTGTGGGGGGGGTCTCATTAATTTATTTAGACAACGTAAATCCTCACTAACTACTGAAGCAACACACTTGCCTAAAGCTAAGAGGTGAGAGGAGTGGCTGGAAACTTGCTCAGTGGAGCCCAAACCAGCCCTAAGTCTTTGAGAAGCTGTCGATGAAGTTGCTGAGCTATCCCAAGGCTTTTGATTGCATTTACTTATTGTTACCACAGCAAAAATGCCCAGCAGGGAAAAATAAGTGGTAGAAATAGGTGGTAACCATAAGTGCACGCAGTCTCTCTCCCCTGAGTCTCATGGAGTGAGGCTGAAGGGAAGCAGGTGGGCTTTCTCTTTGTCTCTCTTGGAATGAGGGAAGAGAGAGGAAAAGCAAAACCAAGAACAAAACAAAGTGGCACCCT
The DNA here is from genome assembly GCA_009823505.1 of Rhizomys pruinosus. Taxonomy (NCBI): domain Eukaryota; kingdom Metazoa; phylum Chordata; class Mammalia; order Rodentia; family Spalacidae; genus Rhizomys; species Rhizomys pruinosus. Next base: position 3,610,221 of record VZQC01015508.1, read on the forward strand.
GAAGCTCTGCCCCAAAGCATTACCTACATAGTCTCCCTTAGGGTTAGCATCTGTTTTAACTGTCTTATTTTTTCAAAAGGAATTAATTGTTCTTTTTCAGCTTTGGCATGTTGCTAAAATGGAAATAAATGACTTTCACCCACTTCATCCCACCACTTTAAATACCTTGCCATTTCTAGATTCTTCCACAAAGAAAAGAAAGTGGGGACAACCCAAACTAGGCCCAGCTGACTTCCGGCAGCAGATTCTGGGAAGACATGCTAAATAAGAAGTTAAGGTGATCAGAAAAGGGCTTCATGTGAAAAACAGGAGGAGGCGGTGCTCACAGAGCTCCAGGAAGGTTTCTGAGTAGAATAAGAAGTACAGAGTTCTCTAATTAGCTAAGTTTTATCAAAGCCACTGAAATTTGAATTTTGAGCAAGGGCTGTGAATTTTACAAACGTGGACTGCTTCCGAGCAACCTTAAAGTTATAGCACTAGGCTTCCCCCCCACCAACCAAGTATTTAAGTTCCCTGGGGGAACTATGCATTTGTCTACTAAGTACCCAAGAAGCCCACTCAGGTCAGGCTTAATCTCACTCTTCCAATTTGATGCAAATGAAGATCAAATGCCTAGACTCCAGCTGTTTTCCAGGGAAGCTTTCTCAACTTTTAATTGCTTTGGCCATTTTAGCTTCCTAAATTTAGTCTTGGTCACTGGCATTTGCTGGCTGACGTACTGTCACCTCTTTCCCAGTAATGGCTTCCCACTCTTCAGGAATGAATAGTTAAACAGATTAGGAAAGCAAACAGACTTTCTTAATAGCAAAGAAAGTGTTGGGGGTGGGGAGTAGTCGAAGACTGCTCAGGTTTTCCCAGAAGAGTTGAGGTATAAATTGGGAAGGGACTCTCCTGGAGTAGCATGATACTGGTCCATATTATAAAGCTTACTGAGTTATGGGTCTTGTTTATTTTCGTAGAGAGCCAAAGCACAGTCTAGTGGTGTTGGGGCTCTCTGGCTATAAAGTAGCTGAGCTCAGAGACACTTATTTTCCTTCCTCTGGGACAATGTTTGTTCGCAGGTAGCCAGCTACCCTCCCCCAGGGGCAGCACTTCATTGGAGGGTGGGTGTGGTTTCTAATCACAGCTCTCCAGGAGAGGAGGAATAAGAAAAGCAGAAAGACTGTTTAACATGATAAAGGACATGGGGTGGGAGGAGCAGATAAGAGAAGCACTGGAAATTTATTTTAATTACTAGAAGCATATCCTTTTTTTGTCCTTTAATCTAAAGGAGAGGCTCCTTTAGTAAGGATTCCCTAAGTACTTCCAGAAGAAGGGAATAAGTTTACCTTCAGTGAAATTGTAGCACAAGTTCCTTTTCTTAAAAATAAATAAATAAGGGATTGCTGGGGCTTATTAAGAACCACCCACTCCTCGGGCACAAAGCACCATCTCACCAGTCTAGAATTCAAGTCCAACCAATCACCATCCCTCAGGCTCTCGCTAAGGCAAACGTTTATGTCGGAGTCTATAATACCACCTCTAACTTATACAAGACATAATGCTGGTTGGTTAGGAAGGAGAAAAACTGCAGCTAGGCTGAAAAGAGGCCAGTGCAGTGCAGCACAAGGTTAAGAAAGCACACAAGATCCCTACACCTCACTAACCTTGTCATTTCCCCTCCTGCAGAGAATTTGGGGTGGGGGAGAGGCTATACACAGGAACAGCTGGCCTCTAAGTGTCTTGGACATTTTAAGCAGTGTAAGGAGAAACTAAATGAAAAACACACACCACACCTTTCCAGTCACAGCAAGCTTTCACTGTTCACATTAAAAAAAAAAAAAAAAAAGACACATATAGGAAATATATTTTCCCAATTTAGACCACACAGTCCAAAAACACCTGAACCAAGGGTAACCTCATTACAATGCCAGCTTGAGGACTGTGAAGCCCCCAAAGCAAAGGTAAATTTTGTTGCCAAAATGCAACAAAGTTAAAAAATTAAAATACATATAAATTAAAAAGAGAGTTCTTCTAAAGAAATGCAAACTAGAATACACGTGAGCCGAGCCCTGTCTGAGAAGACTGGGGACAGGTACTCTGTGGACACCGCCCCTTTCCCCTCTCTCCAAGTCAATCCGGAGGGGGCATCAGCACCATGTAGGCAAACGGAAGTGACCCTCGCGATGCCACCAAACGACACATCCCCCTCCTTCAACTCCCTGCAAGGTCCCCGGGCCGCAGCCCTCCTTCTATACATGTGACAGGGACACCTGTTTGTGGTATGCGGCGGCGGGGCCGGGAGGCCCGGTCCTGCCGGTGAGCGCAGCACTGGCCTCAGCGCAGTCCCCTGCGGCCATAGCACCACCACTCTTGTGGCCCCGCCGCGGGCGGCAGCAGCAACGGCTGGTGAAGCGCCGCCACGACTCCACAGTCTTGCCTGACCAGATCCAGACGCCCGACGTGATGCCCACCACCAGGCACATGAAGTACTTGAGCATGAGCACCCAGTACTCGGGCTTGGCGCGCGGCTGGCCGGCGTCGGGGCCCGGACACGCACAGGTGAGGGCGGCCTCCCAGCTCTCGCGGTAGTGCTGCTCATACAGGTAGCAGGCCACCACGATGCTGGCTGGCACCGTGTAGAGCAGCGTGAAGATGCCGATGCGGATCATGAGCTTCTCCAGCTTGTCTGTCTTGGTGCCACCCTGCTTGATGACGCTCCGGATGCGGAAGAGCGACACGAAGCCCGCCAGGAGAAAGAGTGTGCCCACCAGCAGGTAGAGCACCAGGGGGCCCAGGACGAAGCCACGCAGCGAGTTCAGGTTCTGGTTGCCCACATAGCAGATGCCAGCCACCGGGTCCCCGTCCACAGAGCTCAGAGCCAGTGCGGTAATGGACTTGACGCTGGGGATAAGCCAAGCGGCCAGGTGAAAGTACTGCGCATAGCCCGCGATGGCTTCATTGCCCCACTTCATGCCAGCTGCCAAGAACCAGGTGAGCGACAGTATGACCCACCAGATGGAGCTGGCCATGCCGAAGAAGTAGACTAGCAGGAAGACAACGGTGCACAGCGCGGGGCCTGTCGTCTCATAGTGAATGTGGCTGTGCTCACGGCTGCAGGCGACGCTGGCATGACCCACCACCAGGCGCACCAGGAATCCCAGCGACACGCACAGGTAGCAGGCAGACAGGAAGATGATGGGGCGCTCAGGGTAGCGAAACCGTTCCATGTCGATAAGGAAAGTGGCGACGGTGGTGGACGTGGAGATGAAGCACAGCACCGACCAGAGGCCTATCCAGAAGGTGGCGAACGTGCGCTCATCCGGGCTGAAGGACGGCTGGTAGCAGGGCACGGCGCAGTTGGGCACCTGTCCTGTCCGCACCTTGTTGTAGAGCGGGTGTGACTCCTTCAGGATGGGCACGAAGGGCTCCCGGCACGTGCACACAGACGGGCCTCCTGCAGGGCACTCGCCCCCAGAAGATGGCGCCCCTGGTGGGCCCGGGAGGGTGGGCTTGGCTGGGAAGGACTTGGGAGACGCGGTGGTGACCTCGCTTCGGTTGTAATCCATGCACAGGACCTCGGCGTCGCGGCCCAGCACAGGGAGCCGGTCGCAGCTCATGCGCTCCGGCCAGGCGAAGCCGTACTGGCGCATGAGCGGCGAGCAGCCGGCCTTGGCGCGCTCGCACACCGAGCGGCACGGCGGCAGCGGCTTGTGGTAGTCCGGCAGGCAGATGGGCGTGTACATGGAGCACAGGAAGAAGCGCAGGTCGGGGGAGCAGTGGATCTCCACCAGCGGCCAGAACTGGTGCACTTCGAGGCCTGCCTCGTCCTGCGTGTCGTGGTTGAACTGGTTGGGCATGTGCGTCAGGTTATAGCCGATGCCTCGGCACATGGGCACCGTGATTTCCTGGCACACTGGGGCCTTGGACGCGGCCGCCGCCCGGCCCGCCAGCTGCGCCAGGAGCAGCAGGAGCAGCGAGGGCGGCGCGGACGGGTCAGGCCGTGCCATCGCCGCCGCGGTCCCCTCTCTTCCCGAGGCCCGCGAGGGGCCGCCGCTGGCCAAGCAATCCGGGCCCGGGGCTTCCCTCTCCCGAGTCTGGGGAGACGCCCGGGCTGGCAACCTGTTGGTTTCTTTTTCTCAAAGAAATCCGTGCAGAGATAAACTGCTCCAGGAAGGCGCTCCGCTCCACGCCGGCAGGGGCTGCGGAGAGACGCCCGGGGCTCCGCTCCAAGGACAGAACTCTTCAAAGAAAGGTAGGGGAGAAGAATCGCAACCGCTCCTAGAGGAGCGCCGGCGCTGGGCGGGCTCCGATCGCTAACTTAAGTCCTCTCCTTTCCTCCCTCCACCTCCGCGAACCAAAGTTTAGACTCCCCCACCCCACCCCCAACCTCCGCCTCCCTTTCCTGGCCCGGCCCTCCAGGCTGTGCCTCGGAGCCAGAGGGCTCAGTTCCCCGGAAAAGGGGCCGGGAAGCCGGGAGAACTGGGAGAAGGGGAAGCTCACCTCCGAGGATCCTGCTGAGGGCCAGTTGTCTGCAGCCAGCCGGGCTCCGCAGTCCCGGGGGCGCTCCGCTCCGAAATGCGACTCCCAGTCGGGCCCGAACTGGGAAAGTTTATTGGCAGCCAGGGTACCTGTGGCGGCGACACATGGTAGCAGGTGGGGGCGTTTCAGAGAGCAGAGCGCCGCGCGACCAAGGTCGGCGCAGGCCGGTCACTCGCCCTCTCCTCCTCCGGGGTCCCCCGCATGATCCGGGCGGAGCAGGGCAGGGGCAGGCCGTGCCTTGTGCTGCGGTCCGCCAGCCGGGACGAGAGGCAAGGACGTCTGGCCGACTGGAGCTGCAGGAAGGCGGGGTGCCGCGGCCGGAGCGACCCGCCACCTCACAGCACAGCGAGCAGCCGGCGCTGGCTGGGCCAGGACTGCATGGTCCACGCCGGCCGCCGCGTCCCGCCCGCAGCTCGCCTGCGCCCCTGCTCCCCTGCAGGGGGCTCCGCGCTCCAGCAGGCTCCCGGGGGCGGCGGCGGCGTTCTCTGGACGCCGGGCTCAGCTCCTCCCCCGCGCTCTCGCACTCCCTCGCCCACCTCCAGCGGGCACCGAGCAGCAACCGGGTGGCGGCCGCAGGCGGACTGCCCTGTCCCGCCCCGCCCGGGTCACCTGCCTCTAATGCCCGCCGGGAGGCCCCGCCCCTCGGGCCCCGCCCCCTCCGGCCTGGGCTCCTGTGCCTGGCTCCCCAGCGAGCTCTCCGCGCGTTCCCGCCCACTGCCCGAAGGCCTCCCGCAATCCCCCCCCCCCCTCCGCCCTAGCTCCGCCCGGAGCGGGCAGCGGAAGAGCGCCCGCCAATAGTGGGCCGGGAAGAGAGGAAGGCGGGGCAAATGCTAATCAGGCCGCCTGTGGAACCCGGGCGGGAAACTCTGGTCAGAAGTCCCTCTGGAGTTCACTTTCCTGAAAGGTGCTGGTTTCTGCACGCCTGCTTCCCCGGCCTCCGCCAGGCACCAACTAAGCATCCCCTGAGATCCGCTTGCTTAGGACGGAAAGGGTCAGCGTTGGCTGAACCACCTGTCTCCCTTTTGAGCTGTCGGGGTTGGACTGGGTGAAAGAGGCGCCCGCATTTAATGAGCCCTTATTGTGTGCCCAACAGCGTGTTTGTTCATCGTTTACATTTTAACACGCGATCTGGAATCCCTACAATTCTCACTGGCGAAGAAACCAGGACTTAACTTGACCTCGTCAGTGAGATAATATGACAGCAGACAAGCTCGACGAACTTTGTGCTCCGCCCGGTGACTAGAGCCTGACTGACACACAGTAGGCGCTCTCGGATGGCAAACCAGCAGCATTTACAATTTAACCATCCCTTCCTCCCTGGAAATGTCGATATTGCCCAGGCTTTGTCCTTTCCTTTCACATATCGTAAAAAATAAAATAAAAAAATTTTTAAAAATCTTACTATTATGACAAGAAAGTTAATTTCTTTCCAGTTTTGGATGTTAATCCTTATCAGTCGAGGTTTATAATCCCAGGCAGGTCCGAAATCGCCCGGAGAGAAGCTACCTCGGCTCGGGGCGGGGGATGGTGCAAGGCGCAGGTCCTTCCAAGCTTCCGGCTGTGAAGCTGCACATCCCGCGGGGTCCGGCCCTGGGGACCGGGGACTTAGGGATAGTCGACCACGGCGGGAAAACCTGGTTGGCGTAGGAACCTCAGGGACACACAGTAGTAGCTCTCCAGATAACTTATTATGCTGCAAGTTTGAAATGTTCTACAAATGCCTCTTTTCTATGTGTTCTAATTAGGTTGGAAGACTGAGGTGGTTAGCATACTTGAAATTCATTCACACGCTTAGGAAAAGGCTTTAAATTGTGTACTTCCCCCCACCTCTTACTTCCACTGGGAAAAGGGTGAAATCGACAGAGAGCCTAGAGACACTTGAAAGACTCAGGACTGGCTTGGGTGGCTGAGATGTATTGCGTGTTATTGTTATCTCTGTGCCTTTTATACTGGCTGGGAGACTCAAGTGCAGAAGAGCCATCTTCTTTTATCAACAAGGCTTTGTGGGAGCTGGGAGCTAATGAAACTTCGTGTTTTAATCCCAATATCGAAGTTTAAGAGAAATGAACAATCTCTTCGCAGACATCACGGCTATTAATAAATGTTTAAAATGTACATTGATTCTTTTGTCCCTTGGAATTCTACAGGTGTTCATGTTTAATCCCTTTGGTTCTTGGTAACTACTTGACTCTCTGGGTCTACAAACACCCCAGGGGTTGGAAGTAGTGGTTGTTGTAAAACTCTGACAGCAGTCAGAAAGAAAAGGAAAGGAAAACCGTCAGTAGAAAGTAGGTGTAGCCTGCCAACATGCCAAGGGGAGGCCAGGACCCTTTATGCACAGTATTTACTGCTGGGATGGACAAGTGTTGGCTAATAATAACAATTATTCTGAAGCTGGAGAATGTTAACCACTCATACTGGAATTTAGCCAGAATACTTGTATCTTTTCATTTGGTTCTAACTTAAACCATGATATCTCCTATTGTAAACCTCTCTTCTTAATCAAAAACCTTGCATTTGCTTGGAGATCTCTAGTAATCACAATAACAATAGAAGGAAATGCCAGCCAGTGTGGTGGCTCAAACCATTAAATCCAGCACTCCAGAGGAAGGTAGGATTTTTTAAAAATTTTTATTTATTAGCCAGGCATGTGGGCGCACGCCTTTAATCCTAGCACTTGGGAGGCAGAGGCAAGCAGATCTTTGTGAGTTCAAGGCCAACCTGGTCTACAGAGTGAGTTCCAGGACAGCTGAGGCTACAGGGAGACCCTGTCTCAAAAAGACCAAAAAAAAAAAATGTTTTTTTATTTATTATTTTTATTTGTTTTTTAATTTTTTGAGACAGGGTCTCTCTGTAGTCCTAGCTAGATTAGAACACACTATGAGCAGCAGCCTCAATCTTTTTGCTATTGTTTTGAGACATGAACTCTATATAGCCCAGGCTGGCCTTGAATTTACAGAGATCTGCCAGCCTCTGCCTTCCAAGTGCTGGGATTAAAGGCTTGCACCATGGGGCTGGAGAGATAACCTAGCGGTTGAGAGCGCTGACCGCTCTTGCAGAGGACCCGGGTTCGATCCCCAGCACCCACATGGCAGCCGAGAACCGTCTGAAACTCCAATTCCAGGAGAACTCCAGTTCCGGGGGAATCCGAGACCCTCTTCTGACCTCCGCGGCATTGCACGCACGGGTGCACAAACTTGCATGCAGACAGTACATTCATACACATACAGAAATAAATAAAATTTAAAAAATTTAAATAAAAAATAAAGGCTTGCACCACCACGCCCTCTTCTTATTTTCATTTTATGTGTATGAGTGTATTGCCTGCTTGTATGTGTGTGTGTCATCAGTGTAGTGTCCACAGGAGACAGAAGAGGGTCTCAGATCCCCCTGGAACTGGAGTTACAGGCAGTTAGCCACCAACTGGGTGCTGAGAATTGTACCTGGGTCCTCTGCAAGAGCAGCCAGCCCTCTTAACTGTTGACCAATCTCTCCAGCCCCAAATCAAGAGGATTTTGAGTTAGAGGCCAGCCTGGGCTATACGGGGAGTTCATGTCTCAAAACAATAACAAAAAGATACAGGTTGGAGACATGGCTTGGTGGTTAAAAATGTGTATTGCTCTTACAGAAGACCAAAGTTCAGATCCTAGCGCTTGACTGGGTGTGAGTCCAGGAGCTCACACTGCCTGTAACTCCAGCTCTTCATATACCCACACAGAGACATATACATACACACAAGTAAAAATAAAATAAATCTTTTTAAGACAAGGAGCTGGGGAGATGGCTCAGCAGTTGAGTACTGACTACTCTTGCAAAGGATCGCGACTTGATTCTCAGCACCCATATGACAGCTAACAACCACCATTAACTCCAGTTTCAGGGGTGCACTAACATACATGTAGGCAATACACTCAAACACATAAAAGTTAAAAATTTTTAAACTCATTGACAAAAGAAACTTATTTTGTATAGCTTTTTCTATTTTAATTTTTTGTCCTTTTCCCACATATTAGTTCAATTTAAAGACGATTTGAAAATATATTGTTTAGTAATAGCAACATGCATAGTCCCATATAAGCTCAAAATCTCAGCATAGACCTGGGGATGGGGGGGGACAGGACAGGACAGGACACCAAAAACCTGGATCTGGAGAGATGGCTGGTGGTTAAGAGCACTGGCTGCTCTTGCAAAGGACCGTGATCCAATTCCCAGCACCCACATGGCAGCTAATAACTGTCCATAACTCCAGTTCCAGGGGATCTGACACCCTCTTCAGATGAGATCGTGTGTGTTCAGAGTGGTATGGCTGTAGACGACACCCTCTTCAGAACTCCACCAGAGTTGCATGACATGGGTGCACCTACCTATATGCAGAAAATACACTCACATACACATAAAACAAAAATAATTTTTTTTCTGGTCTTTTCGAGACAGCGTCTCCCTGGAGCTCCAGGCTGTCCTGAAACTCACTATGTAGACCAGGCTGGCCTTGAACTCACAAAGATCCGCCTGCCTCTGCCTGCTGAGTGTTAGGATTAAAGGCGTTGCTACCACACCCGGCAATAAAATATTTTTTTAAAAGAGAAGCCCAAGGGCTGGAGAGATAGCCTAGCAGATAGTCGGAGTTAAGAGCTCAGACTGCTCTTGCAGAGGACCCGGGTTCGATCCCCAGCACCCACATGGCGGCTAAGAACCGTCTGTAACTCCAATTCCAGGAGAACTCCAGTTCCAGGGGAATCCGAGACCCTCTTCTGACCTCCGCGGCATTGCACGACACGGGTGCACAAACCTGCATGCAGACGGTACATTCATACACATACAAAAAAAAAAAAAAAAAGACCAAAAAAAAAAAAAAAAAAAAAAAAAAAAAAAAGACCAAAAAAAAAAAAAAAAAGAGAAGCCCAAACTCTACCTGAAGAACTAATGGCAACTAATGGATGCTGGGAAAGGGGAGAGCCGAGCCAGGCGTGGTGGCGCACTCCTTTAATCCTAGCACTTGGGAGGCAGAGGCAGGCGGATCTTTGTGAGTTCAAGGCCAGCCTGGTCTACAGTGTGAGTTCCAGGACAGCCAGTGCTACAGGGAGACCCTGTCTTGAAAAAAAAAAAAAAGAAAGGGGAAAGCCGATCTTGTTTAGGTATGAGACTTGGTAGACTGAACAGGCTCCAGAACCTCAGAGGTTATCTTCTTCTTCTTTTTTGGAGACAGGGTCTCCCTGTAGCTGCAGCTGGCCTGGAACTCACTATTTGCCTGCCTTGGCCTCCCAAGTACAAACCTGACTCTTGGTGGGGAATTAGTAAGGAGAGTGCACATATGGGAGGAGACCTAAATATGATGAAAATATATTGTATGAAATTCACACAAATTCAGTATAAAAAAGAAAAAAATGGGTTTTTTAAAATATATTTCTTTATGCAAGAACCCAGAGTCATCTTTGCCAAACTTAATAAGAGAGGTTAAATGTTCAGTCCAATTTTCCTTCCTGGATAAGTTTTTCCTTTCTTTCTCTATCTTTTTTGAAAACATAATGCAAGATGATAAGGGGCCCAATTCCTACCACAGCCTCTAGAAGTGAGTTCTTGGGAGTGGGTTGGAAATTAGGGTAGACATTTGCTGTTCTTGCATAGGGTAGACATTTGCTGTTCTTTGCTGTCCAACATGTCAGGGCAGGATCCTCGATGTCCCCTCAGTGTTTGAGGTCATTGTACTGAAGCAGATACTCCCACTTAATCCTGGCCCTTATGCTCAACCGCACTGAGTTTGTGCCTTCTGGGCCTCTGGAGACAACTCATACTCCACAGGGTCGAGAGTTCTGGGTAGAGTGGGCAGGGGCGCCAGTTTATACTTAGACTCCAGCATCTTGGTGCCAGGTGCACAACTGAAAAAATGTTTTAAAATATGCTGTTTCGGGGCTGGAGAGATGGCCTAGCGGTTAAGAGCGCCGACTGCTCTTACAGAAGATCCGGGTTCGATCCCCAGCACCCACATGGCGGCTGAGAACCGTCTTTAGCTCCAGTTCCAGGGGAATCCGACGCCCTCTTCTGACCTCCGAGGCATTGCACGACACGGGTGCACAAACCTGCATGCAGACAGTACATTCATACACATAAAAAAATAAATAAATAGGGCTGGAGAGATAGCCTAGCGGTTAAGAGCACCGACGCTCTTGCAGAGGACCCGGGTTCGATCCCCAGCACCCACATGGCGGCTAAGAACCGTCTGTAACTCCAATTCCAGGAGAACTCCAGTTCCAGGGGAATCCGAGACCCTCTTCTGACCTCCGCGGCATTGCACGACACGGGTGCACAGACCTGCATGCAAAAGAAAAAAAAAAACCCCACAAAAAACAAAAAACACTACATTCATACACATACAAAAATAAATAATAAATAAATAAATAAACAAAATTAAATAAATAAATAAAAATAAAATATGCTGTTTAACATGTCATAAGCAGGTTGCTAAGTAATTGATATATTTTTACTTCATTTAATGCTTAGAATAATCATATGAAGAGAGACTGGCACCAAAATGACTCACTGGTTGTATTTATTTAGTCCATAAAAAAAAAAAAGAAATCAATAGTTTTATTGTTACCTCACTCTGGAGGACAACTGTACTCATTCCACTTAATAAGCATATGGCATCCTAGAAGCTTTTTTAAAATATTGTTTAAAAATTTATTTAGTAATAAGTGTTACTGAAGTATGATGTGCACCCAGAGTTGTACCTGGTACTCTCAGAGGCCAGAAGAAGGCACTAGATCCCCTAGAACTGAAGTTAACAGATGGTTGAGAGCCACCATGTATGTGCTGGGAAAGGAACCTAGGTCCTCTGCAAAAACAAGAAGTGCTCTTAACCTGAGCCATCTCTCCAGCCTTGGTATTCTATAAGTTTGAAAGTATTGGTTTGGGCCTTTATCATCAGGGAATAGTTATACATTTTTTTTTAATTTTTATTAATTTTATTTATTTTGTATGTGTACTGAATGTACTGTCTGCACTGCAAGTCTGTGCCCCCGTGTCGTGCAAATGCTACGCGGAGGTCGGACGAGGGTGTCAGTTCCCCTGGAAACTGGAGTTTCCTTGAATTGGAGTTTCGAGCCGTGCTCTCGGCCGCCATGGGGTGTGGGATCGAACCCGGGGTCTCTGCAAGAGCGTCGGAGACTCCTAACCACTAGGCATCTCTTCCAGCCCAGTAATATCATTTTTAATCTAGTAGATCTTATATTTTCTAGACATGCATTATTCTCAATGCTGTAGGACAAGTGAACAGGCAGCTTTTGTACCATTACTACCTAGTTACTTTTTTTTCTTTTTTTTTTTTTTTTTTTGTGTCTTTTCAGGACAGGTCTCCCTTGTAGCCCCGCTTGTCCGAACTCCTACTGTAGACCAGTCTGGCCTTGAACTCTAAAGATCCGCCTGCCTCTGCTCTCCAAACATTACTATCTACTTTTTTAGGCAAGGTTTTACTACAAAGCCAAACCTTAAACTCTAGATCCTCCCTGACCTCCACATTCATGAGTGCTGAGTACCGAGGTTTGTCCCACCATGCCCCCTAGCTCCTGTATACTATTTACTATCTGAACAGCAGCCTGGAATGATATGCTATTCACACCTTTAGCAATCTATTCCATTCAGACTTGCAGAATAAATGTACTGGAGTGAGTTGCAGGGCTGGGAGTGCAATGAACTTTTTCTGATTCATTGCCACCATTGAGTCTTTGAGTGTAATAGCTTACCATATGAACTTCATCTATGAGCTTGGCCCTATTGTGTAAAATACCACATGAGTCTACATTTTTTACTTTGCCCTTACCTCACTGTGTGCCCTTGAGCAAATCACTGACCAGCTCCAGGCCTTCCTTCACATTGTAAAAGAGCATTAGAAATAGTCATCCAGCTCCTTCTTCTATTCTGCTGGTTTAAGGTGCATGTTTGAATATGTGAACGTGGAAGGTCTGTGCTCTCTTTTGGAATGTGATAATTTTCAAAAGGCGTTTACAGTTTGGACAAGGTCATCTTAAAATAGCAGCATCATACTGGTAGTCCAGCATCTTCTAACTCACTCTGATGAACTTGACCTACTGCCCAGGATGAGAACAGACTGTCCTAATAATGAGTGTCTCTGTGTCTTAAGATGTTTACATACACCGCTCCATAAGCAAACTTCTGAAGAGACTTGAAAGTGGAGGAGTTTGTTCCTATGTGCCATGGAATTCCTACAGCATTCAGGGCTTATTATTACCATGCTTATTGGGTCAGAGATCTAGTGTCTTGCTTNTTAATATATTTTTAACAGCAAATTCTAGCTTGCACTCAAAAACTAGTTTCCCACTTATTTTGCTTTGATATTTATTTTAGGATGTATGCATCTTAAAATAAAAATGCATAGAAGATGAGAACATCAACATGCTGAAAACAAGGTAAACAGATTATCTGTTTGAGGGAAATGTTAACCAGTGCTGGGTCTCTTGAATTGACTGAGCTTCTGTCCTGGGTTTCAGGTTTCAGGTTTCAGGGTTTTTTGGGGGGTGGGTTGAGACAGGGTCTCCCTGTAGCCCCAGCTGTCCTGGAACTCACACTGTAGACCAGGCTGGCCTTGAACTCATAAAGATCCGCCTGCCTCTGCCTCCCAAACATTACCTATCTACTTTATTTTAGGCAAGGTTTTACTACAAAGCCAAACCTTAAACTCTAGATCCTCCTGCCTCCACATTCTGAGTGCTGAGGCTACAGATGTGTCCCACCATGCCTAGCTCCTTGTATACTATTTACTATCTGAACAGCAGCCTGGAATGATATGCTATTCACACCTTTAGCAATCTATTCCATAGACTTGCAGAATAAATGAATGAGTGAGTTGCAGCTGAGGTGAATGAACTTTTTCTGATTCATTGCCACCATTGAGTCTTTGAGTGTAATAGCTTACCATATGAACTTCATCTATGAGCTTGGCCCTATTGTGTAAAATACCACATGAGTCTACATTTTTTACTTTGCCCTTACCTCACTGTGTGCCCTTGAGCAAATCACTGACCAGCTCCAGGCCTTCCTTCACATTGTAAAAGAGCATTAGAAATAGTCATCCAGCTCCTTCTTCTATTCTGCTGGTTTAAGGTGCATGTTTGAATATGAAAGTATGGAAGGTGCTGTGCTCTCTTTTTGGAATGTGATTAATTTCAAAAGGAGTTTACAGTTTGGACAAGGTCCATCTTAAAATAGCAGCATCATACTGGTAGTCCAGCATCTTCTAACTCACTCTGATGAACTTGACCTACTGCCCAGGATGAGAACAGACTGTCCTAATAATGAGTGTCTCTGTGTCTTAAGATGTTTACATACACCGCTCCATAAGCAAACTTCTGAAGAGACTTGAAAGTGGAGGAGTTTGTTCCTATGTGCCATGGAATTCCTACAGCATTCAGGGCTTATTATTACCATGCTTATTGGGTCAGAGATCTAGTGTCTTGCTTAGAATCAAGGAATGACATAAGGGATAATAGCCTTGATTCCTGATCTCCTACAGGAAAATTAAGCCAGATCTAGATTCAGCTCCAGACTGGAAGTGAGGTCTAAGGAAAGAATGAGATCCATACGAATGGAGTCCAAGTTTTCAAAGACCAGTTTGTTTCTGGCCTTTCTACACACAATTTAATTATTGAAGTTTGTAATCTTTGTTCTCCTAATAAAGCTGTTCTTTAACCTTAAAAAAAAAAAAAGAGAAATGGTTACCCACCTAATAGATCTAGCATCAGAACTAACTGAATTTGTATGGTAGAAGGATGGGAGCCGTATCTCTTACCTGGAGAGTCTTCATAGAGCTTAGCAACTACTGTTCATTCATTGTACCTTCCTGTTTCCCAATTTTCAGGGGTTTGTATTTGTTGCATATTACTCCAACAGTGGAAAGAAATCGAGTTCTATTTTTCAGATGTACTTTATTGCTGGTTACATGCCAGCTATCTATCACCTGTTATCTTTAGCACCTAGCACTAAATCAAATGCCAAACCAGGGCTCATTCACTTGCCCGGGATCAAAGGGCATACACCTGACATCCTCAATCACCTGTGTACACACATGCTGGCACAGGTGGTACACCCACAGGAAACCTGACTCACTCACCGGGATTTCCAAATTAGCTCCCTGCAAGTCTACAGCATCTCTGTTCATTTGTCTTCCTGTTCTATCAGCCACTTTCAGATGAGAAACAAGAACCTACCCAGAGGACACTTGAGCCATTTTCCTGGCTTGATAATGAAAGTGTCATCTTCACATTATGAGTAATCCTACGATAATCTTCAGTCCTCTCCCCCTCCCACACCATGGTGGAGATTATTAAAAAGTATAAGCAGCTTCCCTTTTCTCCTAAAGGCAGTGGAGTGCTAATCGTTCCTGTATTGATCAGCATCTCTTAGTCACATGTTCCAGTCTCCCCGGACCTTTAAGAACTCCCTCAGACTTGGGTGAGGTGTAATTGGGATTTCTAGCTAGACTGTTTTTAGGTTTCTTTGGTTTGCTTGTTTCTATTGCTGATCTGTTTTTAATTCTTTGAGTTGCTTATTTTTCATATAGGGCTGAGAACATCTGAAAAAATAGTTTCACTGCTTCTTTGGTATAGCCCCAAACTTGAACCTCCTGGGCCTCAAAAAAAAAAAAAAAAAAAAAGAATTTATCATATCTGTGTGTAAAATGGACTGCTCAAACACTCAAGACAAGGCAAGGAATAAAATGCATTTTGGGTTAATCGCATGCGAGTCTGCACAGGCTAGAGGGAACATTACATAAAGCAACAGAATTGTGGGAAAATGCATGACCAGCGATAAGAACTATAATAAGAGCAATGGATGACTGTGGAGCACTGTCTGTGTATACACTGTGCTAAGCATTTTAGAGCTATCATGTCTTTTCTCCTAAGAATCTTGGAATATTGGATATTATTATCCCCATTTTATAGATGAAGAAATTGTGGGGGGGGTTTTGGGGGGGTTAAGATGAGTAAACTACTTTGCTCAGGGACTGCACACCTTCCTTACTTGAGTTTCTCTGACCTCAAAAATCCCATGTCCATCAACTGCAGGCCTGGCTGGGGGCCTAACAAGTAACCGTTCAGAAACAGGAGCCCCAGAACCATCAAGGTGGTAAACCTCGGAATTATTGATTGTTCTTGTTCCTTGGAGTCATTTCAGTTCTGCTGTCATATCTCTGTTTTTTTTGTTTTTGTTTTTGTTTTTGGTCTTTTCGAGACAAGGTCTCTCCATAGCCCCAGCTGTCCTGGAACTCACTGTGTAGACTAGACCAGGCTGGCCTTGAACTCACAAAGATCCGCCTGCCTCTGCCTCCCAAGTGCTAGGATTAAAGGCGTGTGCCACCATGCTCTGCCTGCTATCGTCTCTTATGTGTGGGGGTGAAAAGGGTGGGGGGAGATCTGAGGACTCTGGATTCATGTAGAATCCAGTATAAATCTAGTTGCAACCTATGCTCTGGGTTTAACAGATTAGGCAGAAAGTGGAATGCTCCTTAAACTAGATTTCAGAACGTTTTTTAAATTGTTTGGCAGTTTTATATAATGCATTACAGACACTTCACACTAATTGCCCTGCTTCACCTCTGTCCCTTCAGCTGGACCCCTTCTCCTAACAAGTCCCCCTCCTACTTTTTGTATGTGTGGCCCTCTGAATTTAATTGGAGTTTGTTGCCAGAGCACAAATAGTAGAGGTGGCAGGGCAGTGGGTTACTTCCCGGAGCATGGGCAGTTTATCAGTGGCTCTATCACTGAAGAAAATGATCCACTTCCTCCCACAACCATTAATTGCCAATAGTCCTTCAGTGAGAGGAGAGGCCTCACTTCCCCTTCTCCCTCCTTGATAAAATGTTGAGGGGTCCAGACTTGCCCAGGTCTTGTGTAGACAACCAAACCACAATTCAGTGAGTTCATGAATTCAAAACGCTGTGTTTTGTCCAGAGAACATCTTTTTTGCTACACACCTCCCCAACAACTGGCCCTTACATTCTTTCTGCCCCCTTTTCTATGATCAGAACCTGAGTCTTAACATTAAACCTGATTTTGTTACAAGGACCTGGGTTCCCTCCCTAGCACCTCAAGAGAAAAAACTAAGAACAATGACCATACCTGCTGTGAATCAAGTGCAAGGATGGCAGGCGTCGAGGGATGACTCCTTTGGCTTCCATTCTAGCATCTTCTGGTAAACTAGCTGAAAAGATTGTTTTGAGCTGAAAGAAAGTAGGAAGACATGGTCTGAAGAAGCAGGGTATTGTGGGAGTTTAAAGGAGATATCTGGCCCAATTTAATGGCTCAGAAAAGGGCCAGGCGTCCCTGAAAGATTAAATATGAGTTGGGTAATCCATCAGGGATTAGTGAGAGAAATACAAACCACTCTAGGTATTTTAAGAAGAAAAAGATTCAGTACTGAGACCCAAGCCGGGGGTTATGCAACTGTTGGAAGGACTGGAAGTGTGGAAGCCAGGCAACTCCCCTGTACACTGAGTTCAAGAGCTCACCACAGAAACCATGATCCAGAAATTAGCATGCTGCTTGCTGCTTCTGCAATGGCCTTGCACACTCTCAAAGCTGATGACTTATCATTAAGAAAGGATGCCAAGCTGGGGGTGGGGGGGGTGGCCCACACCCTTAATCCTAGCACTTGGGAGGCAGAGGCAGGCAGATCACTGTGAGTTCAAGGCCAGCCTGGTCTACAGAGTGAGCTCCAGGCCAGCTGGGACTAAAAGGGAGACCCTGTCTCAAACACACACACACACACACACACATACACATATATCAACGGCAGCGAAAGGATTGCATCTTCTTGCCAAATCTCCCAGGAGGGCACCTAGGTGTCAGTATTTCAGGTCACACTCGAGCAAGGGAATCTGACAGGATCATTTTGAGATTTCCAATCCCTTCAATTAGATTACTGGACGAAGGATAGAATAGAGGCCAAAGGAGTCACTCCTCAATGTCTATTATAAAATAAGGATGTCTGAGACAAAGAATCATGCCAAGCAAAGGACACAAAGCCAGAAAGAGCCTGGATTAAGTGGTAAACAGCTAGAAACTACTAGGCCATCTGGAGTGCCTGTTTACCTGAAAGTGCACTTAACGCTAATTGAAATAGTTTTTCATTAACTAGATTCATATGTGCACCAGTATCTAACACTTCTTCATTAGTACTATGGTTTAAAAAATGTTTTTAATCTTTATTTTTATTTTATGTGTATGAATGTTATGCCTGCATGTATGTAAGTGCACCCATGTTGTGCAATGCCTGTGGAGGGCAGAAGAGGGTTTCCGATCCCCTGGAACTGGAGTTACAAATGGTTGTTAGCCACCTTATGGGTGCTGGGATTGGAACCTGGGTCTTCTGCAAGACCAGCCAGTGCTCTTAACTGCTAACCACCTCTCCAGCCCTTGATACTGCATTTGATTCATTCAACTTATAAATAATGTAGAAGAGCAAAAGAGAGAAGCACAAAGTACAAAATAAAATAAACAAAAGTGCTAGGTAATATTTTTCCACAAGCCAACTGGAGCCTATCTTAGAATTGTATTATGGCTGGGCGTGGTGGCACATGCCTTTAATCCTAGCACTTGGGAGGCAGAGGCAGGTGAATCTTTGTGAGTTCAAGGCCAGCCTGGTCTACAGAGTGAGTTCCAGGACAGCTGGAGCTACAGGGAGACCCTGTCTCAAAAAGACCAAAAAAAAAAAAAAAAAAAAAGAATTGTATTATGAAAGACTATCCAAGAGTGGGTAGCTTTTTCCCTGCTAGGGATGGAATCCAGGGGTTTGCTAGGCAAGCGTTCTAACACTGATGTACACTCCAAGCCCATACTGGGCAATTTATAATGAACAGAATTTTATTATCATTGTTTAGGCTGCAAAGTTCAAGTTAAGGGAATATCTAGTGAGAACTTTCTTGTTTTTTTTTATCCAATGACAAGAAGCAGAAGGGAAGAGAGACAGGAGAGAGAGAGAGAGAGAGAGAGAGAGAGAGAGAGAGAGAGAGAGAGTTCTGTACAACAAACCCACATTGTTCACTCGGGAGGTTCTATGGTCTATCACCTCTTATATAGCAATTCAATTTCCACATGAGTTTTTTTGTTGTTTTGTTTTTAGTATAAACACTTGGACTAAAGCAGAACCTTATATTTCTGTAGGTTTAGGATCTCAGACATGAATGAAGCTCATCTCTCCTTTTTCTTTCCTAACAGAATTCTGGTTGGTTTCTAGTTTTTTATGCATCTACCTTGCTCTTCATACCATGTGCTTCAGAGATAGTGAGAGCTGTAATCCAAGCTCCAGGTTATCGAACATAATTGGTCCAACTGACCACGTTTCTCCTCTTTTCATCAGGATTGGAATTACACATGAGCATGAGATACAATCCTGGCTAAGAAGAAAGAGGGCCAATGGAAGAAGACTGTCTAGGGGCTTATGGTAAATCCTTTACCCAGAAGAGAAACAGCTGTCCCTTTTTTGGTCACTGATTTGTCTACAGGCGATCCCTACCCCTGTGGGAGTATCCTTTGGCCACATAAAAGCTGGAAAGAGGGTTCAGTAGCTGCAATGCTCACCGCACAAGCAAGAGGACTGGAGTTCAGATTCCCGTCACCCACATAGAACTCACTAGGAGGTAGAGACAGGAGGGTCCAGGGACTTCCTGCTCAGCCAATCCAAATGATGAGCTCCAAGTTCTGTGAGAGTCTTTGTCCCAATAAATAAGATATAGAGCAGGGCTGGAGAGATGGCCTAGCGGTTAAGAGCGCCGACCGCTCTTACAGAGGACCCGGGTTCGATCCCCAGCACCCACATGGCGGCCGAGAGCCGTCTGAGACTACAATTCCAGGAGAACTCCAGCTCCAGGGGAATCCGAGACCCTCTTCTGACCTCCGCGGCATTGCACGACACGGGTGCACAAACTTGCATGCAGACAATACATTGATACACATACGGAAATAAATTAAAAAAAAAAAGATATAGAGCAAAAGGGGATGGAAAGTGTAAGCGGAAGACACTCAGTGTCAACTTCTGGTCTCCATGTGCACACAACCACACATACTTATATGTACACACACGTGTGTGTATACACACACACACACACACACACACACACACATACACACAGAGCTAAACTGACATACTGAAGAAAGACGACTTGGGACTGCCTGACTCCAGACTTCTTGTTCGATGCTACAATCCATCCCTTCATTTTTTCAAGCCTGTGGAGTCATGTTTTCAGCCATTTACAATCAAAAGTACTCTAACTGCTCCACACAGCCTGTGCACTTGAAATGAGAATATGTCCACTCATCCTTGGCTAATGGAAGTCTCTGGAGAAGTCTTAGCAATAGGAATTTATTCTCTTTTTCAAAGAGAAAAATTATTATTCATCCTCTAAAAGCCTTCAAGACCCACTTAAATGTCCCTTGTGTCAAGCTGAGTCATTACTGCCTACAGTTCCACAATCCTTCTACCATGACTCTATGAGGAATGTTTTACTCATGACTCTTCCAACTCATACCTGTTGAGGACCTTTTACACAACTGGTACTCATTTGGACATGGGTGATGAAGCGAGGATCTAGTCAGATGCACAGAGAGTCCAGCCCAGTGGGAAAACAAAATAAATGGAAAACTGGATTATAATAACTCCTATGAGAAGAAAGAGTAGAAATAAAGATCTTATGTTTGATGACTAATGTTGATTGACAAGCTGGTTGGATGGAGAAGCAGCCAGGAAATTAGTAAAGCTCACTTCTAGCCACGCCTGTGAGGGCATCTCTAGAAAGGAGTAACTGAGTGAGGAAGGTCTGCCCTGAATATGGCCGGCGGCCCCCAGGCTGGGGGCCCAGAGGAAAAAATGGAGCAGGAGGGAAGAAACTAGCAGCTAGCACAAGCTCTCTCTCTCTCTCTCTCTCTCTCTCTCTCTCTCTCTCTCTCTCTCTCCTTTGTCCTCTCTCCATGTCTTCTCTCTGTGTGTCCCCCTCTCTTTGTCTTCTCTGTCTTCTCCCTCTCCTCTCTCTCTGTCTTCTCTCTGGATCGTCTCTTCCTGTCTTCTTTCTCTCTCTGTCTTCTCTCTTTCTGTGTGTCCTTTCTTGTGTTCTCTCTCTTTCTCTGTGTGTCTGCCTTCTCTCTCCATTCTCCCTCACTGTCTTCTCTCTGTGTCTTCTCTTTCTGTTCTCTCTCTCCTCTGCCTTCTATCTCTGTGTTTTCTGTGTATTCTCTGTCTCTCTCCTCTCTGTCTTCTTTGTCTTCTCTTTGTGTGTTCTCTGTGTGTTCTGTGTTCTCTCTCTCTCTCTCCTCTCTGTGTATTCTCTGTGTGTTCTTTCTCTCTCCCCCTCCTTTTCCTCTCTGTCTTCTCTCTGCATATTCTCTCTGCGTTCTCTCTCTCTCTTCTCTCTGTCTTCTCTGTGTTCTCTCTCTCTCTCTCTCTCTCTCTTTCCCTCTTCCCTCTGCTTCCTGACCACTATGCTTCCTGACCATTATGCTTTATCATGTCCTTTCAGTATGACGTTCTGCATCACCATAAGTCAAGAAATAATACAGCCAACTGACCATGGACTGCAATTTCAAAAACTATGAGACAATCTTTCTTTCTTTAAATTGTTTGTCCCAGCTATTTGTCTTAGCAATGAAAACATTTGGCTGATGCATTCTGGAAGAATTTAAAAGGGTCACAGAACCACCTTGAAATTTCCTTTGCAGTATTGTGATTATCTGTTCATCTTTCCATTTTCTACACTGGATTGTGTGTTCATGTGAACCCACCTTCCCAGGAAGATTATATTTTCCCAAGATAATGTAAAAAAAAAAAATCCTCCCTCCCACCCTGCCCCCTGCTCTTCTACAAAGTGACATTATCCCTCTAGAAAGGAGGGCCAGCAGGAGGCCCAGGTTCCTTCCTCTCCAAGCCTGGTGTACCTGTAATAGTTTTGGTCACTAGAATGTGGTGGAATCATGTAATAGGATTTCCATGGGAAGTTCACACATGACCATGTGGCTGCTGCCTGGTTCTCTATGAACCGTTTTCTTGAAATGATTCTTCTTGGAATTCACTGTGGTTGCTTCAGTTGGTGGTCCACAGTGAGAGACTTCTGGTTATTACAGGTAATAACTGATATATGGGTAAAGGAGCTTCTAGAAGATTCCAGTCCCTGCCTCAAATCACCCCCAGATAGTTAAGTCTTCTCAGTGGAGGCCTCAATTAATGTTGAGAGGGGACAAGTGTCACTACTGTGCCCTCTTCAAACTTGTGAGCCATTGCCTCTGAGTGCAATTAAATGCTTGTTGTTTTACTCTACTGGCCTGGAGAGCTTTGCCACACGGTGGTAATTGGAATATCCCAAATCTGCCTTCCTATGAAGTCTTAGATGGCCGGGAGACCATTTTTTCTTTTTACCTGTCTCGGTTGGTGATCAACTGAGGCACTGAAGCTCCAGAACTTTCATCCCTGGCGCTTTCATCCTATTGAATGTCCCCGTTGATGATATGCATGTGAAATGTCTAATCTTTTAAAACACAAATCTTCTCCATTGATCTTAATATCCTGCTGCAGTAGGTTCCCAGGTCAATTGTGTGCAGTGGGGTAAAGAGGGACCTCTTTTCATCCATTTTAAACATGCTTCCTTTTCATCTCATCTTGTCCTCTTGTTCTTCCCTAAGTAAAGCCATTTTCATTTTGTGGGGACCTAGACACACAGGACTGAGCTGAGACAATAATCTTTTTTTGAGCTGGTCACCCAGAAGGTCTTGGGCACACTGGGACATGGAACAGTGGATTTTAGCTGGTGACTTCAAGGTGATGGATCACTTGGTTCTAATTAGTTGCAGTTTTAGTTCTAAACCTTTAAAAAAACAGTTACTATATCCCATGAGGTGATAAGTGGCTTGTTGTTGGTCTGGTATTGGAGCATAACACAATGGAAAGAACCTTGGAGTAGGCCAGGACAACTTAGGTTCAAGTCTCAGCCTGTGAGCCAGCTGTGTGCCCTTGAACGCAGAACTCACTCTCTGGGGTTCATTTTCGTCATCTAGGAAAGGGAGACATTCAGTCTGAGCCCTTTGTTTTTGTTTTTTTAATATTTTTTTAAATTTTATTTGTTTATTTTATGTGTATGCATGTACTGTCTGCATGTATGTTTGTGCACCCGTGTCATGCAATTCCGCAGAGGTCAGAAGAGGGTCTAGGATTCCCCTGGAATGGAGTTCTCCTGGAACTGGAGTTACGACAGTTCTCAGCCGCCATGTGGGTGCTGGGGATGGAACCCGGGTCCTCAGCAAGAGCAGTCGGCGCTCTTAACCACTAGGCCATCTCTCCAGCCCCAGTCTGAGCCCTTTGGTCTCTACCATTCTGTGAATTTTATTTGCCAGTTATTTAGAAACACCTGTCACATGAATGCACAGGAAGAAGCAGGTTGTGGCTGAAGAGGACGCTTTTCTAGTGCTATGTATGGTGGGGTGGCCAAGAACAGCAACAACGTTCTCTGATTCCAAAACAGAATCCCAACTAGGCTTCAGGTACCAAACAGAGTCCTGCTGGGACTGGTAAAGGATAGTCTGGCAGCTGGAGTCCAAGGCCTCCCAGAGCTGTCCTGTCCCATCGCCCCCATCCCACCCCATCCCCTCCAGTTCCCCCTTTGCTTTTGTTTCAGCAAACCTGTCAGTTCAGGGGGCTGATCTCACTTCTTCATTGCTGGAAGTGTGGGCTGGGACAACTTCACACTAAGTAATTAGCGTAAACAGAGGGGGTGACAGCTTCTGCTGTATAGTCACTTCCTGAAAGAGCAAATATTGTCCCAGAGAGCAATGTAAAGGCACTTTAGTAAAGCAGTTTTATGTTTAGCAAAAATTAAGCATCTGGGACAGAGATTATAGCAGAGGAAAGCTGGTCTAAACATCCATGTGCATGTTTTCATGTGAGCACATATTCCATCAGATACATACCTCCCTCCTCCTCTGTTCTGCTTCCCCTGTTAATACCTCACATTAACCGGCATGGTACATTAGCTACAATTAATGAACTAATGTTGGGACTTGGTAATCAAATAAAGACCATAGCTGATATTAGGGTCTCTCTTTGTATTTTATAGTTCTAAGGGTTTTAACAATATCTAATATTGTGTTCCCACCATTATAATATCAAATAGAATAGTTTCACTGACCCCAAATCTCCTGTGCTCCACTAATCCTTCCCTTCCACAAAGCCCCTGATAACCACTGATCACTTTACTGACTTTATAGTTTTGCCCTTTTGTATAATCAGAGTTGTAGAATCAAAATTATTCTATATGTTCTTCCTATTTACATCTCTCAGTTGATAATCTATATTTACTATTCCTCCATATCTTTTTGTGGTTTCATAGCTCATGGATATACATATATGTGTGCATACATGTGTGTGAGTGTGTGTGCATGTCTGTGTGTGTGTCTTTTTTATTTTTTGGTCTTCTTGACACAGGATTTCCATGCAGCTCCAACTGGCCTGGAACTTGCTATATAGATGAGGCTGGGCTTGAACTCACAGAGATCTGCCAGTCTCTGCCTCCTGAGTACTGGGATTAAAGTTGTGCACCACCATGCCCAGCCATATGTTTTTACTACTGAATAATATTACCTAGTGTGGGGGCACCAGTTTGCTTACCCACTCACCTGCTGAAGGATGTCTTTAGTTGCTTCCAAGTTCTGACAGTTAAGAGTATTGCTGCTATAAACACCCCTGTGTGTGTTTCTGTGTGGACATGTTTGCAATTCAGTTGGATAAATGAAAAGCATACAATCATTGGATCACAGTGGAAAAGTCTGATTAGTTTCCTAAAAAAACTGCCTAAGTGTCTTCCAAGGCATCTGTACCAGCAAGTGTTTCTGCCGTCACTAAGAGTCGTCCTGTGGTCCTGTTCTCAGCAGCAATTACATCTGCAATTTCTTACTGACATGTGATCATGAGCATGTTCTCATGTGTCTGTCAACTTCCTGTCTTCACTCATTTTGAAACTGGCTTGTCTATTTTTTTATTGTTACATCTTGAGTTCTTTGTGTATTTGGATGTCTTTTATCAGATATGTATTTTGTGATTACCTTTTTGCAGTTGTTTATTCATTTTTAAGATAGTTTCTTTTGCAAGGCAGACATTTTTTTCATGTAAATAAAGTCCTTGTCAAAATTTCAATATCATATTTTTTTAATTTTTTATTTTTATGTGTATGAGTGTATTACCTGCATGTAAGTGCACCTGGGCAATGCAATGGAGGTCAGAAGAGGTGTGCTGGATAGCTTTGGTGTCAACTTGACACACCTGGGTTGAGGGAGCCTCGGTTGGGGAATTGGCTCCATTGGATTGGCCTGTGGCCACATCTGTGGTGTATTGTCTTGATTGTTGAGCAGTGACAGTATAAGAAGGCAGGCTGAGCAAGCCAGTAGAGAGCAAGCCAGTGAACATCACTCCTCCATGGCCTGTGCTTCAGCTCCTGCCTCCAGGTTCCTGCCCTGAGTTCCTGCCTTGAGTTCCCTAAGTGATGATCTGTGACCTGGGAGATGTAAGCTGAATAAACCCTTTCCTCCCCAAGTTGGTGTTGGTCAGAGTGTTTTGTCACAGCAATGGAAGACAAACTACGACAGAAATTGGTACCAGACAAGTGGGGTATTGCTGTGACAGACCTGACCTTGGTGTTTTGGGGAAGGATTGTGGAGGCGTTTGGAACTTTGGGCTGGGAAGATCATTGAATGCCTAAAGATTGTTGCTGTGGAGCTTGGAGCAGTTTTGCTGAAGGAGTTGTAGAAGATGGAGGCCTGGCTTGTGAAGTTTCTAGTTTCAAAGGAGAGCAGAGATCATCAGGACTGTGTAATCTGTGGGTTCTGGTCAGCTGGGGCTGTGGAGAATCAGCTGTAAGTAACAAGAGACCAGAACCTGAAGTGAAACTTTTGTGGTACTGGGGCAATTGATGCTGGTTAGCTGGGGCTGAAAAATCAGCTGTAAGTAACAAGAGACCAGCATCACTGAGGTGAAATCTTCTGGGGAGAATATCTTCAAGGTCAGCACACAGAAGCTGTGACCCAGAAAGGGCCTGAGCCTCCATCTTGAGCCAGAAGCCGGACTTGGTAACGTGTAAGAGTCTCCTATATGGTTCCGGTGTTGAAATTTGAGGGGGTCACAGAGAGCAGCCGAGGCTTGGCACTGTGAGAGGTCAGGAAAGACCATTGGTGGAAGTGCACCTCGGTTGCTGTGAAGACCCCAGGATTGCAGGGGTCATGGAGAGAAGCTGAGGCTTTGCACCAGGAGAGGTCAGAAGAGACCATTGGTGAAGGTGCTGCCTCAGTTTCAGTAGCGACCCCAGCTTTTTGGAGATGCCGGTACCCTGGGACGACCACCAAGAGCAGCGGTAGGTGTAGAATGGAGTCGGCCTGGGCCTGCGAGATGAGTGTGCCACGGACGGCAGAGTCGGAGAGGGGGAGCTGCCGAGACCCTTTGGAGCCCAGAAGATCGTGAGTGAATCCCAGGTGTCCAGCCTTGAGCTACTTGCTGGACTTAGGTTTTGTTTGAGAGTGCCTGATTCTTCCCTTTGAAATAAGACAGTACTTGTTTTGGATTTTACAGCAGCCCACAGTTAAGAGACTTTTAATAGACTGGACTTTTAAGTGTTTGGACATTTTAAGGACTGTGGGGCTTTTAAGGATGTACTGTCTTAGGTTGTGATTAGTGTTAACATCATACTTTGGGGATAAGAACTGGAAAGGTGGTTTAATAGTGATGTGTTTGTGTGTCAAGTTGACAAGGGGTCAATTGTGCTGGATAGCTTTGGTGTCAACTTGACACACCTGGGTTGAGGGAGCCTCGGTTGGGGAATTGGCTCCATTGGATTGGCCTGTGGCCACATCTGTGGTGTATTGTCTTGATTGTTGAGCAGTGACAGTATAAGAAGGCAGGCTGAGCAAGCCAGTAGAGAGCAAGCCAGTGAACATCACTCCTCCATGGCCTGTGCTTCAGCTCCTGCCTCCAGGTTCCTGCCCTGAGTTCCTGCCTTGAGTTCCCTAAGTGATGATCTGTGACCTGGGAGATGTAAGCTGAATAAACCCTTTCCTCCCCAAGTTGGTGTTGGTCAGAGTGTTTTGTCACAGCAATGGAAGACAAACTAGAACAAGAGGGCATCAGATTCCCTTGGAACTGGAGCTACAGATGGTTGTTAGCTGCCATATGGGTGGTGGGAATTGAACCTGTGTCCCCTGCTAGAGCAGCCAGTGCTCTTACCACTAAGCCATCTCTCCAGCCCTTCAATATCATATTTTTTTGTATAAACTGTATATATTTTTTTTCTTTCATTGTACTTTTGTGTTATATCTTAAAAAAAAAAGATGGTTAGATTTCTAGGTAAAATCCTAAAGCAAGTTCTGAAGAGGTTGTTGGACTCCAAAGGACTAGACTGAAAATCTTAGGACAGTGTTATGAGGGTCGTACCATTTTGAAGTGACTGCTGGCTCTGGGTCAGCCTAAGCCACACATGTGATACATCTCCAGATATTTCCTGCCTCTCTATTAGCAACCCGGTAGCACTGGCCAACCATGGCTTCTGCCTTCCTATAAAACAAGAATCGTGTAGAGAGGAAAGAGATTTAATATAGGAAAGTAGCATTGTTCCTCAATATTTAATTACTTATTAAATAAGGATTCAATTTTAAGCTAGGATTCCCCAATAAAGTTAGTCAAGCAATTGTTATAAAGAATTCCATTCTTATATGTGTGGCACGCATATGTGCATATTTTGGAGTAATAAGGATTGGAAAGAATAACAACAACATGAAGACTGGGTCAAAGAACTGCTGAAACGGTGAACCTCTGCTTGAAACAGTAAACTTCTGCATCAACAATTTTAAAAGAGACTGAGAAGACGAAAAACATGTTTGGCAGAATGCATGAGCTCTGGTGGGGTAGGGGGGCAAGGAAGGGGGCATGGGTCTAGATTTGATTGGAAATTTTGTATGAAATGCACAAAGCCTCAATAAAAATTGGCTTTGAAAGAAAAAAAAGAATTCTAGTCTTTCTAATATAACCTGGTCTTCTTGTTTTTAAAAGATAACAAGTTTTTCTTTTAAAAGAAGTTCTTTGAGCTGGGCGTGGTGGCGCACGCCTTTAATCCTAGCACTTGGGAGGCAGAGGCAGGGGGATCTTTGTGAGTTCAAGGCCAGCCTGGTCTACAGAGTGAGTTCCAGGACAGCTGGGGCTACAGGGAGACCCTGTCTCGAAAAGACCAAAAAGAAAGAAGTTCTTTGAATCTAATATAAGCAAGACATTTCAAATTGGTAAGGAGACCAATACAAAACAAAGTTATAACAGTATATGGATATTTAGACTGTCAAAATTTTCGAAGACACTCTTATTTGCCTACAAATTCAGTTATTTTGAAAAAAAAAAAAACAACCCAAACTTGTAATTGTCTGTTGACCTCATACTGCCTCAGTGTTTTGTAACTATATTGTAGAATATTTGCGGCGGGGAGGGGGGGGTGTTGAAACAATGTCTTATGTAGCCTAGGTTGGCATCAAACTCATTTTGTAACTGTGATTGGCCTTGAGTTCATGATCTTCCTGCCTCCACCTCCTAAGCGCTGGGACTATAGGCATGAACCATTATGCACAGGTGTATTGTGAAGCATTTGATAGACCATGTTATATGAATGTGAATTTTGAGTGCACCTAGGTTTGGGGCTCCTTTAAATTGGGAATCAATGGTAATCACTAGCCCACCCAGAATCTTCTATGTAGTAAGCACTAATAAGTATTTGTTAGCTTTTAAGATATTTATCTAATAACATTTACTGGGTGTTAATATCTGATGTGAAGTACCCTCCCAAAGGCTCGTGTATGGAAAGCTTGGTTCCCAATGCAACAGTGCCCAGATGTGGGGTTTGGGGGTTGGATCATTAAAGCTCTGCCTTCTTCAATGAATTAATCCACTTATGGGTTCAAAATCTGAATATACTATTGGGAGGTGGTAGGACTGTGGAAGACGGAGACTGGTGGGAGGAAGTAGATCACTGGGAGGTGTGCCTGCAAAGGGCATCTTGTCCCTGGGCCCTACCTGCCTTCCTGTTTGCTTCCTGGACACCATTAGGTGAGCAGCCTTTGCCACACCCTCTTGATATTCTGCTTTACCTCAAGCCCAGAAACAATGGAGCCGAAAACTCTAAAACGTCAGCCAGAAGAAGACTTTAGTCCCTTCAAGTTATTTCAGGTATTTGTCATAGTGATGGAAAAAACTGGCTAATTCGCTGGGTGCTTGAGAGAACCATCATCTCAAAGAGTCACATTTATAAAAAGCTTGTAGGGAAACCAGCAAAGGGCAGGGAGACCAGGAAAAATTCCAGAACTGCTGAAATACAGAACCAAGGAAAGAAAGTAGTTCAAGTCTGAGAGGAAGCTGTGTTGAACAGGATCCTTTGTTGTTCCCCAAAGTTAAAAGAGGAAATATTATAACTTGATTCTGGAATGTTCTCCAGAGGTCCATGTGATAAAAGACTTCATCTCTAGGACACACTCTCAGGAGGATGTTGGAATCTTTACAAGTGGAACCTAATGGGATGCCCATAGGAGAATTCTCGAAGGGAATGGTGGAACCCTGGACATCCCCCCTCTGCTTTGCCTCACATGAGGTTGAACAGGTTTGCTCCACTGCACACTCTAGCCACAATTTGCTGCCTTACCACAGGCCTAATCTATCATTGACTGGAAGCCAAAATAAGCCTTTTCTTTTTATAAGGTATTTTCCCCAGGTATTTTATTATAGTAACATAAAACTGGCTAACAAAAGAAGAAAACAGGTATAATTGTGGATGTAAAATGAAGATTCAAGAAGCACGTGTCTTAGTCCATTTTAAATTGTTACTTAAATACTCAAGGTTGTACTTTTAAAATAAATTTATTTAGTTAATAGGTCTACAAGTTCAGAGTGAAGTACCAGCATCTGCTAAGCTCTGATTTCATGGTAGACAACATCACAATGGCAAGAACGTGTGAAGGCAGAGGCTCTTGTGTTCACACCTGTGAACAAGGAAACCATCTCAGGGGTCAGGCCAGGTTCATTCATAACAACCTACCCAGAAGAGACCACTCCTGCGTAATGTCCCTGCTAAAGACTGAACCACCTCCCATCAGGCCCTACATTTCAAAGGTTCTCACCCCTCAACACTGCCACAGCGGGGACAACCTTTCAACAATCCCTTGTCAGAGCAGACCATATCCCAGCAACAGCAGCATGTGAGGAGGGATTATTATTTTTTTTACTCTCTAGGACTCTCTCTAGGACTCAAGAGCTTGATGAAAGTAGAAAGAACAGACAAGATAATTTATGGTCTTTGTCTTAGCAGATGCGAAGTCCAGCTACTTTAGATAAACACTACTAAAGGAGCGTTGCAGAGGACAAGGACTGCCACACAGCAGCCACTTCCCTCCCACGTGTCCCTGGATCTGTGTATCTACAAATAATGTGTGACAAGTTTGTTTGCAGTGGAAGCTCAAACCAGCAACTCTTCCCCCAGGTCACAGGAGCAATAACTGTGAAAAAGGACTGCTGAGCAGCCTGGGCTGAAATTGGAGGCAGACCTCACTTCTCCCAGGCTCCTTTCAAATTGGCAGCTTGATAAGACAATAGCTTGTTTATAGACCTTTGCTATGTTGAAGAAATATTCAGCCCAACATAACTATGGGTCCTAGATAACAGGAAGCAGTTCTGTTGGGTTATCTCCATGACTCCCGGCTCTTAGCTATCGAGAGACAGTGCCAGATACACCTCAGATTCCTAGGCTGGGCCTCCCCTCACTGGGCCGCCCAACTCACCTTTGGACTTTGGACCTGCTGAACCAAGCCCACACCCATCCCACCAACTCCCAGCTACTCCAAGGCTTTCTCCTAAGAGGGGAAGGCCAGCTTATAGACAGCCTGAGCCTGAGCCTGGGCCTGAGCCTGGGCCTGAGCCTAAGCCTGAGCCTGAGCCAGCTGGGGCAGGGCAGCTTCTCCACCTGGGCTGCACATTCAACATCGCAATTACCAGGAAAGTTTCACAGAAAGGTTGATGCCAGGTTCCCACCCCAAAAGATTTTAATTTAATTGGTCTTCAGTTCAGCTTCAACCAAAGGATTTGTGTCTTAATTTTTTTATGAAAGATATTATACATGTAGAAACGTGCAAGTACCTTAAATATGCATCTTAATGAAGGAGCTGTGTAACCACCACCCAGTCAACAATTAGAACTTCGCTTCACCACAGCAGCACAAATTATGCTTGCTTCAGTACCTCAGGTGCCATATAAGTACACACAATCATGCACACACATGCATAGTATCTCCTCCTCCTCCTCCTCCTCCTCCTCCTCCTCCTCTTCTTCCTCCTCCTCCTCTTCCTCCTCCTCCTCCTCCTCCTCCTCCTCCTCCTCCTCCTCCTCCTCCTCCTCCTCCTCCTCCTCCTCCTTCTTCTTCTTCTTCTTCTTCTTCTTCTTCTTCTTCTTTTCTCTTGAGATGGGTCTCCTTGTAGCTCCAGCTGGCCTGGAACTCACTATGTAGACCAGGCTGGACTTGAATTTACAGAGATCTGCCTGCCTCCCATGTGCAGAGATTTAAGGTGTGTGCACCACCACACCTGGCCTTTCCTGACTCGAACAGCCTTAAAAATGTGAGCATAAACTCGTGCAAAGTCAATATGAAGATTACACAATTTTTTAGGTGCCCCAGTGTTTAAATAAAACTTTATTTTCAGCCAAAGCCACAGGCAAGATTCAACAAGAGCCCTTGATTTACATGATGAGTTGCCAGTGTTCAATAAGGAAATTGGTATAAATACACTGTGAACATTGAAGCTCTTTGTTTATTTTGTTTTGTTTTATGTAAAGACAAGAATGAAAGGAAAATTAGTGCTGTTGGTTACCACACACTTTGTAGCAGATGTAAATGTCTCTACATTTTTATTGTGCTTCCACTGGAAAATTCAATTTTTTTATCTAAGGAAAGAATACACAATATTTATGTGTAAAAAAAATATGAGCATGGGCTGGAGAGATGGCCTAGCGGTTAAGAGCACCGACTGCTCTTGCAGAGGACCCGGGTTCGATCCCCAGCACCCACATGGCGGCTGAGAACCGTCTTTAACTCCAATTCCAGGAGAACTCCAGTTCCAGGGGAATCTGAGACCCTCTTCTGACCTCCGCGGCATTGCTCGACACGGGTGCACAAACCTGCATGCAGACAGTACATTCGTACACATACAAAAGTAAATAAACATTTTACAAAAAAAAATATGAGCATAAGAATTTCTTTAATCTTAGCACTTGGGAGGCAGAGGCAGAGGCAAAGGAGACAGAGGGATTTCTGTGCGTTCAAGGCCAGCTTGGTCTACATAGAGAGCTCCAGGACAGCTGGGACTACAGGGAAACCCTGTCTCAAAAAGATAAAAAAAAATTTCTTAAAGTCCCCTCAATTCTGTTTCATTTTGTTTTGTTGTGGGAATTCGCAGGCTGACCTCAAATTCGCAATCTTCCTGTCTCAGCCTCCAGAGTGTTGGGATTATAGGCATGGATCACCACATCCAGCTAAGCCCCTCAACCCCCAATTCTATGTGCAGACTGAGAGCTATTTCATAC
Source organism: Rhizomys pruinosus (assembly GCA_009823505.1). Lineage (NCBI taxonomy): Eukaryota > Metazoa > Chordata > Mammalia > Rodentia > Spalacidae > Rhizomys > Rhizomys pruinosus. Next base: position 3,642,375 of record VZQC01015508.1, read on the forward strand.
TGGGTCAAGCTGGGGAAGCAGGATGTACTAAGCCAAATGCACGCACATTAAGTAAACCAAAACAAAGTGAGTAAGGAGAAAGCCACGCTACACTTAAGCCTCGACCCAGGCTGCTACTTCCTCTCTTTCAGGCATAAATCTTGCTTCCCATCAGCAAGTCAACAGGATGGAAAAGGCTGTTTTTTTAAAACAGGATCCTTCCTTTATAAACAGCTTTTCTTTTCTCAGTATTCACCTCTTAGCAGTAGAAAACCTGCCATTCCGTTGTTGCCAAAATGATGCTGGCAGATGATAATAACGTTCTGAAGGAGAGCTTTCTACACACCAAACCCCACGCGCTAAATCCTTGGTGCATTATCTTGCTTGATCCTCACAACACCCAGTAATGACAGCCTCTCTCATTTTCCCCATTTTACAGATGAGGAAACCTAGGCATAAAGAGATTAAGTAACTCGCTGGAGGGTATGTCGTGAGTAGCTGGCAATGCTTAACTTGCAGGGATTCTTCCTGTTGTAACTCCGTTGTGGTTTCCTTCTAAATGCCCGTGCCAACTTGCCTCTGCTGTTAAATAGTTGGACAAATGTAAATGCCACACAGATTTTGTTCTTTCAGAATCCAGGGAAAGGGGTAGGACACCAAGTCCAGAGAGGTCACAGAACCACGTCTGGATACTGGAATGGACCTTGGGTCTTCACAGATGAAGAAGGAGGTTCTCCTACTGAATGAGAGGGACTTCCCGACACCCGGGACAGGATCTGGGTCGTTTCACTGAGAATCCAGGGCCACTCTCGTCTTTCTTCTCACCCTCTGACCCCTGCATGGGCTTGTGGCCTTTGTTAGCTTGCTTTGGTGGCTAGTTATCATTATTTAACATCCACAGCATATTAAGAAGTGAATATTATTGTTTGTATTACTACAAATCTGCCTTATGCTGAGCTCAAAATCTAACTCAGGTCGAAAGCTGAGAGTCACAGAGGCAGAGTTAGAAACTGAGCTCTCTTGGGTTTCCCGTTTGCTCTGTGTGTTTGGTTTTGTGTCGTGTGCGATCACCCTCCTGGCATATTTGTTCTGGCAACAGAAGTGGCAGGGTGTGTGGAAGAAACCTGTCTGTGAAATGTTCATTGAGAATTTGCTAGGTATGTCTACTGTTTCTCTGATTGAATACTTCCAGAAAACAAAGCTGATCTCAGAAGATGACAGCCTGTGGCTTTCCCGGGTAAGATATTGTATATGGGTCGTTTACTTATTTATTTTGCAGTGCTGGAGATTGGAGCCACGGATGCATAGAGGCTATACCTTCAGCTCCCTTTGAGCTGTGTTAGCTTTTCTTCTGATTTAGACCTCTCTTGCCTGCTTGAATCCACCTACTATTGAGCTGGGTCGATCCCCTCACCCTGCTTGGTTCAGTCCACCCCAGTTTTTTTTTGTTGTTGTTGGTTTTGAACTGCCTGTGAGCTGGAGTATCTGGTCTGTTGCTCTCTAATTTCTTTATTTTTTTTTTCAGAGCAATTTTCCCAGTATAAATTACACCCTCAATTACTTTTCTTTCGCTAGAGCAGTGAATCACATTCTAAGAAGCTGTTAGGGTGGGGGCAGCTGGATAGAGAGCCAGAGCCAGGAGGTGTGAGCCAGTGCCAGCTTGTCAACCTCCTTCTCTGTTCACCCCAGGAGTCGGGCAAAGTGCAGCCTTAGTGCTGAAGTCACCAGCAAGAGAAGCACCTTCTTTGCTCAGTCCTGCTTGCACCACACGCTCAGATCCCTAAGCAAAGAGGCCATCCAGCACTAGAGAAAAAGCCCGTGTTTCACTGCAAGACAAGAATGACCTGAATCTGGGACACACCGTAAGGAGAGTAGTGGTCTGCATCAGTGCTTGCATTCTTCTCCCAGGAAGAGATGAGTGTATTCATCATCCATTCACTCTCATAGAGACACCTGCTTTAGCCAATAGAGTTTTAGCAGATGTGATACAAGTAGGGGCTTGAAAACATGTTCATGAGATTGGACTCGCTTTTTTGCATCTTGCTCTTTCCATGAGAAGAATATGCCCAGGAGAACCCACTGGTTCCAAGATGAGAGATGTGTGAAGCGAAGTTGCCCGAAGGAAGTTGCTGAAGCCCAGCCCAGCCCAGCCTAAAGCACAGCTGACACAGACATGTGTGAGAAAAGCTGACCAGGATCAGCAGCTCTGCCTGGCCCACCTGTGTGTGGCTCAGTGGGTAAAGGCACCTGTCGCTAAGCCTGATAGCCTCTTTGATCCCTATGAATCAACTGACTCCTGTATGTTGTCCTCTGAGCTCCATATGTGTAATGTGGCACACATGTAAATTCAATGTAATAAAATTAGAAAGAAAATTCAAGCCAGGCGTAGTGGTATATGCTTTTAATCCCAGCACTTAGAAGGCAGAGGCAAGCAAATCTGTGTGAATTCAAGCACAGTCTGGTCTACATAGCAAGTTCTAGGCCAGCTGAGGCTACTGTCTCAAAGACTCTGTCTGAAAGAAAGAAAGAAAGAAAGAAAAGAAAGAAAGAAAAGAAAGAAAGAAAGAAAGGAAGGAACGAAGAAAGGAAGAAAGGAAGAAAGAAAGAAAGAAAGAAAGAAAGAAATAAAGAAAGAAAAAGAAAAAGAAAAAGAAAAAGAAAAAGAAAAAGAAAAAAAGAAAAAGAAAAAAAGAAAAAGAAAAAGAAAAAGAAAAAGAAAAAGAAAGAAAGAAAGGAAGGGAAAAAGAAAATTCAAGTTCAAGATCATCTTTAACTATAGAGCTAGCTCAAGAAAATTCAAGTTCAAGGTCATCTTTGACTATAGAGCTAGCTCAAGGCCAGCCTGTACTACATGAGACCCCATTTTCTGGAAAAATTTCTACCATAAGGAACAGATAACTAGATGGAAGTACATCTGGGGATGGAGGAGCGGAGTAGCTTTTTAGCTTTTTATGTTCTCATGCGACATTTCCAAGATGCTCTGTTAAGGGATGGTGGTATGACAAATACTCACAGCAAAGGTCAGGCAAGGCACCTGGGAACATAGAGACAGAAGGTCACCACTGCTTAGATCAAAGGTAGTGAGTTCCTTCTTGGTCAATCTTTCCCAACTTTGAGTATTATATGGGAGGTGTTCAAGTTTGTGTTACAGAAGATATAAAATGATATGAGAGAAAGTCGCTCTTCTATCTAGTACTTTCAAAGTGAGATGTACATGATCTTTACTATAAGAAATAACTAGCAATTGAAGCTATCATATGATCAGAGAGGATGAGGGAATCAAACTTAGGGGAATGAAGCAGAAGTCTGGGCTTAAGAGGGTCAAAGTTCTTTATGAAGATTTCGCCGGTGTTAAGGAAAGAAATAGGTAGACCAGAATGACTGTGGGAGCCGGGTCAGGCCTGCCAAGCAGGAGACTCTCTTAGCACAGGCTAAGCCTGCAAGAAGCAAGACAGGCTGTGGCCCAGGAGAACCACTTTTGACTGGAGACATAGAGACGGGCTGAGAGTGACTCAGTGATAAGATGAGAGTGGCAGATGAGGCAACACCAGAGGACCTTGATGCCAAGATAGAGATCTGGAATTTTGTTCAGCTGTTTGAGCCAGAGGCAATAAGTATGAAGCAGTGTATTGTAGAGTTGAATCTGGCTTGTCCTATGCCAAGGAGATTGTCCATAGTTTGGGAGCTCCCAAAGACTGTGACAGACATCCAGGGAGAAGGTGAAGAGACCCAAGCTAGGTCATTTCTGTGAAGGCAGAAAAGGCAAGACACTAAGCTACTGTTTCTCAGCCAACCCTGTCTGGACATGACTTTGACATTCCACAACTCGAGTTTACCTCCCCTGGCAAGTTGTAATTACTGTGACAATTATTGTCTTGGTTTTACAGGTATACAATGCTGTTGATTGTGCAAGAACATGAGGGTCAAAGAAAATCATACTTACTTATGCACTGGCTCTTGGTCTCCAGACTGTCACTGACTGAGAACTGGTGATAGCTCAGTGGTAATGGCGGCATAGCATGTGAAAGGTCCTGAGCTCAATCCCACAGAGAATGAAAGCCGATGAGCCATGTCTCCCAGTTAGCTTGTCTTAGAGCTGCATCAAATTGGGTACTGCGCCAGCAAGAAGTCATGAACTGATGATATACACTTCCTGAAGGCAAGAATAGCCAAAGCAACCCTGAGCGAAAAGAGCAATACAGGGGGATCTCTATACCAGGCTTCAAACTATATACTACAGGGCTATAGTCATAAAAACAGCTTGGTACTGGCACAAAAACAGACCTGTTGACAAATGGAACAAAACTGAAGCTCCAAACTTGAGCACATACAATTTCAGCCATCTCATATTTGACAAGGGGGCCAAGAAGACACAATGGAGGAAAGAATCTTTAGCAAATGGTGTTGGCAAAACTGGATCACCACTTGTAGAAGAATTAAGTTAAACCTCTACCTCTCACCCTGTACAAAAGACAACTCCAGATGGATCAAAGACCTCAACGTGAAACCCAAAGCTCTGAAGCTGATAGAAGAAAAAGTTGGCAGCAACCTACATGACATAGGTGTAGGAAAAGACTTCCTAAATCAGACAGCAGCTGCATAAGAAATAAGATCGACAATTGACAAATGGGACCTCATTAAACTCAAAAGCTTCTGTACATCAAAAGAAACAATTAAGGAAGTGAAGAAAAAACCCACAGAGTGGGAGGAAACCTTGACCCCAGATACATCTGACAAAGCATTGATTTCCAGAATATATAAACTACTCAAAAAACAAAGAAGAAAGAAAACAAATGACTCGCTCAAAAGATAGAACAAAGAGCTGAACAGACTTCAAAAGTGAGGAATTAGAGATGTCTGAGAAACATCTTAAAAAGTGTTCAATGTCACTAATAATTAAGGAAATGCAAATTAAAACCACTTTATCATCTAACTCCAATAAGTCTGGCTAGAATCAAGAAAACAAATGATACCAAGTGCTGGAGAGGTTGTGGGGAAAGAGGAACACTCATTCACTGTTGGTGGGAATGTAAAATTGTACAGCCACTATTGAAAGCAGTGTGGAGAACACTTGGAAGACTCAGAATGAACTTGCCACCTGACCCAGCCATACCACTCCTGGGTATGTACCCACAAGACTCATCCTACAGCAAAGATACATGCACATCCAATGTTTATTGCAGCTCTCTTCACAATAGCAAAGAGCTGGAACCAACCCAAGTGCCCCTCAACTGACAAGTGGATAGAGAAAATGTGGTACATCTACACAATGGAGTTCTATGCAGCAGTAAAGAAAGATGACATCATGAACTTTGCAGGTAAATGGATGGAGCTAGAAGATATCATGCTGAGTGAAGTAACACAGTCCCAGAAAAACAAACGACGAATGGTATCCCTCATCTGTGGATGCTAGTGCCAATTACCTAATTATATGGCAAACTGAGCAATGTTAATGTGATCTGAAAACAACTGTGCTCTTATATTGTGAATCCCTTAACAGGTTCTAGAACTAAGCTACCATTTATTTTCAGAGTTAGAAAGTTTTGGTATATGGATAAAGGATATGTATGTATATTTTAGAGTAATATAAGAGCAAAGGAATGTGAAAAAAACCTAGTTTTTCATGACATTATGTCTAACCACAGTATTTATTTTATGGGAGTGCTTCTTAGTATGTGCACCGTGTCGTGCAGTGCTGCAGAGGTCAGAAAAGGATGTTGGATTCCCCTGGAACCACAGTTAAAGATGGTTCTCAGCACCATGTGAGTACTGGGGATCAAATCCGGGTCCTCTGCAAGAGCAGTCAGCGCTCTTAACCGCTAGGACATCTCTCCAGCCCCTCCCCACAAGCATTTTCTGAAATATTGTAAAGTAGTTAAAAGTATCAGGCTGGTGTAACTTAGCCTTTCTGGACGCTTAACGACCATACTTAATGCCCATACCAATTTGGTCAGGGGTCTTAAGGGATAACTTTGTATCTTGCCCTCAGAGGTCACAAGTCCCCAGGGGACTATGCATGGGGGCATCTCTTGAAATGTCCTGCAAATGTGAATCACCAGTCTTCCTGTGCAGCAAGGTCTTGGAGATCCACTAATGGACTATAGCCAGTGTCCAGTCTATAAGGAGGAAAGTCTGCTCATGATTCAAAAAGGGAAACCTGGTCTAGCAATACCTGACTTTGTCCTCAAGTGGATGGAACTGGTTATTGAAAAGCCAAAAGGAGCCAGGGGCTCCCTCCCCACCTAAAAAAAAAACAAAACCCAAGTGACCCTTGAAGACCAGATCCTCAACTGACCTTGAGAAAACCAAAACCTTAGTTAATCTGGGCTAACTGTGTGGACTTAAACACCCAAAAGGAAAGTATAACCATAAATAAATAAATAGTAAGTCCTGAGAAATTGTACTTCAGGTATAAAACTTGAGGTCTTAGTAAAAAGACAAAAGAGCACAGTTGTTTTGCCTGTCTTACTGGCAAGTGCAGCTACCCTGTGGCTGCCACTGCTTTTGCCATCTTTCAAAGATGTGAGAAGACACAGCTTTTCAACCTTCCAATACGGACTGAAGACTCATGTCTCTCCAAGAATCCTCCAAACCTTCAGTGCCAGATGGGAACTGCTGAGACATCCAACTTGTGGACTGAGCTACTACTGGGGTTTCAGCCTCTTCAGAGTATAGACTGCCATTGTTGGACTACCCAGGCTGTATCATGAAGACCAGTACAGGAAGATCAAGACAGGACTCGGTGCTTACTGGACATCATTTGGTGACCATGGGAAGGGAAAACCCCAGTGTGGAACACAAGGGCAGAACTGATGGTGGTTTGGGCTTGCCAAGGAGCTGACTTCAAACATGAGATCTTTCAGCCTAATAAAAAAAATCATAAGGTAAAGATGCTAAAACCTATGATATATGTGGCGTGCGTATGTGCATATTTTGCAGTGATGCATACTGGAAGGAACAACAACAACAGAAAAGACTGCATCAAAGAACTGACTGAAATGGTGAGCTTCTGCTCGAAACAGTAAACTTCTGCATTGAGAATTTTGAGAGAGACTGAGAAAAAGATGAAAAACATGTTTGGCAGAATGCATGAACTCTGGTGGAGTGGGAGGACAGGGAAGGGGGCACAGGTCTAGATTTGATTTGTAATGTAATTTTGTATGAAATGCACAGAGCTTCAATAAAACATTGGCTTTTAAAAAAGTTATTTTCCTGGTATTCAGTCATAACTCTAATTGATATTTGCACCCAAAACATCAAGCTTGAGATGGCTCTAGGGAGGAGAGAGGAGGTGCAGTGGAGGGCAACACAGGGAGAGCGACGTCAAAATATCCCTGCTTCCAGTGACGCTCTTTCTCAAAACCAACTGTCCAACAGAGTTCAGTGTGGCTGAGATCTTGTTCAGCCGAGCAACTTCCTCAGTGTCTTTGGGCTTCAATTTCCTCACTGTAAAATGAGGATGTCATGAATAAATATTTGATGAACTAAATTAATTACAAAGCATATGGCTGGCCCCTCCCATAGCTGCAGCTTCTGCATCCGTTTGACCAAATAAAGGTAAACAACGCAGTACAAAACTGCTTACAGAACCCGCGCTGTGCTAAGTATAATAAGTCACCAAGAGAGGATTGTTTTTTAGGGGTGACTTAAAGTATCTAGGAAGATACAATTAGGTGATATACAGACACTAATAGCATCATCTATAAAGAGCTTGGCTCCTGGTATCTATAGGGGTCCTAATATGGAGGAAGAACTGTACTTTGCACATAGTGGTAAACACCTACAGACTTTCAATAATTACTGGCTATTATTAGTGTCTACTTCATCCAGAAATCTAAAGTGACCTTGTTCTATTCTTTGACTCTTTTTGTTCATTTGGTTTTAATACTTATTTTTAAGTGTGTGTGTGTGTGTGTGTGTGTGTGTGTGAATGTAGGTATGTGCACATGAATTTAGATGCCTGTGGAGGCCAGAGGTACAGGATCCTTTTGTACCTGGAATTTCAGGCAATTGTGAGCTGCCTGATATGGATGCTAGGAATCCAAATTGGGTCCTCTGCAAGAGCACTATGCACTCTTAGCCACTGAGACATCTCTCCAGCCCATTTGTTTGTTTTGAGACAGGGTCTTACTCTGCAGACCACGTTGGCCTCAAACTTGGAGCAATCTTTCTACCTTAGCCTCCTGAGTGCTGGAATTACAGGTGTGAACCACCTGCCTGGATTCTCTTCTCTTCTCTTTCTCCTCCCCTCCCCTCCCCTCCCCTCCCCTCCCCTCTTCTCCTCCTCCTCCTTCTTCCAAACCAGGGCTCCCAATTCTCCCCCTCCACATGGCCTAAGTCTGAGTCTCTCTCTCTCTCTCTCTGAGTCTCTCTCCCCCTCTCTCTCTCGCTCTGGCTTGCTTGCTCTACCTCTCCTCTCCTCTCCTCTCCTGCAGTGGC
>VZQC01015508.1:3651696-3818231 GCA_009823505.1 Rhizomys pruinosus
AATAAAGCAGGATTGCTCTGGGAACTTTCATTCACAGTTTCCCCTGCTGGCCAAGCATCACATTTTTTGTATGCAGGGATGGCATATTATTTATTCCCACATTGCTAGGAAGGCTCATTCTTAGAATCTGTTGTAGATGAGGCTCAATTGTAGGCAAGATGGCAGTCTTCAGGACTGAGGCATACTTAGCTGGTAAAGCCAATATGAGAGAAATTCCTGGATCATATAAAAACTATTAGCTATCATGAACCAGATAATATTTTTCTTTTCTTTTTGCTCTGTATCTGACATAAAATTTGCATGTGCCATATAATGGAGTTATTATACTTAAATTACAATAGTCAGGAACATTGTGTGGCCTAATGGAGTAATACTAAGGAAACAAACATTTTAAAAATATTGACTATTGGGGCTGGAGAGATGGCCTAGCGGTTAAGAGTGCCAACCGCTCTTACAGAGGACCCGGGTTCGATCCCCAGCACCCACATGGTGGCCGAGAACCGTCTGAAACTCCAATTCCAGGAGAACTCCAGTTCCAGGGGAATCCGACACCCTCTTCTGACCTCCGCGGCATTGCACGACACGGGTGCACAAACTTGCATGCAGACAGTACATTCATACACATACAGAAATAAATAAAATTTAAAAAAAAAGACCAAAAGAAAAGTTCTTTTAATTATTTCCTCTTTATTGACAAAATAGCACATCATAATCTAAGAATCTGCCTTAACCTCGACCCCTAAACATAGCCATGGTAGAGGGTGGTTTCCATAGATTTTTCTAGACTGGTGATTGGAGCAATACTGAAATCCCTTATTAAATATAGTAAGTATATATATATATATTCAAGAATAGTAATATAAAATATGTTTTGAGGCTGTATAGTGTCTCTTGCTACAAATCACTTGATTTTGATCTTGTAGCAGAAAGCAGTGTAAAGAGAAACATACTCACCACACTTGTTAGAGATGGGAAGGGAAGCTTTGTTCAAGAGGGGACTATCCCTCAGGTGTAGAAATCACGGCCTGGGGGAGAGAGACAGGTTCAATTCCAATGCAGAGGAGGACAATTGAAGATTACAACCAAGGAGGAGAGTGGGGCCCAGTGGGCAGGATGTTACCAAGAAAAAGTACTTGAAGTTAGAGGGATCCTGCTAGACTGACCAACAGAATTCTTGTTGAAGGCAGATGATCTGATACTCAGGGTGGAGGATTTTCCCTAAACTGACTTAGCATAATTCTTGCTCAAACCAGAATCTGTAAGAGCAGAGAGGAAAACCCAAGGTCACCCAGTGGAGCACAAGACTTTGAGATGACACAATTTTGGTGAAAAGCAGACTGTCAGCACCCTAGACAACACTGAGGGGACGTGCAGATTGTGGCCAGCAACACTTCATGTGCAAAATCAGGGGCAGCCCCGACTTGAAATGTACTACATGTATGAAATACATGGTAAGCCGGGCGCGGTGGTGCATGCCTTCGGCTGTGCCAGCTCTCTAGCTGCCAACCCCCTCCAGATCAGCTCTATCCAACAGAAGCATTTGGGACCATGTAGGACATTTGACATTTTCCTGTTGCCATACTAAAAAAAATGGTTTAAAGATAAGTTCAGTTTCAACATTTTATTTAACCCCACGAGTCCAAAATGTGACTATTTTAACCATAACCAAGGTTTTGGAATAAATTTTAATTTTTTTATTTGGAGAAGTCTTAAAAATCTACTATGTATTTTTTTTTTGTCTTTTTTTTTACAGGGTCTTTCTGTAGCCCCAGCTGGCCTGGAACTTGCTCTGTAGACCAGGCTGGCCTTGAATTCACAGAGATCCACTTGCCTCTCTCTCCCTGATGCTGGTATTAAAGGTGTGTACCACCACGCCAGGCTTACCATGCATTTTATACATATAGTACATTTCAAGTCAGATTAGCTATATTTCAAGTGTTCAACAGCTGTGCTGTAGCTCAGCTGTGGAATCTAGATTATTTGTAGACCTATAAGTCTAAAAATTTATTTTTAAGTGAACACTGTATAATATACATCTTTAAAAAAACCTGGATAATCCTTTTGGGAGATTGTTTCTCTATCATACCATAAAGCACAACCCTGGAGAGGCAGTTCTAAAGTTGTAGTGTTATTTTATTATTTAGATTTATTATAATCATTAGTCCTCAGTCAGTGAACATCTCTGTCATTCTTAATTTGGAATTGATATTTTAAATTTTTCAGGGATTTTTTTTGGGGGGGTAGCATATTGTTAAGCTTTTGCTGTTGTTATTTTATTTGCAGGACAGGGTCTCTCTGTAATCCCAACTGGAACTCTCTTACAGAGATTCTCCTGACTATGCCTCCAAAATTCTGGGTTGCCTGATTCATTAGGCTTTTTATTTTTATTTATTTACTTATTTATTTATTTATTGGTCTTTTCGAGACAAGGACTCCCTGTAGCCCCAGCTGGCCTAGAGCTCACTATGTAGAACAGGCTGGCCTTGATCATTAGGCTTTTTAAAAACTGGGGCCTTGATTTTGCTAGCTGGAGATGTGTGTGTGTGTGTGTGATGCATATACAAGCCAGAGGTTGCTTCCCACCATAATTACTTATTTATTTTGGGACAAGTTCTTCCCCATAGTCCTAGGTGGCCTGGAACTAGTTATGTAGAGCAGGCTGGCCTTGATCTTTCAGAGATCCATTTGCCTCTGCCTCCTAAGTGCTAGGATTAAAGGTCTGTGCCTCTGTGCCTAGCTTTCTACCTTATTTTTTGAGACAGGGTCTTTCGCAGAATCTAGAGTTCACTAATTGGTTAAACTGGCTGTCTATCAGGTTCTAAGTATCCACCCATCTCTGTCCCCCAACACTGGCTGGCATTTTATGTGGGAGCTAGGATCTGAACTCAGGTCCTCCTGCTTTCATGGCAAGCACTTTTCTGACTGTACCATCTCCCCCTTACATTCCCCTTTTGAAGACAGCATTTCTAACTGCAACTGGCTTCTTACCTTCTGTTTAGCTGAGAATGACCTTAAACTTCTGATTCTTCTGCCTCTACCTCCCAAGGACTGGAATTTCAGGTATGCAGCATCATGCCCAGTTATGTAATGCTGGGGATCGAGTCCAGGGATCTGTGCATGCTAGGTAAGTACTCTCCAACTGAGCTATATCTCAGACCCATAGAATAAATTCTTGTATGTTGAGTTGCTAGGTTAAAGGTTGTAATGGCACTTAGCTTTTAAAAAATGAATTTACTCACCTATTTTATTTTTATGCGTATGAATGTTTTATCTGCATGTATACAAGTGTACCCATGAGTGTAATGTCCATGGAGGCCAGAAGAGGACATTGGATCTCCTGGAACTGGAGTTGCAGAAGCTCATAAGCCACCATGCTGGTGCTGAGAACTGAACCTGGGCCATCTGCAAGAGCAGCCAGTGCCCTTAACCACCGAGCCACTTCTTTGGCCCCAACATTTAGCTTTAAATAATTATTGCCAAGCTGAAGAGCTGAAATTCTGTCTTGATTTTCTTTATGTCTCCAGAATGTTGGGACTCAGGGCCTAACTATTAAAGGAATGAATGGATAAAAATTTCCCAATACAATAAGAGCGGGGAAAGAGAAAGAAGGACATGATATGGAATAGAAGGGAACGCTAGTGGCACACTAAGGAGACATGAATTAAAATCTGGTTATAGCCAGGCGTGGTGGTGCATTCTTTTAATTCCAGCACTTAGGAGGCAGAGGCAGGTGGATCTCTGTATGATTGAGGTCAGTCTGGTCTATATAGTACATTCCAGGCCAGCTGGTGGGTTACAGGGAGAACTTATTTGGAAAAACAGAAACAGAAACAAAAACTTGAGTTCTATAGTGAATGGTGCTTGTGCAGCACTGTTAAGCTTTTCTGAGCTCATACCAATTCCTGTTCTGCCAAGGTAGCCTCCAGGCCTTGCATCTCAAGTTGTCACATCCTAAGTTTCCCTGTGTCCATTAGAAGGCCAAGGTGAATCCCCACGTATCCTGTTGAGCAGGCCTATTTCTAGTAACAGAGGGTAACTGAGCGGTTATGGGGAAGGAGTGGTTAACAGGGAAGGAGCGGTTAATGATTCGGCACATTCCTCAGGCTTTGGGAAGCTCTGCGCAGACTCACAGTGGGAGTCCCGTTCTGTTCTTGGCACTTTCTGTCAACTGGCCACACATCCCTTGGAAAGGAGGGAAGGCTCCCTTCCCCTGCCGAGCATCTTGTCCCCACTAAGCTATGGGGATTCCCTTCTCCACTGGCCAAGGGCATGGATAGAAAACCCAACTACAAAAAACTGAATTTAGCTGGAAATCCTCTCTTTCCCTCCACTTGTTGAGATTTCTCTTAGAATGTGTGGCTACACAAGGCCCTACCTAGACCTGTCAAACCACAGGGAGAGCCCCCAGCTGCCCTCTCACCCTCGAGCTTCCCTCGTCTCTGTCCAGTTTGCCCACACCCTTCTTTACTCATTTTTTTTTTTTTTTTGGTCTTTTCGAGACAGGGTCTCCCTGTAGTCCCAGCTGTCCTGGAACTCACTCTGTAGACCAGGCTGGCCTTGAACTCACAAAGATCCGCCTGCCTCTGCCTCCCAAGTGCTAGGATTAAAGGCATGCGCCACCACGCCCGGAGTTTCCACCCTTTCTAAATCCAACCCTAAAATCTTGTTGTGGGCCCCAAGGAAGCCAAGCTATGGTTTCTTCATCTTTACCAGGGAATGCCACAGCACTGCTATTAGTTAATGAAAGAATAGGATTTCTAAAATATTTTATTTATTTTTAATTTTTTGTGTATGAGTCTATTGTCTGCACATATGGAAGTGCACCCTTGTCGAGCAGTGCCTGTAGAGGTGATAAGAGGGTGTCAGAGCTCCTGGAATTGGGGTTATCCATTCTTAAGCCACCATGTGAGTGTTGGGAATTAAAACAGGGTCCTCTGCGAGAGTAGCCAGTGCTCTTAACCCCTGAGCCATCTCTCAAGCCCCCCAAATGGAGCTTTTTAAACTTGCTGACCGGTGCTTTCCATTTGTCATCATCCCAATTCCAAATTCCATATGCAATGACTCATCAAGTACCACCTCCACACCAGGCACTCCATCAGATGAGCAGAAAGGCTCCTAAAGTTCGTGTGGCTTTTTGTCTATGTCCGTTACTTCTCTAAGCACAATTCTTTGTAGCTCTTCTGACCACTTATTGGTCATTCTGTCCTTTTTTTCAATTCAAATATTTATTTGAGGATTTATCATGTGCTGACCTTTAATAAACATATGCTCTCTATGTTACCTTTCCTGAGAATCCTCCAAGAAGGCATAGTCTCATTTTGCACATGGGGAAAGTGTGATTAGGTAACACTTCCAATTCCCCACATTCCCACAGGTATGTGAGGTCTGCTTTCTGCCCCAAGCCTGTATCACTTAGTGTGCACACCCTGTCCACTTGGAAGCCTGTGTCGGTCAGGAAGCATTTGACCCTTCGGGGATAGGAACATACCAGTCCAAGAAAATACCTGGGGCCAGGAAAAAAAAATTACTGTGTGTGTACATGAACACACTCGCTCTTCCACCTGACTGGGGAACTCAACTCGTAATAAGGATGTTCAGAGGGAAGGCAGGAAGGGGCGAGGAGGTGCTAGCAGAGGTCATTGAGATGCTTTTCTTTGCTCTTTAGCCCCTACCTCGGACGCTTCACTGCCACCGCTCAGCACATTCTTCCTCCTCTTTATTGACATACTGCTTTATACATATTGCTTAATGGAAGCTCCCTGAAGTGCCCAGTGGGAGCTGGCTTGCCCAGTCTACCCTGATTGGTGGTAGGCAAGGACTGGAACCAATCTACTTTACAGGTGGATGTTCATTTTTATTTATTTATTTATTTATTTATTTATTTATTATTTTTATCTAATTAATTTTTGTGAAACAAAACAAAAGCAAGTGGCTTTATTGTTCCTTTGATGGGATTATCCACAAATATTCCTCAGTGTTCAGAAAAAGATTGGGCAGTGCGACTGGAGAGATGTCTAGCAGGTTGGAGCCCTTACTGTGAGCGTAGGAAGACATGACTTCAAACCACCCAGTGTCCAAGTAAAATCCAGGCATAGCCAACATGCCTGTGACCCCAGCTTTGAGGGCCAGAGACAGGCCGATTGCCAGCCAGCTAGCCCACAGGAAGCAGTGAGCCTCCAGTTCAGGGAGAGGATTAATTTCAAAAAGTAGGGTGGAGAGTAATACAGAACGATACCTGAGACCCTCTCAGCCTCCACAGACACGGGTGTATGCACCTACATGCATGTGTGACACACACACACACACACACACACACACAAACCAGGCAAGTCTTTGCCTCACATTCATGTTCACAGTCCCTCCTCCCTCCAACTCCTGCGTTACAACCCATCTCTTTGAGATCATGCTTTCCTAAGCAAAGAACAAAAACAATGTTGAGTTATTTTGAAATAATGTCTATTAGATGCAGGCAAAATCATTGCAATCAGAGCTATAAATACTCCTTTGGCTATGAGGGGTCAAATCTGTAAAGTAATAATGTCCACATTTCTTCTCTCTTTTTCTCCCTGCTCTCTGAAGTGCTCCTTTGAGCCATGCGTTTTTTGCCCTGACCATGTCTAAAATCTTGCCAGAGGCAGAAACACAGAGGGGAAATATTCCCGCTTATAAACAAAGGAAAGGTTGCACGTGAGGGACTCAGAATTCCAAGGCTTTTATTAGAATTGGCAGCAGGAAAAATGTAACACTCCGGAAATAATGACTCTATCATTAGGTCACTTGGGCTGAGAAATGAGGCCTCAGCCTCTTCTCTGCCTAACGAGAAGCTACATAAGGATGGCTCCTTCCTTCTGCCAGTGTTCGTTGGACCCTGAGGACGCCCAGGAGATGTGAAGAGGCACAAAGTAACAGCCAGGCTCCCCTGACTGCAGCAGGAGCTATGGACCAACATAGACTGGCACGCAGGGTCCAGCGCTGAGGGCCTACCCTACCCGCAAGCCTCCCTTCTACAAGTGCTGAAGGGCACCCTTCCTCCTTTAACCTTCCCCACGGCCCAGTTCCCTTCTACTTGTACCCTAGTTAATCCCACCTGAGTGCTAAAGTGCTGTCAGCCTGTGAAATATGGGCTGTGCATTCTGGGTTATGGAGAAAGGAAGACTAGGCACATCAAGGAAATTCAGACCTGTCGACTGTGAGTTAGACACTAACGGGAGACCTTTCTGGATCCGGATGATTCGCCTGTTTTTCTCTTTCCTAGCCAGGTCCATAAAGCTAAGTTGAACCTTGTCTTTTCCTTATAACCAGGAATGGGATGATGCATCATGCTTCCCCAACTCAGATTCTGGGAAAAACAGACAGTGTCAGTGACCCACCTCATTCTTTATATGTGTGTGCTCATCTGTGTGCACATGTGTGTGCATGTGAACACCAGAGGACAATGTCAAGTGTCTTCCTCAGTCACTGTCCACCTTATGCTTTTGAGGCAGAATCTCTCACTGAACTGATCCTCAGCTCTCAGATTGGCTAGCTGGCTAGCGAGCCCCAGGGAGTCTCCTGTCTCTTCTTCCCCAGTGCTGGGATTATAGGGGCTCTTATCTTTCTATGTGGCTGCTGGGTAACGGAAGTCTGGTCCTCATGCTTGTGCAGTACGCACTTTGCTGACTGAACCACCTTCCTAGCTCTTGTGTGCATTCTTAGTGCAGTTATTCGAAAGCAAGCCTGGCTCCTTCCTCCCATCTCTTTAGCATTATCGCTCCTCGTTCATAGACTGGGAGGAAACTGGGAACTCGGTGTTATGGACATTCGAAAAGACAAAGAGCCAGGATCGAGGAGAGCTTCAGCTAGGGTGAGGCCTTTCCAACCACAGCCCCAGCACCTTCTATTCTCAACATTGCCTCCCCTTCATCCAGTGTGCCCCCCTTGCCCTCCCCCCTCCCACGCAAGTCTCATTGCCTTAACTTTGTTCCAGCAGTGGATCAGGAAGCCTTGAGTAACAAGAAGAATCAATACTTCAATGTGGTAGCTCCACTCCTAGATGACTTAAGAGAAAGTAAGCATATGACCACAAAAGACAGACATCTTTTTTCACCTTTCTTCTTAATAATCAAAGCCTGGGCTGGAGAGATAGCCTAGCGGTTAAGAGTGCCGACTGCTCTTGCAGAGGACCCGGGTTTGATCCCCAGCACCCACATGGCGGCTGAGAACTGTCTTTAACTCCAATTCCAGGAGAACTCCAGTTCCAGGGGAATCCAAGACCCTCTTCTGACCTCCATGGCATTGCACGACACAGGTGCACAAACCTCATGCAGACAATACATTCATACACATACAAAAAAAAAAAAATCAAAGCCTAAAGACTGTCTGGTCATATTACCAAGTGAATACACAACTCCTGGGTCCGTGCAATGAAGTCTCAATAAAAAGGAACACACTACTGTTACACGTGACAATATGGATGAAGCTGCAGAGAGGACAAGAGCATATATAGTGTAATGACTCTCTTGTCCAAGCTCCAGACTGTAGAAATCAAGTTGGTGTTTGCTTGGTAGGGGAATGGAAGGGTATGGGGATAGAAAAGACATGGGACAGGGATAAAGAGATAGACCAGTGCGTATAAGAGGACTGGCTGTTCTGGAGAGGACCCAGGTTCAATCAACCCCACATAATGGTAACAACTGTCTATAAATCACAGTTTTCCAGGGGATCTGAGGCCTCCTTCGAGCGTCTGTGGGACTCGAAAGGCATGGTGACCTTACATACGAGGCACCAATACATTCAGTCATACAAAATAAAATTACAATATTTTTTGTTTGTGTTGTTTGTTTTGGTCTTTTTAGACAGGACGTCCCTGTAGCCTCACTTGTCCTAGAACGCATTCTGTAAACCAGGCTGGCCTTGAACTCACAAGATCTGCTGCCTCTGCCCTCCCAATTGCTAGTAAAAAAGCACACCACCACCCCGCTGTTTTATTTGTTTTTGAGACAGGTCACCACTGCAAGCCCAAGCTGGCCTGGAACTCAACCTCGTAGACCATTTTGGCCTTGAACCAAGGAGATCCGCCTGTCTCTTGTCCCCCCCTCTCGAGTGTTAGAAGTAAAGGCGTGTGGTGCACCACCCCCAACTTAAAGACAGTGTCTGAGCCACCAGTGGTGCTAATAATGCAAACCCATGTCACTCTACAAACCCTGTTTTCCTCTTTCAAATTTATGCATAACTTCATTATGAAGTGCAAAGTGCTACTACTGTTTGATCTGTTCCAATTGAATGGATAAACACTCATGTGCCCACACTACTAGTAGACAGAAGAGTTTAAAATGTAAAACTTGGGGCTGGGGAGAGATGGCCAGCAGTTAAAGAGGACTGAGCTGTTCTGACAAGAAGTACCAGGTCAATCCCAGTACCTACGATGGCAGCTAACAACTGTCACTTTACTCCAGTTTCCAGGAGATCCATGCCCTCTTCTGTCCTTCAGAGGTCACTGCATCAATATAGGTGCACCAACACTCATGTGCAATGCAACACATACACAAAAATAAAATGAGTTTTTTTGTCTTTTGAGACAAGGTCTTCACTAAGTCCCCAGACTGTTTGTCTTGAACTCAACTACTGTAGACGAGGTTGGCCTTGAACTCACAGAAGATCGTTCCTCGCCTTCTTTGCCCCACCATGCTCGGAATTGCTGACCACTATTGCTTTCACCTGATTCTTTAAAAAAAAAAATGTTGTTTGGGGCTAGGAGAGATGCTCAACAGCTAAGAGCACACTACTCTTTAAAAAAAAAAAAACCGGGTTCGATCCCCAGCACCCACATGCGGCCGAGACCGTCTGAAACGCCAATTCAAGGAGAACTTCATTCAGGGGAATACGACGCCCTCTTTTGACCTCCCACGGCAATTGCATGACACGGGTTGCACAAACCTGCATGCAGACAGGTACATTCAGACACATACAGAAATAAAAAAAATTAAAAAAAAGAAAGAGGAAAATAAAATTCTATACTTCTAATAAAAAGTAATTTTAATTAAAAATAAAAAAAAAAAAAAACTTTCCTTTTTTTTTTTTTTTGTTTTTTTTTTGAGACAAGGAGTCTCACTGAGTCCCCATCTGTCCGTGGAACTCGCTCTGTAGACCAGGCTGGCCTTGAAACTCACAAATATCTGCCTGCCTCTGCCCTCCTGAGTGCTAGGGATTAAAGGCGTGTGCCCAACACGAACCCGCAAGAAAACCTTTTATTTTATTTATTTTTTTTTGGTCTTTTCAAGACAGGGTCTCCCGGTAGCCCCACTTTCCTGGAACTCACGCTGTAGACCCAGCTGCCTTGAACTCAAAAAAGATCTGCCTGGCTCCCAAGTGCTAGATTAAAGGCGTGCTGCCACCACACGCCCGGCGGGCCATGGCTGAACTTTTAAAGAGCCCACTGTCCCACTGTACTGATCCAAGGTTCTCATGCTCTTCATCCCTGCCTCTGTTGTCCGTGACATCTCATTGATATTGTTTGGTCGTCCAGTCTGCCTTTTCATGTACTTTAACTTGACTGGTCGCCTTCCCGGTGCTAGCACAACTTGAAGCACGTGGAGGGCGGGGGCTGGGCTTGCTTGTAACCATTATCACTCAGCACCCTCAGAATAGAACCCTCTTAAAATCTGAACACTCACGTTGCCATTTGCTTTCCTGGTTTTTTTAGACTTATTTATTTTTTATGTATATAAAGTGTTATGGCCTAGCATTGTATGTAAGGCACTTGTGCTAATTAACCATGGAAGACAGAAGAGGCATCAGAGCCCCTGGAATTGATTATGGATGGTGTTAGCTGCCTTTGGAGTGTTGGTATGTCAAACCCAGTCCGTCTTCAGAATACCAGGTGCTCTTGAACCGACTTGAGCTAGCTCTCTATCAATCCCATGTAATTTCTTAAAAAAAATTTTTTTAATTAATTTTATTTATTTCTGTATGTGTACGAATGTATTGTCTGCATGCAAGTCTGTGCACCCATGTCGTGCAATGCCGCGGAGGTCAGAAGTGGGCGTCGGATTCCCCTGGAGCTGGAGTTCTCCTGGAGTTGGAGTTTCAGACGGTTCTCAGCCGCCATGTGGGTGCTGGGGATGGAACTCGGGTCCTCTGCAAGAGCGATCAGTGCTCTTAACCACTAGGCCATCTCTCCAGTCCTCCATGTAATTTCTTATGCCACTTTTGATGACTACAGGATGAGAAAATACAGGGAAAGGAAAAGGTACTATCAAGCATCATACTTGCAAATGGACTCGAATTAATTTATTTATTTTTATTTTTTATTTTTTGGCTTTAAATGAAGATTTTATTTTATTTTTTTAATTTTTTATTACTTCTTTATTTTTTCATTTTTAACAATAAGTAATAATTTATGAGTACAAGCATCCTTCATGTAAAACCAATTTGCAAGCAGTTGTGCCCAAACCCACACAGCCCAAGGGTCCCACCATCCAGATGGGGGGGCTTGTATGTGGACTTGCATTTATTAACTACAACAATGCCTACATTAAAACATTACTAAAATGGTATCCGTGGCTATTTACATGTGCTCTGCATACGTCATATCAAATTGGCCCCATAACCCTCAATGTGGGTTCCCCTGTTATCTGCACTGTATAGATGAGGAAACCAGGCTCGGAGAGGTTAAGTCCCTTGCCTGTGCTCACAGTGATGGTAGTGGAGGCTTGAGAATTCACAGTCTGACAGGCAGGAAGGACTTTGTGCTGCTCAATCCTACCTCTCATTTACTTTGTGGACGATGTCTTGAGTACTTAGAACTTCTCTGGCCACTGACTTCAACTTCAAGGGCCTGCCAGAAGCCTGAGGCCACAAGGAGGGAGCTATGGGTACTTGGGAAAGCAGATGCTGAGTGCACAACCTGGAGCTCAGCTTCAACCCATCCATACCCCATTAAGTCTGCCCCATTCTTTGAGTATCTCTCAAATCTCTGTGTTCATGGTTTTGTGTTTGCCTAGAGCCAGCTGGGCGTTGTCTCACTTGTCCCCAGAGGCTGGAAGAGTTAACAGTAGAGAAGCTGTTTGTAGACCATTAGAAACAATAATCACCTGATCTACCTCAAAAGAAGGGTCTTGATTTGAGCAAACAACTTAAGTGGCCTTTGTGTAAAGTGCAGGGGTGGAGCAGGCCTGCCCCTCTTTTCTTCAGGTCAGCTGGAATTCGTGTGGTGAGCAAGCCAGGCCCACAGGCCAATTCCTGGGTCTGGGAGAGCGCCCGTCCTCGGGCTGCTTTTCCTCAGGAATTTAAAAATGGCTCTCTGTAGGTCGTGATTTGATACCAGCTGTAGCTGGCTGCTTTCCTGGCCTGGTCAGGGGAAGTGAAAAGTTTTCTGTCCACCAGAGGACTGTGTACTCAAGAACACCCCCTCCTTCACCCCTCACCACTCGTAACTACCACTGTTTGCAGTTTGCAGACTCAAACGTGCAAGGGCCGGAGATCACTTCAACTTCCATGGTGGCAGCAGAAGGCGAGAGGGACCCAGCCACATTTTCCTGGAGGCCTGAAACTAATATTCCATTTTTATGACAATAATTTTAAATATGAAGCTATGATTCAAATGCTGAAGAAATGTTCTCTTTTCTGCTACTTTGTAGCTCACTCAACATGTAAGTCCAGAGAAGGCTCCCTGTTCTGTGATGCATACTGCAGTCCTCTACCTTTGTTGTGATGCCATCTGACCCACTTGCTCTCATTTCTTTTTTTAAATTTTTAAAAAATTTTTATTTATTGTTTTTATGTGTATGAATGTACTGTCTGCATGTAGTTGGTGCACCCGTGTCGTGCAATGCCATGGAGGTCAGAAGCGGGCGTCGGATTCCCCTGGAACTGGAGTTAAAGACAATTCTTAGCTGCCATGTAGGTGCTGGGAATCGAACCTGGGTCCTCTGCAAGACCGTCGGCGCTCTTAACCACTAGGCTATCTCTCCAGCCCCTGCTTTCATTTCTGAAATTGTCCCCAAACTATCTCTTGTTTGTGTGCATCAATTAAAGATGCCTTTGTGGAAACGAACTGTGCACTTGAAAACATAATCTTTCTTTCTCTGGTTCACTTGTTTTTAACAACCGAGCATCTCATGACCTTCCCACTTGTGTGGTGAGTCCAGAACAGCGATCCTGCTGCAGAGGGCCTATGATGAACCATAATCAAACTCAGCAGGAGTCCTTTGAAAATGTTTTCGGAAAGGAAGATAGGTCAGTCTTATTGCTCGTGGTTAAGGTACTTGCTCTGACAAAATACCTGGTGGAAGGACTCACTTTGCTTCCAGTTTCAAGGTGGAGATGACACAGGCATTCTTGGAGGTAGAAGTGACTCCTGGCCAGGCGTGGTGGCGCACGCCTTTAATCCTAGCACTTGGGAGGCAGAGGCAGGTGAATCTTTGTGAGTTCAAGGCCAGCCTGGTCTACAGAGTGAGTTCCAGGACAGCTGGGGCTACAGGGAGACCCTGTCTCAAAAAGACCAAAAAAAAAAAGAAGTGATTCCTTTGTAGGGTAGTGGAAACGTGAGGCAGCTCGCTCACATCTTAGAGACGTCTCAGAGGCATCTTAGGCCAATACCAGGGCCAAGCTGTATGCCATCCAGCCTGTCCTCAGCAGCCCACATCACTGAGGCCCCGCCTCCTAAAGGATCTATAGCTCCAAACAGCACCACCAGTTGGGGAGCAAGTGTTCAAATATATGAACTTGTGTACAAGGCTTTGCATTTTCTCATTTCACATAGAAAGTCAAGTATATCTACAGCAGGGAAGGTTGTTGGTATTAGCCATGGAAGGTGAAAAGGACTATTTTCCTTTTCATTGAACACCTTTCTCCTCAGGAGTTACTGGCTCTTGAAGAAGTCTTTCTGAAGCGCCAAGGTGTAGGAGCTGACTTGTTTCTTGGCCCATGACAAGGATCAGCATCATCATGTTACTCACTGTCCAGTGTGGGAGCTGCCAACACCATGAAGACATTTCTATCTAAAATCATGTGTCACAGCATGATCTTGGCTCAGGGGTGACTGCGTGATGATATGATCTCACCTAGTGATGTCATAGTTGTCTCTGCTGTGATTTCACAGAAGGATGAAATCACCCAACGATGCACTTGTAATTAAAATGAAGTAAAACATTGAGTTCATCAGTTTTGTTAGCTGCACTTCAGGTGTTAATATCACATGTGAGTAGTAGTAGCCATGCAGGTCAAAGCAGTGGTAGGGACTGCCCTCATTCCAAAGTGTTTGAATGGAGAGTGTAGTATAAGGCAACCCTCTTAGCTTGGCTGTTCAACTGGTCCCAGACAGTGGTGAGCTGTGCCATAGTCGCAAGGAAACCAGAAAAAGCATACAGTCACAGTACATCTGCACATGCAGCATGGATAAGGCCACAGGACCAGGAGGTTAATGGTGCTTTCAATAAACATTTCTTTCTTAAACATACCACTTGGTTTAATGTCACTCCAACAAGGGTTAGAAACCTCAGCGTAGTGCAAGATGCAATTCTGTCCCCATGGAGTTCATAACCTCTAAGTTGAGACAGGAAATAAATAAGACTAAGCTGTAATAAGCTGAAAAGTGGACATTTGCCAAGGGGCAATAAATTATTTAGAGAGAAGAACCAGAGAAGCTCCTCAAAGGAAAGATCCACATGTAACGCTTGAAGGATCACTACCAGTTGGCAGATAGACCAAGGGGCAGGAAGATGTTCAAAATCGAAATACAAAAAGGTTTGGAGAACTGTGGGCTTTGGTGTTAGGGAATATGAAGGGGGGGACAGGACATGACACCACCTTTGTGAGCTATCTCAGAATGTTTTCTGTTGATATCACAGAATACCACAAACTGAGTAATTTATAAAGAAAAGAATTTTATTCTTCACTTTTCTGGGAAGTCCAATATGAAGATGTCAGCATCTCTTCTGGCCATCACAGAAGGCAGGATGGCAAGACAGCATATGTGCACAGACACACACAGACACACACACACACATGCACGCATACACACATGCACGCATTTGAAGTCCAAGCCTCAAGCCCTTCCATAGTCAGTGTGAGACCACTTGGAAGGCAAAGTCCCTGGGTTTAACCACTTTGTGAAGGCCTCACCTTGCACCACTTTTGCACTGGGGATCGTTTTCAACACATGCTTTGGGGGAGACATATTCAAACAATACCACAGAGCCCCCAGGAACTTAAAAATGCAGGGACTGGGCTGGAGAGATGGCCTAGCGGTTAAGAGCGCCGACCGCTCTTACAGAGGACCCGGGTTCGATCCCCAGCACCCACATGGCGGCCGAGAGCCGTCTGAAACTCCAATTCCAGGAGAACTCCAGTTCCAGGGGAATCCGACACCCTCTTCTGACCTCCGCGGCATTGCACGACACGGGTGCACAGACCTGCATGCAGACAGTACATTCATACACATACAGAAAAAAAAAAATTTAGTATTGATTCTTTTTTTTTTAGTATCGATTCTTTCAGAATTTCATACAATGTATTTTGATCATATTCAGACCCCCTTCTCTGTCTTCACCCTACCTTACTACCACTGCCCCATCTTAATACCATCAGCCTGCTTTCTATTATATTTGTCTTCTATTATTTCTCGAATGGCCTAGCAAGTCTAATTTGTGTTTCTCAAGTGCTCTTGGATGTGGGCCCATACCAGTCAACCTACCCTGTGTCACACCCTTAGAGGAAACTGACTCTCCTCCCAGTAGCCATCTTGTTTTTTTGAGATAGAGTCTCTTGCTGGGAGCCAAAGCTTGCAGATTCAGTGGGCTGTCTGGCTAGTAAGTCTCAGAAATCAGTATTTGCTTTCCCAGTGCCGCCTTTCTAAGCACAGGTCACTATGCCTAATTTCTTATGTGGGTGGGGCAGATCCAACTCAGGTCCTCAGGCTTTCCCAGAAGGTGCTTGACTGACTGAGCTATCTCTCCAGTATCTTTGATATCAACTTTTGACAAAAATTTTAAATTTTCACTAAGTCCATGCCCAGTGGGTTGCCCATAAAGAGAGGAGCTGCAATTATCCCGGTGGGAGCCGAAGCTGGAGGCTATTAGCAAACTGTGCTACTCACTGCTTCCTGACAACGTCTTCCTTGAAGGCCCCATGCTATAGCTGATGCACAAAAGACATAACTCCTTTGTGTTTGTCTCCTTCATGTATCCAAATGTCTGNTTTATGTTTCCTCCAGGTCTTTGTCATAGCATGCCTTCCGGTGCAACCCATTATTCAATGCCCGCGGAGTTCATAATTGTCCGGCGGATTCCCCTGGAGCTGTTGTTCTCCTGGAGTTGGAGTTCAGAGGTCGTCAGCCGCCATGTGGGTGCTGGGAGGGAACCCGGGTCCTCTGCAAGAGCGATCAGGTGCGCTTAACCACTGCCATCTCTCCAGCCCTCCATGGAATTCTTAGGCCAGTTTGATGACTACAGGATGAGAAAATACAGGGAAAGGAAAAGGTACTATCAAGCATCATACTTGCAAATGGACTCGAATTAATTTATGTTAGTGTTATTTTTTATTTTTTGTTTGGCTTTAATGAAGATTTTATTTATTTTTTTAATTTTTTTTTATCGTCTTTAATTTTTTCATTTTTTAACAATAAGTAAGAAATTTAATTAGGTAAAGAAATCCGTCCTGTAAAACAATTTGCAAGCAGTTGTGCCCAAAACCCACACAGCCCAAGGGGCCCACCATCCAGATTGGGGGCTTGTATGTGGACTTGCATTTATTAACTACAACAATGCCTACATTAAAACATTACTAAAATGGTATCCGTGGCTATTTACATGTGCTCTGCATACGTCATATCAAATTGGCCCCATAACCCTCAATGTGGGTTCCCCTGTTATCTGCACTGTATAGATGAGGAAACCAGGCTCGGAGAGGTTAAGTCCCTTGCCTGTGCTCACAGTGATGGTAGTGGAGGCTTGAGAATTCACAGTCTGACAGGCAGGAAGGACTTTGTGCTGCTCAATCCTACCTCTCATTTACTTTGTGGACGATGTCTTGAGTACTTAGAACTTCTCTGGCCACTGACTTCAACTTCAAGGGCCTGCCAGAAGCCTGAGGCCACAAGGAGGGAGCTATGGGTACTTGGGAAAGCAGATGCTGATGCACAACCGGAGGCTCAGCAGTTCAACCCATCCATACCCCATTAAGTCTGCCCCATTCTTTGAGTATCTCTCAAATCTCTGTGTTCATGGTTTTGTGTTTGCCTAGAGCCAGCTGGGCGTTGTCTCACTTGTCCCCAGAGGCTGGAAGAGTTAACAGTTGAGAAGCTGTTTGTAGACCATTAGAAACAATAATCACCTGATCTACCTCAAAAGAAGGGTCTTGATTTGAGCAAACAACTTAAGTGGCCTTTGTGTAAAGTGCAGGGGTGGAGCAGGCCTGCCCCTCTTTTCTTCAGGTCAGCTGGAATTCGTGTGGTGAGCAAGCCAGGCCCACAGGCCAATTCCTGGGTCTGGGAGAGCGCCCGTCCTCGGGCTGCTTTTCCTCAGGAATTTAAAAATGGCTCTCTGTAGGTCGTGATTTGATACCAGCTGTAGCTGGCTGCTTTCCTGGCCTGGTCAGGGGAAGTGAAAAGTTTTCTGTCCACCAGAGGACTGTGTACTCAAGAACACCCCCCCCTTCACCCCTCACCACTCGTAACTACCACTGTTTGCAGTTTGCAGACTCAAACGTGCAAGGGCCGGAGCTCACTTCAACTTCCATGGTGGCAGCAGAAGGCGAGAGGGACCCAGCCACATTTTCCTGGAGGCCTGAAACTAATATTCCATTTTTATGACAATAATTTTAAATATGAAGCTATGATTCAAATGCTGAAGAAATGTTCTCTTTTCTGCTACTTTGTAGCTCACTCAACATGTAAGTCCAGAGAAGGCTCCCTGTTCTGTGATGCATACTGCAGTCCTCTACCTTTGTTGTGATGCCATCTGACCCACTTGCTCTCATTCCTTTTTTTAAATTTTAAAAAATTTTTATTTATTTTTTTTATGTGTATGAATGTACTGTCCTGCAATGTAGTTGGTGCACCCGTGTCGTGCATGCATGGAGGGTCAGAAGCGGGTGTCGGAATTCCCCCTGGAACTGGAGTTAAAGACATTCGTTAGCTGACATGTAGGTGCTGGGAATCGAACCTGGGTCCTCTGCAAGACCGTCGGCGCGCTTAACCACTAGGCTATCTCTCCAGCCCCTGCTTTCATTTCTGAAATTGTCCCCAAACTATCTCTTGTTTGTGTGCATCAATTAAAGATGCCTTTGTGGAAACGAACTGTGCACTTGAAAACATAATCTTTCTTTCTCTGGTTCACTTGTTTTTAACAACCGAGCATCTCATGACCTTCCCACTTGTGTGGTGAGTCCAGAACAGCGATCCTGCTGCAGAGGGCCTATGATGAACCATAATCAAACTCAGCAGGAGTCCTTTGAAAATGTTTTCGGAAAGGAAGATAGGTCAGTCTTATTGCTCGTGGTTAAGGTACTTGCTCTGACAAAATACCTGGTGGAAGGACTCACTTTGCTTCCAGTTTCAAGGTGGAGATGACACAGGCATTCTTGGAGGTAGAAGTGACTGACTCCGGGCCAGGCTGGGTGGCGCACGCCTTTAATCCTAAATCTGAAACTTAGGGGAGGCAGAGGCAGTTGAATCTTTGTGAGTTCAAGGCCAGCCTGGTCTACAGAGTGGTCCAGAACAGCTGGGGCTACAGGGAGACCCTGTCCTCAAAAAGACCAAAAAAAAAAAGAAGTGATTCCTTTGTAGGGTAGTGGAAACGTGAGGCAGCTCGCTCACATCTTAGAGACGTCTCAGAGGCATCTTAGGCCAATACCAGGGCCAAGCTGTATGCCATCCAGCCTGTCCTCAGCAGCCCACATCACTGAGGCCCCGCCTCCTAAAGGATCTATAGCTCCAAACAGCACCACCAGTTGGGGAGCAAGTGTTCAAATATATGAACTTGTGTACAAGGCTTTGCATTTTCTCATTTCACATAGAAAGTCAAGTATATCTACAGCAGGGAAGGTTGTTGGTATTAGCCATGGAAGGTGAAAAGGACTATTTTCCTTTTCATTGAACACCTTTCTCCTCAGGAGTTACTGGCTCTTGAAGAAGTCTTTCTGAAGCGCCAAGGTGTAGGAGCTGACTTGTTTCTTGGCCCATGACAAGGATCAGCATCATCATGTTACTCACTGTCCAGTGTGGGAGCTGCCAACACCATGAAGACATTTCTATCTAAAATCATGTGTCACAGCATGATCTTGGCTCAGGGGTGACTGCGTGATGATATGATCTCACCTAGTGATGTCATAGTTGTCTCTGCTGTGATTTCACAGAAGGATGAAATCACCCAACGATGCACTTGTAATTAAAATGAAGTAAAACATTGAGTTCATCAGTTTTGTTAGCTGCACTTCAGGTGTTAATATCACATGTGAGTAGTAGTAGCCATGCAGGTCAAAGCAGTGGTAGGGACTGCCCTCATTCCAAAGTGTTTGAATGGAGAGTGTAGTATAAGGCAACCCTCTTAGCTTGGCTGTTCAACTGGTCCCAGACAGTGGTGAGCTGTGCCATAGTCGCAAGGAAACCAGAAAAAGCATACAGTCACAGTACATCTGCACATGCAGCATGGATAAGGCCACTGGACCAGGAGGTTAATGGTGCTTTCAATAAACATTTCTTTCTTAAACATACCACTTGGTTTAATGTCACTCCAACAAGGGTTAGAAACCTCAGCGTAGTGCAAGATGCAATTCTGTCCCCATGGAGTTCATAACCTCTAAGTTGAGACAGGAAATAAATAAGACTAAGCTGTAATAAGCTGAAAAGTGGACATTTGCCAAGGGGCAATAAATTATTTAGAGAGAAGAACCAGAGAAGCTCCTCAAAGGAAAGATCCACATGTAACGCTTGAAGGATCACTACCAGTTGGCAGATAGACCAAGGGGCAGGAAGATGTTCAAAATCGAAATACAAAAAGGTTTGGAGAACTGTGGGCTTTGGTGTTAGGGAATATGAAGGGGGGGACAGGACATGACACCACCTTTGTGAGCTATCTCAGAATGTTTTCTGTTGATATCACAGAATACCACAAACTGAGTAATTTATAAAGCAAAAGAATTTTATTCTTCACTTTTCTGGGAAGTCCAATATGAAGATGTCAGCATCTCTTCTGGCCATCACAGAAGGCAGGATGGCAAGACAGCATAATGTGCACAGACACACACAGACAACACACACACACAGCACATGCATGCATACACACTGCAACGCATTTGAAGTCCAAGCCTCAAGCCCTTCCATAGTCAGTGTGAGACCACTTGGAAGGCAGAGTCCCTGGGTTTAACCACTTTGTGAAGGCCTCACCTTGCACCACTTTTGCACTGGGGATCGTTTTCAACACATGCTTTGGGGGAGACATATTCAAACAATACCACAGAGCCCCCAGGAACTTAAAAATGCAGGGACTTTGGCTAAAAAAAAAAGAAATTATTATGAATTTCAAGATGGTGACAGGTAAGCATTAAATTCAGTGGGCACACAGGCTGCATGCATGAAGCCAGCTGTCCCAGTGACAGGAGATGAAGTCACAGAGAAAGTAGGACTTACCATTGCTGGCTGGGTCAAGATGTGCCCATTCGGAACTTGATGATGGCCATGAGCCAGTTAGTAACCAGGCAGATGGGAAGGGCCCAGGATAGTTGTTCTACACACAGTAAGGAAACTGCTACCTAGGGAACCTCCATCTGTGCCCCGTGTCAGGCCAGGCGTCTTCCCATTGACAGTGCTGTCCTTAAACCCTCATGGGAGATGTCTGAGGCTGAGCACAGGACCTCTTACAAATGAGCTCAGGAAGACACTGTCTCTAGAACCATCTGCCCACTGTCACTTGTCTTGAAGGTGGATTAGAATTCTTGTCTCCACCCTCTAGGAAGGTCCCCTCTGCACCATCTCTCCTGTTCCATGACCTGCTGGGAAAGCACCTGAGCTGTATCACTTCACTTCTTTTATTAATGTTTATTATTTGTTTTTTAATGTGTATAATGTATTGTCCTGCAGGTAATGATTTGTCACCCTTGTCGGTCAATGGCCGCGGAGGTCAGAAGAGGGTGTCAGATTCCCCTGGAACTGGGAGTTCTCCCTGGAATAAGGCGATTACAGACGGTTCTCAGCCGCCATGTGGTTCTGGGATCAAACCTGGGTCCTCTGCAAGGCGTAAGTGCTTTAACTGCTGAGGCCCATCCTCTAGACCCGCGAGTCGGTAATCACTAATACATTGATGGATGGAAATAATAAGAAGCAAGATGTGTGCCAGCCTTGAGAACACAGCGACAGCCTTGTTTCTGAGACAGATTTTTTTTTTTCTTCCCAAACCTTGCATGGAACAGATGAGTCCACTTATTTGTGAACATTTTTTTAAAAGAGTGTGGGGCTGGAGAGATGGCCTAGTGGTTAAGAGCGGCCGACTGCTCTTGCAGAGGACCCGGGTTGATCCCAGCACCACAGGCATGAAAATTGTCCATTAACTGCCAGTTCCAGGGACTCCCGATGGCCTCTTCTGAACCTCTGCGGCAATTGCATGATACACAGGTGCACAGACCTTCATGCAGACAGTATGTTCAACACATAAAAAAAAAAAAATAAAAAAAAAGGATGTGGTATGCTGGGCGTGTGCGATTGGTCCATGCCTTAATTCCCAGCACTCAGGAGAGCAAAGGCAAGCGGAGTCTCTGTGAGTCAAAGGCCAGCCGATCTAAACAGAGTGAAAGCTCCAGGTCCAGGCTGGGACTAAAGGGAGACCGTTTTCTCTCAAAAAAAAAAAAAAAAAAAAAAAAAGGAGTGTGGCTAGACCTGGAGAGAGAAAAGTAAAAAGCATATTCAGAGCACTTATAGAAAACTAAATGCATTGGCCACATCTATAATCCTAGCATGGAGGGAGGAGATCAGAGGTGGAAGGT
This sequence comes from Rhizomys pruinosus, assembly GCA_009823505.1. NCBI lineage: Eukaryota > Metazoa > Chordata > Mammalia > Rodentia > Spalacidae > Rhizomys > Rhizomys pruinosus. The sequence goes on from VZQC01015508.1 coordinate 3,673,651, forward strand.
CACTCTCAGCTACCTGGTGAGTTCAAGGCCAGCCTGGAATCCAAGAGAACTTGTTTCCTTGTTTCTAACAACAGCAGCAACAAACAATAGTAATGCACTTGAAGAGAAATTAAGATATGAAAGAATGAGGTAGGCAAAATTATGAATTGGTTATTTCAAAATTAGAACAAAACCCTAAAACAATCCCATCTTCCCAAAGAAACCCCAAACGAACCTCAAAGCACACGATTATCCTTGCTTGGTGATTTGATTTGCTGAGTCCTTTCTAGAAATCAGGGAATGTGATAAGCAGGAGGGAGACTAAAAGAGTGACTGGGGGTCCCTAGATCAGCTCAACTTCAAAGCGTCTTCGCCCTGCTGAATATTCCTTATGCCATGAGGGCAGCACCCCAGGTCGTTTTAGGGAAGGAGGTGATGTCATCAACCCAGGAGGCAGACCTCTGCGCTGAAGGCCCCCCGCCCCAACTTGCTCACTTCTCCTCCCTATCAGTTTTCCAAGCAAGAAAAACTCTCCGGACCCAGAGGCTTGGCTGACAGAAAAACCCCACCCCACCACCTGTGGACTCTGAGTGGAAGGCCTGGGCCTCTGGGGACATCTTCCAGGCTGCAAAAAGGGCCAGGCTGCTCAAAAGGTACTTGAAACCAAAAGTGACTTGAAAACACATCCATATGGCACATCCTTACAGAAAAAACACCCGCTAGAGTTGGTTACAAGCTTTAGAGAATAAAATCCAATTTACCTGTCAAAGAGAAAGGCTGACTTGCCCCCGCCCCAGACTGCGGGGCAACATGGCTTGTCGGCCCCTTCTCTACCCTGGCTCCACTTCTCCCATCCCCTTTATTGGTGAAGACGGGGTGGGAGGGATGGGGGCATTGGAAGAATTCTCTAAAGACCACAGTGTTCCAAGCACAATCACATCACTAATTGCTGTTAAGCTGGAGCCCTTTTTGTGTTCTGAGGGCCTGTAGCAACTACTTGGGGCTTCTCTGGGGCTTTTCAGGAGTCCACCCCGACTCCTGAACGGCGGGCCTTTTTCTTTCCCTTTTCGGCATTTCCCCAGCATCCCTCTTCCTTTCCCTCATCATCTTTACTTTTTCTCTTCTTCTTTTTTTGAGGGAGGTTGTTTTCACGCCCCCCTCCCACCTTTGCTTTTCTGACAGCATTTCTTTTTCTTCTGGAGTTGTGTTTTAAGTCTCTAAATGAAACTTGACTGCCCCCACGGCCGGTTGGAGAAGCACAAAGGCCTCCCATTCCACTGGCTACAGTAACGCCATTGTGTGTCCTAACAACCCACTAATTAGCAGTGACAATTGTGGAGTTGGGAAGGAAGAGGGGGGCCCCTTCTTTTCCAATCAGGGAGCTATGGAAATAAAAGAAAAGAAGGAGAAGGAGGAGGAGGAGGATGGGAGGCCCAGGTTCCTGATAGAGGAATGGTCCTGCGGAGGGGTGCGGCTCTCCGGTTGCCCTGGGCTTCCTGAATGAATAAACAAAACCAAGGGGGGAGGAAGTATAAAACTTTGCTGAAGTCAACCTAAGATCCTGGTGGTGCGGTGGGAAGGGGCAGCGGTGGGAGAGGACCATGGCAAGGCGGGGAGACCCCTCACCTTCAACTCTGGGAGAATGGAACCTGAACGGAGCCTCTTCCTGGCTAAGCCCTCAGGTGTTTGCTAGTAGACAGCGCAGTGAGGTCTCCACTTCCACCACATTTCAAAGGCGAGAGGAGAAGGGGGAGAGACTCAGCTATTTACTTAGGACATATCCCACTCCCAGGAAGCCTAGAGATGTGGAAGGTGCTGCGGGCCTTTAAAATCTTCCTAAAGAGGAGCTGGGCATAATGTTGGGTGACAAATGGGAGCCCAGTGATCTTTTGGGGGGAGGCAAGAAAGCCTGTAGAGCCACCTAGTTCCAGTGCTCCCCGCTTTTACTGTATACACAATGAGTCACCTCACACCAGTTCCCAGTGTGCCCTCCTGGAACATGCTTGCTGGCCAGGAAGATGGAAACATGTTTATTTCACGCTTTCCCTCTGCAGCCTGAAATCGATAGCCCCTGACTCCCTTCTGGAGCATCTGGCCAGGTGTGCATTATCTCAGTTAAATCTCACAGCATAGGAGAAGCTGGAGGCCTCTTGATTACTCTGAGGTTAAAGAACTTGCCTTTGGAGCAGGGCGTGGTGGTGCTCGTCTTTAGTCCTAGCACTTGGGAGGCAGAGGCAGGCAGATCTTTGTGAATTCAAGGCCAGCCTGGTCTACAGAGTGAATTCCAGGACAGCTGGGGCTACAAGGAGACCCTGTCTCGAAAAGACAAAAAACAAAACAAAACAAAACTTGCCCAGGTCACCCAGTAGGAAGGTGCAGAAGCAGGGATAACAGGTCTCCCTCTAGCTTCCTGGGTATGCAGTCCACACAGCAGTGTGCAGGGAGTGCTGCCACTCATATCTGGGCTGCCTCTCCCCTTTCTGTTCTATACTTCTGAAGGGAAGATTGTGTTATTACTGTCGTTTCATCCCTAGTGTCTAACAGAGTACTAGGCATAGTGGAGGGTGGGGTGGCAGATAGGAGGGACCTGAGAGAGGGGAGGTGGGAAGGGCCAAATTACTGGCAGAGCTCCTTCACTGCAAAGTGGTATGTTAGTTAAATAATAACTTAAAAGGAAGAAAGATTTATTTAGGCTTATGGCTTTAGAGATGTCAGCCCGAGGTTGCTTGGCTTCATTGTTGCGGGCCTGTGGGAAGGCAGAGCACCGTGGAAGACACGTTGCAGTGGCGTAGAGCTGCTCACATCATGGTGGCCTGGAAGCAGAGAGAGAATGCCTACGCCAGCAGGAATTGTGCTCTATCTAGGCCCTCAGCCTGGTGCCACAGCTCTGCCGAGTTCACTAACAAACCTGGAAAGGCTTTTTACTCATCTTGTAGGCATCTCCCAGTCCAAATTGACAATCAAAATTTACCATTGTAGTTGGCCTGTATCAGTCACCTGTAAATATGCTGAGTGTGGCAGGTATTAAAGCATAGACCTCTGGGCCCCACACCTGGGCTGTCAGAGACAGGGAGTCCAGATGAGGTCTGAGCATGTGCGCTTCCAGCACATTCCCAGCTGACTCATGCTCCTGGTCTGGGACCACACTCTGAGAACAGGCGCTTCACAAGCTTTCCATCCCAGCAAGGAATTCTAACCCTTCCATTATCTCTATATTCCTGTGACCTGAGATAAGGAGTCTTATTAAAAGGAAATTAAAGTCAAACATTTTGACCATAATGACAGATAATCATAGGTTCTTGTCTGTTTTAAATAATAATCTTAACCAAACCATCATTTATATCTGATGAAAAAAAATCAGTTATGTGCCTAAGCACACTGTAAACAATGACATATTCTAGAAAATAGCTACAGATTCCGTTATTGAGGAAGATCTCTTTGGAGAATCCTTCTTAATTTTTTTTCTGATTTATTTTTTTATTTTTTTTAATTTTATTTTATTAATTTTTATATGTGTATAAATGTACTGTCTGCATGCAAGTTTGTGCACCCGTGTTGTGCAATGCTGTGGAGGTCAGAAGAGGGTGTCGGATTCCCCTGGAACTGGAGTTCTGGAATTGGAGTTTCAGACGGTTCTCGGCTGCCATGTGGGTGCTGGGGATCGAACCCGGGTCCTCTGTAAGAGCGGTCGGCGCTCTTAACCGCTAGGCCATCTCTCTAGCCCCTGATTTATTTTTATTTTATGTGTATGAGTGTATTACCTGCATGTATGTAATGCACCCATGTCATGCAATGCCTGTGGAGTACAAAAGAGGGCATTGGATCCCCTGGAACTGGAGTTATGAATGGTTGTTAGCCACTATGTGGGTGCTAGGATTCAAACCTGGGTATTTTGCAAGAGCAGCCAATGCTTTTAACTGCTGAGCCATCTCTCCAACCCCTGGAGAATCCTTGTTACATACAGATCCTTATGCCTTTTAATCTTTGTGTGTGTGTGTGTGTGTGTGTCTGTATTTTTGAGACAGGGTCTTTCTGTAGTCCCAGCTGGCCTGGAATTCCCTTTGTAGACCAGGCTGGCCTTGAACTTACAGAGATCCACCTGCCTCTGCCTCCCGAGTGCTAGGATTAAAGGCATGTGCCACCACGCCTGGCTTAAAGATGGTTCTTAGCCACTATGCGGGTGCTGGGAATCGAACCCTGGTCCTCTGTAAGAGAAGTCGGCACTCTAAATCGTTGAGCCATCTCTCCAGCCCCGTGCCTTTTAATCTTATTTGGGGAATTTCTAAATAGTTAGGGGCTGGAGATGTAGCTCAGTTGGCAGAGTAGTAAAGCAAGTACAGGGCCCTGGGTTCATGCCTTCCCTCTTCATAAACCAGGCACGATGACTTGTATCTGTCATCCCAGGACTTTGGGGAAGACAGCAGGACTGGAAATTTAAGCTCATCCTTTACTACAGAGGAAGTTCGAGGCCAGTGTGGGTTATATGAGAACGTGTCTCAAAAAAAAAAAAAAAATCCTCACCCAGTGGAAGAATTGAATAAAGGACACTTGAATCCTACATCTTGACTGGGGACAGCATAAAGACAGGTCAGTGCCTATGAGGACCAGGGTGTTGGCCCCTGAGCTAATGTCAACATGGCGCTAGGGAACACACAGGAACATTTGCACCTCGGGTTCTTCTTCAGCTTAGTTCTGTAGGATCCACCCTAGTTCTTTAAGATTGCTTCAGTGAGTCAAGTTATTTTATGATAGTCCTGTAGTCGATTGCTAAGAGGCCTGGTCTGAAATAAAGTTTCTTCCTGCTCCAAGCACCCTGGCAGGGTTCACGCTGTAGGGGCTGCTGGGTGTGTCGGATCCCATGAGAGCACAAATGCACAGAGAAAGGAGGGACGTAGAAGAGAGAAATGGGGAGACACACTGGGTCAGAAGCCAGCCCTGGCTGACCTGAAGAGAGAAGCCATTTGCTGTTCGGCTGACAGAGCTGAAGGGAAGAAAAGGAGTCACGCCTTCTAGAATTCAGAGCTGTTTCCAGGGGGAGGAAATAGTCGGCCTCTGTAAAGCCCACCCACTGTGCTACCTGGATTCCCCCAAGCTTCAAATTCCTGCAGGCCAAGCTGGGGCTGAGGCCCATCCGAAGGGAGGGGGCCTTGACCAAGAGACCAGCATTCTACCTGGAATCTCGGAGCTAGTGCCTTCCAAGGTGTTTTCTTCTAGAAAGGCCAGAAACACTCTTTTCCTAATTTTTCTTTTTTTTTTTTTTTTTTGTTTGTGTGTATACACATATCGGTGCATTGTATGTGTGTGTGTGTGTGTGTGTGTGTGTATAGAGTCTGGGCAGTTGCACATGTGCTGGAGGTCAGAGGAGGATGCTGGGTGTCTTCCTCTGTCCCTCTGACTTTATCCCTTGAGGCAGGGTCCAACCTGGAGCTCGCTGTTTTCTTGGCTGGTGGCCAGCGAGTCACAGGGACTTTCTTGTCTCTGCCCCCATCATCATTGGAGTTACAGGAGCACATGGACATGACCAGCTTTCTATGTGAGTGTTGGGAACTGGAACTCAGGTCCCCATGTTTGTGCAGCAAGTATTCTTCCCTACTGAGCCACCTCTCCAGCTCCATAATTTTTCTTTTCTAAAAGACCAGTGGTTTAAATGAAACCAGAAAATAGGTTTTGAGGACAATTGGGCAAATTTTATTTGAAGCTGAGATCATACCAGGGAATTATTGTTAATTTTGCCAAGTGTAGAATGCCATTGCAGTACCCGACAACAAGCATCTTCCCCTGAGGTGTGCTAATGCATGTGGGAATTAGATGTCATTATGTCTGGGGTTCATTCTCTAATAGTTTATTTAAAATTTTTCAAAGGGAGGGACGAGCTGGAAGTGTAGTTCAGTTGTAGAACACTTGTCTGGTATGAATGAGCTCCTGGGTCTGATCCCTAGTACTGGGGAATTAAAGAGAAAAAGATTTGGGAGCTGGAGAGATGGCTCAGTGATTAAGAGCGCTGGCTGCTCTTACAGAGGACCTGGGTTTAGTTCCCAGCACCCACACGGGGGCCACCAGACTTTCTGAACTCCAGTTCCAGGGAATCTGACACCTTCTCCTGGCCTCGGCAGGGCCTTGAGCAATAGGTGTACTTACATACGTGGAGGCAAAACACACTCATACAAAAATAAAAATACATTTAAATTTTATTTATTTATTTTTATTTTATGTGTATGAGTGTTATGCATGCATGCATGTAAGTAAAACCCTGTCGTGCAGTACCCGTGGAGGGCAAAAGAGGGCGTCAGATCCCCAGGAACTGGAATTACAGATGATTGTTAGTCACCATGTAGGTGCTGGGATTTGAACTGGGGTCTTCAGCAAGGACAGCCAGTACTCTTAACCACTGAGCTATCTCCAGCCCACTCTCCTGAAATAAATGCATGCATTAAAAAAAAAAAAAGGTTAGAAAATCTAAATTGAACATGCCCTTCGGTGAACTGACTGGGTGCCCTGAGGGACTGGCTTGGAGATGACTCGGCAAGCATTGTCTTCCTGGGCCCACCCTTCCTCCCGCTACACACTGACTGCTCACTATACATAGCGCTACTGGGCACAGTCTTTCTGCACCAGGCTTCTGTTTCCTCATTTGTTTGTGGACTTGAACGTGCAGGACAGGAGCTGCTTCTGAGATGTCCAAAGCTGGGCATCCCTTCTCTGGGCATCTGACCACCATCAACTGTTTCCTAGGTGGCTTCACTTGTGGGCAGCAGTGAGAACTCCATTTTGGGGGGTCGACCTAGTTTAGAATTCAAATTCACACTCTGCCTCTGCAATTAGAATTTATTTCCTCTGCAAAAGGCTTAAATTTCAGAGCACAATGCCTCTAGCCGGGTTTGGGTGTATGTAGAGTGATCTTAATGGAGAGAAAGTCTGGTTTATTTTCATAACAGCGTGTACCTTGTGATATCCTCAGAGCCTGACATTATTAAGAGTGTGTTACCACAATGTCGCACAAATCTAAGGCAATTTGGATGTCCTTGGGCCCAGAATTAATATGTGCTTTGTATAGTCTTGTAATTTGGGGGGCAATTTTCCATAACACACTGAGAGATGTTCCTTTATACCTTTGAGATAATTTATCTCAATGTTCATTTGGAAAAATTGCTGTGCTAATAGCTCTTCAGCCTCAGAACAACAGGCCATGCTGGGAGAGTCTGGACAAAGGCTGGAGGAATTTTCCCGGGACTAACAGAACAGCTGCCTGGGGTTGCATGGCAGGATCTGAAATAGTGTATGAACTCATGAACTGTAGCTGATTTGTTGAAAACCAACAGCTCTTAACAGAGAAATATGGAATGAAGGTGGGGGGGTAATGAGTTTCCCTACTGGCCAGGTGAACTGAATGTTCATGCACAGAAATTAGCATCTCCTTCTGCTCAGCTAAGGAACCATTTGTTTTTTTTTGGCTAGACTTTTCTGGACAAGTTATCAGGGAATAGATACAAATGAGAGGGAATGAGCTATAGTTTTCTGTTGGGTATGTTTTAATTCATACTTCTTGTCTATCACGGAACTTTGTTATCCTGGGGATGGAATCTTGTCTCCTTGTCAGAATTTAATGCAATAATGAAAATAAATTGAAAAACATTTTCATAATCAGGAATTCCATTTCTAACGATGCTGTTTTAGGAATTCATAGGGAAGGACTGAGTAGACCCAAGTTCATTCCTGGGCGCATTCCTGCCCTGGGCACTTGCTTCCCTGATTTAGAAGCAAGTTGGGGTTGCTGTAGCTGTTTCCCATGGGTATGAAAGGGGTCACATCTGTGGTAAGAGATTCTGAACTCTCTGTAGCAGTGTTCCATTGACGAGAAATATTGGTCACTAAATAAGTGTCTGACTTCATAAAGTGGAGAGATGGTACTAATGCCTTAAAAAAATTTTTTTTTATTATTTTGATTTAATGTGTATGAGGTTTTGTTTTTGTTTTTGTTTTGTCTTTTGGAGACAGGGTCTCCCTGTAGCCCCTGCTGTCCTGGAACTCACTCTATAGACCAGGCTGTCCTTGAACTCACAAAGATCCGCCTGCCTCTGACTCCCAAGTGCTAGGATTAAAGGCGTGCACCACCACACCCGGCTACTAATGCCTTTCTATTCATCTGCCACCGGGAGCTAAAGTTGAAAATCCAAGTGCCTGGACTTGGAATGACTTTCTTTTTTTTATGTGTATGAGTGTACTGTCTACATGTAGGTTGATGCACCTGTGTCGTGCAATGCTGCGGAGGTCAGAAGAGGGCATCAGATTCCCCTGGAACTGGAGTTAAAGATGGTTCTTGGCCACCATGTGGATGCTGGGAATCGAACCTGGGCCCTCTGCAAGAGTAGTCGGCACTCAACCGCTGAGCCATCTCTCCAGCCCCCATGAATGACTTGTTTGTTTTTAAAGTCTTTCTTTTTTTTAAATTTTATTTATTTTTTATGTGTATGAATGTACTGTCTGCATGTAGGTTTGTACACCCATGCTGTGCAATGCCGAGGATGTCAGAAGAGGGTATCAGAGTCCTCTAGAGTTGGAGTTAAAAGACGGTTCCTGGAATTGGAGCTAAAGACTGTTCTCAGCTGCCATGTGGGTGCTGGGGATGGAACACCGGTCCTCCGCAAGAGCAGTCGGTGCTCTTAAGCACTAGGCCATCTCTCCAGCCCCAACTTGTTTTTTTTTTTTTAAAAAAGCTTGGTGGCGGGCTGGAGAGATGGCCTAGCGGTTAAGAGCGTCGATCCCTCTTGCAGAGGACCCGGGTTCGATCCCCAGCACCCACATGGCGGCCGAGAACCGTCTGAAACTCCAATTCCAGGAGAACTCCAGTTCCAGGGGAATCCAAGACCCTCTTCTGACTAAAACAAAACAACCACAAAAATAAAAATCTTCCTTGACTAAGGGCTTTTCCATTGATCTAGCATGAAGGTTACTACAGTTTTAAGCAGGAATGGTAGTAGAGTTCTTGCTTATGGTGAAGCTAAGGGCCTCCTGGCAATGTGGCGATGGGTGCAGACACGTCCCGAAATCCCGCCCCCCCTTCACTTCCCAGAACTCTGTCACTCTCAGCATCTTTTGGCATTATTCATAGGAAGCCCAGTCTCCAGGATTGGTAGGTGGGTGTCACATACAGCTTCTGGACCACAGTCACTGTCCTGGGAGCACTTGGCTGGGCCTGTGGGTGCTGTGATTGTGGGGTGGGTGGTGCACTGGCAGGACCCCTGCAGACTTTTTACATGTTTCTCCTCTCTGCTTTCCATAGAGTGTATTGAAGAAGAGGGACCAAGTTCAAGCAGAGTACGAAGCAAAACTGGAAGCCGTGGCTCGTGAGAAAGGAAGATCGTCCCAAGGTCAGGGCGGCCACCGTCAGGGCTGGGCTGAAAGCTTCAGTCTCCTACTGACGCTGATTCTCATTCTTAGATCTGGATGGCTCGGGTGGTCAGAGTCCGCTGGGCTCCTCCTCTCCAGGATTCCTAACAAATTCTGGGGTTGAGTTTCTTGCATTTCCGGGAATTGTTCTTGTAGAATACTTGATGCTCTCCCATTCATTTACCTATTCCTCACTCCATTTTTAATAAAACAGCTTTTTGGGTGAGCAAAGAACAGTATAGATCAGGGTTCTCAAAGTAATGTTCAGCAGTGAGCTCAATTCTACTATGATGGAAGAGGAACAGAATCAAGGAAAAAAATTAGAAACTTTTATGTAGCAACTAGGTTTTGCTGTAAGATTAGTTCAGCATGTTTTTTCAAATACTCCAGATACATGTTGTTCTTGCGTTGTGCAGCGGAATGTTGTTTGCCAGGCTGCATGTTAGACATGTGTAAGTTGTCTAGAGTAGGGGGAAATGGCCAATACACAGGGGTTGTTCACACCATAGAATTTGAGAAGTGCTGGTCTGGCCTGCCTCTGCTCCTTTCTGGCCCCAGTATTCTGGGTTAAGATAGAGGATCATAATTATCAAATGTGAAAAAAAAAAAAAGCTTGGTGGCGCATGCCTTTAATCCTAGCACTCGGGAGGCAGAGGCAGGCGGATCTTTGTGAGTTCAAGGCCAGCCTGATCTAAAGAGTGAGTTCCAGGACAGCTGGCTACAGGGAGACCCTGTCTCGAAAAGACCAAAAAAAAAAAACCAAAAAAACCTTGGTCCTGAGCTGGGTGTGGTAGTGCATGCCTTTAGTCCTAGCATTTAGTAGGCAGAAGGAGGTAGATCTCTGAGATTGAGGCCAGCCTGGTCTACATAGTGACTTCCAGGTCAGCTGGGGCAACACTGAGAGACCCTGTCTCACAAAACAGATCAGCAAAGAACAGCACGGAACAGAACAAAACAAAAACCTGGTTCTTCCATGGAACCAACTTGAATCTAGTATCAGGTCAAGGTCTCCTGCATTTCCTGGGTTGTTCTGGGCAAAAAAATCATTGATGGTTTTCCATTTTAAATATCACCATCCACAGGGATGAGGTTTGTGCTTGAGACTAAACTGAGAGCAGATGTGTAGGCAGACATGTAGGCCTGTAGGCAGATGTGGGCATATCGGTGAAAGGGACAGTATGAGGCTCCCTTTATAGGCTAGCTCAGCACCTGTGGCCATAATAAATCTGTTCACCATGCCCCCTGGAGATGGCATATAGTGGATAAATAGAAGCTAACCACACCCAGGAAGAAAATACCGAGGGTGTAAAGGTAAGCTTTATGAAAATGATCAGTTGTGCAGCAAGTTCCAAAGTACCATCTGTCTGTTGAAAAGAAGGGGAAGTAACTAAAGCCGCAGTGTGGACCACTAATACACCAAACTAATTATTTAGTTCAAGGTAACATAACTGCTTCATTTAGGGTAGTGCCTCTCTTTTTTCCTCTGAGTTTTGGGGAATGAACACAGGGCTTCGTGCATGCAAGGCGAGCGCTCTGCAACTGAGCTAGGTCTCTAGCCTCTTATTTAAATTTTTATTTTGAGACAGAGACTCATTAAGTTACCCAGGTGGCCATGAATTCACTTTGTAGCCTAAACAGGCCTTGAATTTGTAATTCTTCTACTTCAGTCTCCTAAGTAGCTGGCCTGTGTCATTAGTTCCTACTAGGCTAGTAGCTTTTAACTTGTAGAATGCACTGGACTTACCCATGGAGCCTTCTTTCACTTTTTGTCAGGGATCGAATTGGGGCCCAGTGGATGCTAGCCAAGTGCTCTAGTGCCCAGTCACATCCCTAGCCCGCATGAGAGCAGCTTTATATATATAAATATACACATATATGTAGTTGGGACACACAGCACAGCACAACACATATAGAATATAATATATTATATAATATATATATGCATATACAACCCATCCTCCTCCAGATAGAATTTTGACGAGTTATTTGACAAGACTTGAGGTTTTACTCTTGTGTGTTCTTTTTTGTTTTTTTTTTGGTCTTTTCGAGACAGGGTCTCCCTGTAGCCCCGGCTGTCCTGGAATCTCTTGTGTGTTTCTAATGTGTGAACAACTAATTAAAATCATCTTTTGTGTCACCATCAAAGCATGGAATAAGAGCACGAGGGAGAACTGCATCATGCCTTTTGAGCATGGAGGAGATGGACACGATGGCATCTATACAGTGTTGATTGACATCTTCTTTCTGATGATGCCTGAGCTTTCTGTGGTTGTGCAGATACAGTTTACTACAAGTGGGGGAAGCTAGCTATCCTGTGACCAGCCAAATGTGGGGCTTTGACTACATCTGGGTCTAGTTTGATGCAGTGAAACATTAACTGGTTTCTTTTCATTGTGGATTGTGGCAGGTTGTGTGAGGATGAAGTCCAGCTACTCCTGGAGTAGAGTGGGCGTGGGCTGCACCGGTTTCCTGTGGGAGGCTTAGGAGAGGCGAGGAGTGACCTAGTTTGGGTGTGTCTAGGGAGTACAGCTCAGGGTTCACCCTTGGCAAATGTTTACCAGAAGTGCCTTTGCTAGTCTCTTTTCAATGACCCTCTTTGGGAAAGTGAGTTTAAATGGTACTTTGGAAAGACTCCAAGGGGACAGTTGTTGCACCCTGAGGTCTTTTTGGTAGAGAAGAGAGGGCCAGCCAAGCAGGAGTCAGCTGCTCATGTACAACAACTTCTCAGCTCCCAGAGACAACTCTGGAGCACAGACACCTGCTCTGTATTTTCTTCACTCTTGGAACATGGTCCTGTCACAGCCTTTTCCTCCTACGGAGTCGTTGAGTTCTTGCCCTTCTAATCTGGAGAGAGCCAGGGCTGGGAGATGAAGCCCAGCAACAGTGCCCGGGAGGAGCTGGGGAAGGACCCTCGACACATGCTTTAGTTATCTTGGAACTGCTTTGATTCAGCAAAGAAAACTCCTGACAGGACATTCGATCTCCCAGGTCAGTTTTTATAGTCAACTTGACAGAACCAAGGGTCATCTGGGAAGAGGTAGTCTCAGTTGAGGGATTCCCCAGATTGTACTGGTGAGTGACCAGGTCTGTGGTGAATTGTCCTAATTGTCCATTGATGTGGGGGTTGAGGGGAAGTGCATTGTGGGCAGTTCCACCCCTGGGCAGGTAGTCCTGGGTTATATAAGAAAGCTGACATCTCCAGAGAAAGTAGACTGTTTTGCTTCTCATCCACCTGTACCCCTTTTCTAAGCCTAGGGAACAATCTGCAGAAGAGGGGGCGTGGTAGAATGTAAGGGCTGCGATTGGGGTGAATGGTGAAACTACAGCAATATAGACTGGACACTTATTTGATCAACTTGATTGTACATACAAGCCACCCCAGCTGGATGGTGGGATCCTTGGGCTGTGTGGGTTTGGGCACAACTGCTTGCAAATTGGTTTTACATGAAGGATGCTTGTACTCATAAATTATTACTTATTGTTAAAAAATGAAAAAAAAATAAAGTAATAAAAAATCATAAAAAAAAGAAAGCTGAGCATAGGGGCTGGAGAGATGGCTCAGTGGTTAAGAGCGCTAACTGCTCTTGCAGAGGACCTGGGTTCAATTCCCAGCATCCACATGGTGGCTAAGAACAGTCTTTAACTCCAGTTCCAGGGGAATCTGACACCCTCTTCTGACCTCTGCAGCATTGCCTGACAGGGGTGCACCAACCTACATGCAGACAGTACATTCATACACATTAAAAAAATAAATAATAAAAAAAAGAAAGCTGAGTATAAGTGAGAGGAAGCAGTCAGCACAAGCATTCCTCTGTGGTTTCTGCTTCAGCTCCTGCTTGAGCTCCTGCCTGAAGTTTCCTCAGTGACGGTTTGTGACCTGGATGTTCCAGCCAAATAAGCCCTTTCCTTCCCAAGCTGATTTTGGTCATGGTGTTTATTACAGCAACAGAAAGCAAACTAAAACAATTATATTTTCCATATGGAAAAGACTGGGAATGTTATAGAGTGATGAGTTCAGAAAAACCCAAGTCCACTTATTTGTAAGGTTAATAATAAGAGTTTAAAAAAAAAAACTTATTTTTATGCCAGACATGGTAGCATATACCTTTAATCCCAGCACTTGTGAGGCAGAGGCAGGCAGATCTCCATGAGTTCAAGGCCAGCCTGGTCTACAGAGTGACTTCCAGGACACCTGGAGCTACAGGGAAACCCTGTCTCAAAAAGACCCAAAACCCCACTTATTTTCTTAAAATTTATTTTTATGTGTGTTTTGCCTGCATGTATGTGTACCCAGAACAATTCCTGGGGAGATTACAGGAGGGCATTCCGTGGAAGTGGAGGTGCAGATGGTTGTTAGCCACCATGTGGGTGCTGGGAACCAAACCTGGGTCCTCTGCAAGAGCAGACAGTGCTCTTAACCGCTGAGCCATCTCTCCAGCACCAACATTAACAGATATTTTAAAATGTTTTTAAATAGCTTATTTGTAACAGAATAGATCTCAAACCTTGCATCAATGCCAAGGGATTACCTTCTTTGCCCCTCAAATCTCCAGTAATTGTTTTTTTCTTTTTTTTGGGGGGGGGGGCAGGCTACCATAATCAGCCGAAATCTTCAATATTTTAATAAAGCTACTATAAGATGAGAAGATACTTTCATTGTTGTTTATTGAGATAACTTTATACATTAGGAATGGGTACACTTAAATTATATGACAAACAACCATAAAAATGAGATGTCCTGTCAACAGCACAACTTCAATTTTATATTATTACAGTTACTGATACTTAAAAAACATGTAAACAAAAATATGGATAAATTAGCCCAAAACAAAAGGCAATAAAATCCAAAACATAACACATAGCACATCAGCTATTACAAAAAGCTTCACGCAGTGATGTGACAGCCCAATGTAAACTCCTAGTCGTTTCTGTACTGCATGAGCAGAAATGCAGGCAAATGACACAGATGTGACCCGGGAGCCTGAGAACAAGGGGCACAGAAGCCCTCCGTGTCCCTCTGCTCATGTCCCTCACTGCAGTCCAGGCATTTCTGCTCCTCTACCAGCGCTTAACAGACAGCATCTGGCTGCTGACAGTAAGAGCCTGAGAGGTGACCAAAGGCTGAATGTGGGCTTGCAACCTTGAAAGCCTGGTCTGGTGGCTCAGTGAATCACCCAGGCTGCACACAGGACATTGTCATCAACATGCAGCCAACAGGCTTCCTACCTCCCATCTGAAACAGGTGGCAAAATAAAAGGAAAAATCTATACAGTAAAGAAAAAGAAATCCCGTGTTGGTATAGTTTTGAACCTGAAAAAGGCTAAGTTCACAGACTTTACATGTTCAATTCTGGGTACCTGGTTTAGTTCTTTTCCTGTTGGCCTGGGTGACATGACATTCCCCTGAGTTTGGTTAATGAAAGCAAGCAAATGAAAAGAATGACTAAGAAACAGCATAAAAACAAGGTTAAAACATCCTGTGGTTATGTCTTTTGTATTTCGTGGTAAAAGTGCCAACGGCACTTAAGCAGCCAACGTTTGTATCACTCCAGTAAAGTTTGTATCACTCCAGCAATGTCTGTAACATGAGTCCCTTTACTTGTGAGGTTAAGGCACCAGGTTAAGCAAAGGTGGAAGGTCTGATGAGCAACACAGAGTAGGGAGGCTTCAGGCATACCCTGCACTGAAGAGCAGCCAGCAAGGAAGGAGAGGAGGGATCCAGAGTTAGTTAAGGGTCCTGTGGGCTTTTCAAGTGGGTCAGAGAGACTAGACTAGAAGCACTAGGCGGTACTATAAGGCACTCCTACAGGAAAGGGAAGCCCACGGGCAGGCCGACATGGAGGCGCCATATGCCAGTATCCACCAGGTGGTTCGTTAGTATGAGACCTGAATCTGCTAAGGTCTGAGGACAAGGGGCAAGGAAGATGGACAGGGCTAGTTTGCGGCTTCATGGCTAGCTAGAGGGCTCCTCACTGTGGAAAAGCTGCCACCTTCAGACCTGGGCAAGGACTGGGTTCACTCAAGACCTTTCCAAAAAGCTGAGCAGACAGCCAGGAGTTTCTCAGGGAGAAACCCCTGCAGAGCAGCCTGTGTCCCAGTCACCCACAGACTCTGCACACTGGAGCCTACTTTATGAAGACAGTGCCATATGCATGATCACCAGGAACCCATCTTAAATAAAACCTCTGACAAAGTGTGGCCAGGCCTGGGGCTTGGGACAGTATTTCACACTTTTCTTAAGTTCATTGATGATGTAGATTTTATCTCAGCCACAAACCCAGTAGAACATATTAGAGAAAAACCTTTTGAGTTGGAGATTTTTTTAAATTGTTTTTTATGTGTATGAGTATACTGTGTGTACTGTCTGCATGTAGGTTGGTGCACTCATGTTTTGAAATGCTGCGGATGTCAGAAGAAGGCGTCAGATTCCCTTGGAACTGGAGTTAAAGACGGTTCTTAGTCGCCATGTGGGTGCTGGGAATCAAACCCAGGTCCTCGGCAAGAGAAGTAGGTGCTCTTTTTTTTTTTTTAATTTTTTTTATTATTATTATTTATCTTTGTATGTGTATGAATGTACTGTCTGCATGCAGGTCTGTGCACCCGTGTCGTGCAATGCCGCGGAGGTCATAAGAGGGTCTCGGATTCCCCTGGAACTGGAGTTCTCCTGGAATTGGAGTTACAGACGGTTCTTAGCTGCCATGTGGGTGCTGGGGATCGAACCCGGGTCCTCTGCAAGAGTGTCGGTGCTCTTAACCGCTAGGCTATCTCTCCAGTCCCAGAGAAGTAGGTGCTCTTAAATGCTGAGCCATCTCTCCAGCTCTGAGTTGGAGAGTTTTGAATACAATGAAATGACAACTGTCTCTAGTAAGAAGGATGCCGGGTACTGGTGCTGAGACTTAACTCTTGAGACTCTGTTCCATTAGATGGAGGATAGCACTGGTTAGATGAACTGAGAGGGATTATTCATGTCTACATGCAGTAACCTGGGGTCAGGAGAGTGGCAAAGAGGCAGAGCACTGACCCAAGCTTCTAACACCCACCGTCAGCAAGTCCAGTCCCAAGGGACAGAAAGAAGAATTGTTAGTATGCTAGCTTCTGCCAATATTACCTCTCTTGGCTTTTCCACACCATTCAGAAGATGAAAAGAATAAAGAAAACCCAAGAAATAAAATTGCGCATGTGTTTGCATGGGCATGTACACACACACATCTGCTTACCATGAAAAGTAAGAAAATGAAAGACAATACCCAAAAATGTCTGTTTTGAAACAGGTAGTGTTGAAATCAAGAGCTGAAGGTCTAGTTAGAAACTAAATCTACTTCAGTAAAGAGCAGGAGATGGAAGGACAAGGCTGAACTGCACACAGACTGAGAGTGGCAGGGACTCGCTCTGAACTA
This sequence comes from Rhizomys pruinosus, assembly GCA_009823505.1. Lineage (NCBI taxonomy): Eukaryota > Metazoa > Chordata > Mammalia > Rodentia > Spalacidae > Rhizomys > Rhizomys pruinosus. Next base: position 3,690,413 of record VZQC01015508.1, read on the forward strand.
GCATCACAAATGTTACCTCCACTGCCTTGGATGGTGGCTCTTTGTGGTAGGCACTCAGTGTGGTGGCATCACGCTGGTCCCACTTTGATAGGTAGTTTGTCTCTGGACTTTTTTGGCCAATGGGAGGAGAGTGAACCTGCAGGTGGGGAGCTAAGCCTTCTGGAGGAGGTACACAAAGAAGCCGCCAGTACTCACATTCAGTGGACAGGCAGAGACAAGGGCCAGGCCTTGCCACAGGGTATACTGGAACTCGGCCACAGCTGCTTCAGCATGCACAGTGTCGGAACACCTTTGTCTTGGGGCAGCTGAGGGAAGTCATGACACAGTTTTAGGACTGCAGGACACCCCTGTCGGAATCTGCGAGCCCCAAGGCACCACTCTCATCCTCTGTAGAGCAGGAGGCCTACTCTAGAGGAATGAAGAGGAGCTTACTCTCATCCTCTGTAGAACAGGAGGCCTACTCTAGAAGAATGAAGAGGAGCTTACTCTCATCCTCTATAGAACAGGAGGCCTACTCTAGAGGAATGAAGAGGAGCTTACTCTTATCCTCTGTAGAACAGGAGGCCTACTCTAGAGGAATGAAGAGGAGTTTACTCTCATCCTCTATAGAACAGGAAGCCTACTCTAGAGGAATGAAGAGGAGCTTACTCTCTCAGCTTGTCAAAAGGGAAAGCTCCTAACAAGATGGTCCTTAGCATTACGGACATGAACACAACTTCCACGGACCCCCAACGAGACATGAAGCCAAGGGGTCTGTGGAGTTTACACAGTTTCATATAAAGATGCTTTCAGTGTTCAGAACAGGCCCTGGGAAGGACACAGCTCCATTGCAGCCCACTGCCTTCTGAACACTCTATGGCCTTCCCACTGCAATGCAAATGCAGGTCTATTTTAGGAACTGGCTTCTTTACACTGGAGCTAGGTGCCAACACTCCCCCGGGCTGGACGGTGTCACACATGAGTTTCTGGCACTAGAAGGAGGGAGTTCCTGTGCTACACCAGGGAATGGACTTTTCGGTGGAAAGCGGTTCCTTGGACTCAGCTGCTGGCTCCAGGAGATTAACTGGCCATTTTCCATTATGTTTTATGCACACACAATTTGCTATGGGGTGAAAAATGGAACATGAAGCAAAGTAGGTATCAGCTTCGTTTAAGGAGCTGGTAATCCAACAGACCTGCTTTTGTTTCGAAGGTCTCTAAGCAGTTGAACAATTACCTCACACTGCACCAAGTAATTTGTTAGACTTGAAAACAGTAAGCGTGTTCATGTGCTCAAAGGCATTCTGGGCTGAAAATAGCAATTTTGAATTTTTATGGCAGACCTTCCCCCAACCTGGCTCCGTTCTGTCCTCTCAGATTTTGGTGGTGGGGCGGAGATAGTCACTGTAGGCCCATGGCTGGCATGGACCAGGCTAGCAGGGCTGTCCGAAAAAGACAGAAAACAGAAGCAGGGAGCACAAGTCCAGTTCTGGATTGTTCATGATAGCACATTTGTTTTGCCTCCTTTTGAAATAAGCAGAAAGCAATGTCCAGGGAAAGTCCTTGGGAGTTCCCAAGGTCTTCTCAGACATAGCAGGGCCTTATAAAGGGACAGTGGCTTCCAGGCCAGCTGGGACTACAAGGAGACCTGTCTCAAAAGGGGGTGGGGGTGTAGGTAGGGGTGGGGGCGGGGGTGGCAACAAGGTGCTGGAGCCAGGGTTCAGAATTTCACTCTCTTCAGCAACTCTGACCCTGGGTGGTGTGAGTTGGCAGGAAATTCTATACACAGAGCAAGCATGGTAGAAAGAGGGGAGATGTTTCCTGATCTCAGGTCTCTAGGTGCAGTGTGCTGGGAGAGGCGCCTGCTGACAGTCAGAATCACAGCTACGTTAATTATAGCAAAGGCAAAAAGTAAGCTATGGGGACAGGGAGCTATGGCCAAGGGAGAAGGTACATCGCCACATCTGTTTCATAATAAGCAGGTCTGCAATTCTCATGTGAAGACTGTGTTCTGCTATCTTCTCTGAGGCTGGAAAATATAAATACTATATTTCACCAAGGGGAGGGGGAAAGGAGATGCTCACATTTGCTTGCCTGTTTGCTGAGTCCTGGAGACTTTCCATCCTTGTCTTTTGTGCACATTCTTTGTTACTACAGTGAGGGGGGTGTCAACCTGCTCTTCTAAGGAGTTTATAAAAGGCACCAGGAGGTGTCCGGTGAATAGGGCCCTGGCCGTTTACCAAGCTTCATGCCTTGGTTACAGCCACAGTAGAGCCAGGAAATGAATGCATGTGTAGTGCTGAACTGCTGAGCTGAAATGTGCGGTTGAGAGGTGAAATGCTTACTCCTAAGGACTGCGCAGTCCGCTGACGTCTCCATATGGACAGAGGTATGAGGAGCTGGCGTCAGAGGGGGCAGGATGGGCTGAATGCAGCGTTGCAGACTTTGTACAGAACGCTGGCATGGACAACATCTGCTCGATTTGAGAGATGAACTCCTTGCAGGGTCTACTGAGAACTGCTGCATTGTGAGCACATCGTCCTGCCTTGGAAAGACTGAAGGCAGAAGGAATGCTAACCAGTGCCATCGGACCTGCCATTTTGGTCACAGTGACAGCTACACTGGCTCTTACGAGGGGAGACTGCCCTCCAAAGAGCAAAGAGGTTCAGTGTACTTCATATTCCTATCATAGTATTTATGTTACTCTTTTGTGATGTAGCGATTACATATACATGTTCCTATTTATCTCAACAATATTAAATTAATCCTGTTTATAAGTTTGGCATTTTCTTAACAGTTTAAGAGTTGGTAGTTTTTCAAATTTTACTCTGACTTTTTTTTTTTTTTTGGTCTTTTTGAGACAGGGTCTTCCTTTAGTCCCAGCTGGCCTGGAACTCACTATGTAGAGCAGGCTGGCCTTGAACTCATAGAGATCCACCTGCCTCTGCCTCCCCAGTGCTGGGATTAAAGGCATGTGCCACCATGCCCAGCCTTTACTCTGACATTTTATAAATAATTAAAAACAAGTGAAGCCAGGCGTGGCTGCACATACCTGTAACCCCAGCATTGGGGGCTGAGGCCACAGGGCCATGAGTTGGAGCCTGGTTCTGCCTTAAAAATACCCCGCAACAAACAAACAAAGCAAAACACCCAAAACATGAAAGCCGGAGTGGTGACGTAGACTAATCAAAGATCAAAGGTGCTGTGAAGGGCAGGGAGAAATAAAACATTCAGAATGACAGGTGGGAGTTGTCTATTGAGGACTCTGCAGAAAGGAACAGCGTGTCCTTCAAGATGCACACCATGCCCTCTGCCTAGACTGCTTGCTGTATTTGAGGGCAATCATGAGGCATGTCCCCCTAGGGCAACCACCACCAGGTACAAATCATAACTGTCCCCCACGACAGGCTGGGAAGACCATTCTTAGACAACCAGGCACACTGTCAGATATGAGGGAAGGTCACATGATCAGGGTGTGAGGGCTCGTACCAGCAAACAGACATTCAGGACATTCAGTGACTGGTCCCAGACATCCTTCTTTGCTCAGGAAAACACTTTCTGGGATGAACTTCAAACCCAGACCAGCTCTGCTCCTAATCTTTCTCCTGGAGGAAGGGAGCCCTGGCTTTCTGCCAAGAGCTTGTGCTTCACCGTTCCCGTCTCTGCCAGGGACTCTGGGGCCTGGAAGGATCCAGAAGCATTCTTGTGTTTTAGCGAGTTCCCTGTGATGCTGCTGACAGTGGTCCCTACCTCAGTTCCCCCAGAAAAAGCTAAAAATAAATAACACAGAAAAATCCCAAAGCTTTGTTGCTGGAGATGCTTCCTCCTATATTTTATAATAAAATGGCCCCCAGAGCCAGTATGACATGGGGCTTTTAGACTATAAAGCAATGTGTGTAAACCACATTTTGTTGGGAGCAAGCAGCTGAAATTCATGGCCAAGAGTAATTCAGCTATCTGTAAGTGTTCAGCCACAGAAGTTCTGTGGACCTGATGGACAATGAGTTATATGAAGCATACGTACAGGACGTATAGGGGTGCGTGTGTGTGTGTGTGTGTGTGTGTGTGTGAGTGTGAGTGTGTGTGTGTGTGTATCTACAGCTAGCTGAAGAAGAAAGCCTCGTCTAGACAGCGGTGAGTGGCGTCTTGGGTGGGCGTGGAAGCACCTGACCAGCACTCAGGTGTTCTGGTAGGACAGCTCGAACATGGTGCATGGCTCCTCCAGGCTCTCATCCACATTCAGCCGCCGCCAGAAGGACTTCTGCTTCTTCTGCAGCTCCCGGCGGACACATCTCGGGCAGGGGACAGACTTTTCTTTGCACTCAGAATGGAAGACAGTACCACAGCTTTCGCACCTGCAAGAACCAACCACAGAGATGATGAACAACACTGCAGGGCAGGACTGCCTGACTTCGGGTCTCTTCACAGCCCAGGGCGTTGTTACCCTGGACATCCCTGCCCCAGGAGATCTGCCACAGAGACATGGGCTGTGTCTATTTCCAAAGTGCTCAGTGTTAAATTTCACTAGCAACATCATTTTTCCCTGATCAAAACCACCCTTATGAGATTGTGAGTGGAGGGGAGTCAGCACCCACACCGAGACTTTGATAGCAGTGACAACGGCAGCCATAGAGGCTGTGTGCCAGGCCCTCTCCACGGAGAAAGAAGAGCAGAGTAACTCTAGGGTAGGTGACAGGAAATAAGTCTACTGCCTCCCACCTGGACCCCCGGCAGGCTGGCCAGCCCTGAGCCGTGGACTAGAATGCAGCTCTCTACTGCAGTCCCTCTTAACTCACTGGCTTCACGTGCCGTTTAGGAAGGTACAGTGGTACTCCCCATTCCCTGGCTTCACGTGCCGTTTAGGAAGGTACAGTGGTACTCTCCATTCACTGGCTTCACGTGCAGTTTAGGATGGTACAGTGGTACTCTCCATTCACTGGCTTCACATGCAGTTTAGGAAGGTACAGTGGTACTCTCCATTCCCTGGCTTCACATGCAGTTTAGGAAGGTACAGTGGTACTCTCCATTCCCTGTCTTCATGTGCAGTTTAGGAAGGTACAGTGGTACTCTCCATTCACTGGCTTCACGTGCAGTTTAGGAAGGTACAGTGGTACTCTCCATTCCCTGGCTTCACGTGCAGTTTAGGATGGTACAGTGGTACTCTCCATTCACTGGCTTCACATGCAGTTTAGGAAGGTACAGTGGTACTCTCCATTCCCTGGCTTCACATGCAGTTTAGGAAGGTACAGTGGTACTCTCCATTCCCTGGCTTCATGTGCAGTTTAGGAAGGTACAGTGGTACTCTCCATTCCCTGGCTTCACATGCAGTTTAGGAAGGTACAGTGGTACTCTCCATTCCCTGGCTTCCTGTGCAGTTTAGGAAGGTACAGTGGTACTCTCCATTCCCTGGCTTCACTGCAGTTTAGGAAGGTACAGTGGTACTCTCCATTCCCTGGCTTCCTGTGCAGTTTAGGAAGGTACAGTGGTACTCTCCATTCACTGGCTTCACATGCAGTTTAGGAAGGTACAGTGGTACTCTCCATTCCCTGGATTCCTGTGCAGTTTAGGAAGGTACAATGGTACTCTCCATTCACTGGCTTCACATGCAGTTTAGGAAGGTACAGTGGTACTCTCCATTCCCTGGATTCCTGTGCAGTTTAGGAAGGTACAATGGTACTCTCCATTCACTGGCTTCACATGCAGTTTAGGAAGGTACAGTGGTACTCTCCATTCCCTGGCTTCCTGTGCAGTTTAGGAAGGTACAGTGGTACTCTCCATTCCCTGTCTTCATGTGCAGTTTAGGAAGGTACAGTGGTACTCTCCATTCACTGGCTTCACATGCAGTTTAGGAAGGTACAGTGGTACTCTCCATTCCTGGCTTCATTGCAGTTTAGGAGGTACAGTGGTACTCTCCATTCACTGGCTTCAGTGCAGTTTAGGAAGGTACAGTGGTACTCCCATTCCCTGTCTTCATGTGCAGTTTAGGAAGGTACATGGTACTCTCCATTCACTGGCTTCACTGCAGTTTAGGAAGGTACGGGTACTCTCCATTCCTGGCTTCACTGCAGTTTAGGAAGGTACAGGGTACTCTCCATTCCCTGGCTTCACATGCAGTTTAGGAAGGTACGTGGTACCTCCATTCCCTGGCTTCATGTGCAGTTTAGGAAGGTACAGTGGTACTCTCCATTCCTGGCTTCCTGTGCAGTTTAGGAAGGTACAGGTACTCTCCATTCCCTGGCTTCCTGCAGTTTAGGAAGGTACAGTGGTACTCTCCATTCACTGGCTTCATGTGCAGTTTAGGAAGGTACAGTGGTACTCTCCATTCCCTGGCTTCAGGTGCAGTTTAGGAAGTACAGTGGTACTCTCCATTCACTGGCTTCACATGCAGTTTAGGAAGGTACAGCGGTACTCTCCATTCCCTGGCTTCACATGCAGTTTAGGAAGGTACAGTCGGTACTCTCCATTCCCTGGCTTCACATGCAGTTTAGGAAGGTACAGTGGTACTCTCCATTCCCTGGCTTCAGTGCAGTTTAGGAAGGTACAGTGGTACTCTCCATTCACTGGCTTCATGTGCAGTTTAGGAAGGTACAGTGGTACTCTCCATTCCCTGGCTTCACGTGCAGTTTAGGAAGGTACAGTGGTACTCTCCATTCCCTGGCTTCCTGTGCAGTTTAGGAAGGTACAGCGGTACTCTCCATTCCCTGGCTTCCTATGCAGTTTAGGAAGGTACAGTGGTACTCTCCATTCCCTGGCTTCATGTGCAGTTTTGGAAGGTACAGTGGTACTCTCCATTCCCTGGCTTCCTGTGCAGTTTAGGAAGGTACAGTGGTACTCTCCATTCACTGGCTTCACATGCAGTTTAGGAAGGTACAGTGGTACTCTCCATTCCCTGGCTTCACATGCAGTTTAGGAAGGTACAGTGGTACTCTCCATTCCCTGGCTTCAGTGCAGTTTAGGAAGGTACAGTGGTACTCTCCATTCACTGGCTTCATGTGCAGTTTAGGAAGGTACAGCGGTACTCTCCATTCCCTGGCTTCCTATGCAGTTTAGGAAGGTACAGTGGTACTCTCCATTCCCTGGCTTCATGTGCAGTTTTGGAAGGTACAGTGGTACTCTCCATTCCCTGGCTTCCTGTGCAGTTTAGGAAGGTACAGTGGTACTCTCCATTCCCTGGCTTCACATGCAGTTTAGGAAGGTACAGTGGTACTCTCCATTCCCTGGCTTCACATGCAGTTTAGGAAGGTACAGTGGTACTCTCCATTCACTGGCTTCCTGTGCAGTTTAGGAAGGTACAGTGGTACACTTCCCTTCTCTGAGTGATGTCCTGGGGCCTATTACTCTTGGAGTTCTTTTTTTTTTTTTTTTTTTCCCTTTTTGAGACAGGGTCTCCCTATAGTCCCAGCTGGCCTGCAGCTCGCTTTATAGACCAGGCTGGCCTTGAACTCTCAGAGATCCACCTGCCTCTGCCTCCTGAGTGCTGGGATTACACCACCACACCCAGCTTTGTAAGCTTTTTGACACTGGGAAAATCCTCCCACCTTTGAATACCTACCTTCAGAAGGTAAGTGTGAACAAGGAAGAGACACAGCAGGGAAGAAAACACTTTCTCACCGATAGATCGATAGATAGATCGATGGTAATTTGGGGAGAGGAGACAATCCAGGTAGATGACTAGCTTGCTGTTGAGGACTAGTGAAAGTCTGCACAGGAGGCTGACTGAGTAGCTTGTTTTAACTGTGAAGTTTTTTTTTTTTTACTATAATTATATATATATTTATTTATTTTATTATTTATTTTTTTTTATTTTTAGGGATTCTACAATACAATGACACAGTGTTTGCAGATAACATGATGTTACTCAGTATGTCATACAATTAAGTAATTGGTGCATTTTGCAAGTATCTTGTCCAAATTTTGAACCACCCAAGGTTCCCATAGTCCAGTTGGAGAAGCTTGTATGCACAGGCATGCTGATCAATCAGGTGTCCAGACTATTTCCTCTTAGTCTCTTGATTCACCCCATTCTCCACAGCCCTTACAATCTACCACGCCTCCTTCTTCCGCCGTTTGTTCCCTAGGCTTTGGGAAAGGGGCACAAAGTGGTGAGAAGAAAACAGTCTAATTTCTTTTGGGAGTTTGTCATTTTGGACTCTTGGTCTGTTCAGTTTGTTTCTCTTCATGGATTGACAGCTTTCACAGTGATACCCTTTTCAGTCATACTAAAAAGCTCAAGCTATTGGATGTACAGGCATTTAAGCAGTACCACTTTTGTGTCAATCTAAAACTGTGAGCATAGACACAGAGATGCTTGGATGTATGCTAATCCGCAAACTGTGGTTTCTCTATAAAGGGTGACAAGTTCTTGTGTGGCTTATAACATCGCCTAACCACTAGAGGACATAAGCTTGTGGCATCCGCTGTGAGTTATTCTCCTCCAAGGAGAGAGCATAAGCCAAATAGTTTTGGACTTATAATATAGACACTTGGCTGCCACTGTTGCCACTGTATCTCCAGGCTGTTGAGGTGTAGCTGATATTGACGGAGGCTTGCTTGTCTCAAGGAGACAATATTTTGCTGTATTGCTGTAGTGGCCTTTGGTAACGCTCTCTAGCCTTTCAGAGGCCAGTTGTACGCTAGCAGTGCGTTCATAAAACATTCATGCTCACACCAGGTCTTCGACAAACAGGGACTTACTGCCTTTCTCCTTGCATATATCCCATTTATAGGCAAAGGCCTTTATAATTTGGGGGGGGTTTTGAATCCCCTAGCCAATATCTCCTAGGCAGAATAATTCATTGCTGATGTCAGAGCCTTCCTGTAGTAATATTTTGCTTAATTACACAACTTATAAACTTTACTATTGAATTTGGCTCTAGATAGAGAAATATCCTTTCACAGTCCGTTCCTATGCCTATCAATCAGTTAATACGTTGTGCTGTTTTATAGGAAATTACCACCATAACAATTTGGCTCTAGTTTACAGTTTGGGAGTGGTTTCATTACCATCCTGTTTTTTTTTCAAAAAAATAAAGGGGGGAGAGGTAGGAAGGTTTCTCAGCATTAGGGTCCATTCTTAACAGTCAACCCCATATTATTCAGAGAGATGCTCAGTGACCGTGTCTCAGGCAGTCTATGTTCCTCAATTCCTTAGTGTTCAGATGGGTCAACCTCTCTGCTGAACATTCCCCAGTTCATCCTGCACAGCCATAAGTTGTATATTTCAGGCATTTAGATTGGTGACTTTTACCTGTTGGAACATAAAATTCTCCTCCCATTGGTATTTTTAAGATCAGAAAAATGGAAAATTTATGCAAAAGATTGGAAACAGTGTTTTCCATTTGTATCCCAGAAAGGATAGTACCCCCCTCCCCCCTCCCTCTTTCTCCTTTTTTTTTTTTTTTTTTTTTTTTTTTTAGGTTTTTGTTTTGACCTATAGATGCCTAAGTTGTATTACACATACCCATTAGCAGGAGCCAAGGCATAAGCTTTCATTACATTTACCCAAACTGGTTCTCATTGACTGTATGCTACTTATTTGGGAAGGAATTAAAGCTTAGTTCCTTTAACTTGTCCTACAAAGTAAAGAAAGTGTTATAATGTGATATTGTGTTATTCAGAAAAAAAATATAAGGCCATTTGTATACCTTAACCCGATACCAAATTATAAATAAGACCAATTAACATTTATATTCCCAATAGTTAATTGTATTACCATTTCCACCAAACCTACACCTAAATTTAATTAATCTAAACAATTCACTAAGCCATTGAAATATACTATACTTGGTGGATAAAGCTTGGGCAGAGTTGAGAACCTGCTAAATAAATTTTACCCAATAAACACTTTGCTCTTTAACGCTTTATGACTGGACTAAGACTTCTACTTATTTGGTAAGTAAAAATTTAAGCTTAATTCTTTTAAATTGTCCTACAAGTAAAAGAAAGTGTTACACTGTGATGTTGTGTATTTCAGAAAAATATAGAGCCCAACCCAATACTAACTATGAATAAAACAACTAGCATTTTATATTCCCAGTTAGTTCAAATGTCAGTATCTAGCTCCTTTTCTTTTTTCCCAGCACAAGATTCCTGCATATAAAACCAATTTGCAAGCAGTTGTGTCCCAGCCCACAGAGCCCAAGGCTCCCACCATCTAGCTGGAGGGGCTTGAATGTTCAATCAAGTTGATCAAATAAGTGTCCAGACTATATTGTCATAGTTTTACCGTTCACCCCAATCGCCGCTCCTACAATATACCACTCCCCCTCTTCCACAGATTGTTCCTTAGGCTTAGAGATGGGGTACAGGTGGACAAGAAGCACAACAGTCTACTTTGTCTGGAGTAACTGTGAAGTTTTTAACAATGACTAACAAGTTCTACCTTAGCTGCTCTAGCCAGTGACTTGCTGGTGTGGACTGAGTTTTCATCCTCCTACACAAGTGACAGGAGATTTCTGCTTCATCCAGGAGCCCAGGGGGCTGCCTACGTGATCTCCAGACCTGAACTGGCTTCACAGGAGCTTCAAAGGCAGCTGTCCTCAGGCCTCCCCCTGGGCTGCTTCTTCCTCTATTACTTTCAATCCTAGTTGGAGGATATCTCGGGGGTATCTTTCCCTAGTGTGTTACTGACTCATTCCTGACTGACCCTCCTGCCTTGGGGAAGAGGCAGTGACTAGGTCAGAGCCATTAGGAAGGAGGTCTGGCTGAGAGTTGGCTAATGGGGGTGTTGGACTCCTAGAGGTCTCTGGTCCCAGCTCTGCTCCATCATCTGAAGGGGCAGTGGCTATTAAGAGCAGAGGAGGAGCTGCAAATTGTTACCCACTTCCAACTTGTGTCTCCCTGGCATTCCCATGAAGTTCTACCTGCTCCCAAATACTTAGATGATGGTACCACAGTACCACCTAAGGGAGGATGGTACCACGGTACCACCTAAGGGAGGATGGTACCACGGTATCACCTAAGGGGGGGAGGGTACCATGGTACCACCTAAGGGGGGATGGTACCACGGTACTACCTAAGGGGGGATGGTACCACGGTACCACCTAAGGGGGATGGTACCATGATATTACCTAAGGGAGGATGGTACCACGGTGCCACCTAAGGGAGGATGGTACCATGATACTACCTAAGGGAGTATGGTACCACGGTACCACCTAAGGGGGGATGGTACCACGGTACCACCTAAGGGGGGATGGTACCACGGTACCACCTAAGGGGGGATGGTACCACAGTACCACCTAAGGAGGGATGGTACCACGGTGCCACCTAAGGGGGGATGGTACCACGGTGCCACCTAAGGGGGGATGGTACCACGGTACCACCTAAGGGGGGATGGTACCACGGTACCACCTAAGGGAGGATGATACCATGATACTACCTAAGGGAGGATGTGGCTCTGGTCCAGTAGGCCTAGTGCAGTTAGGACAAGACAGAGTTTGGTCTTAGTTTCTCTCTCCCTGGTGCCCCATATGAGGCAAATGGTGAGCCAGCAAGAGAGGCCTCACCAAGTGATCCTGCCAGTACCTTGCTCCAAATCTTCCAGCTCCCAGAGCTGTGAGAAAACACATTTCTGCATCTGAGCCACCCAGCCTGTGAGATCTGGTGTGTTATCCCGCAGACTAGACAATGCCCTAGAGCAAGTGACCTCACCTGAGCTTCAGTTTCTTCTGCTAAATGGAGACAACATTAGCAGTTACTGCACAGGGGTGCTGCAAGCCTTGAATGAGATCATGGGTAAAGTGTTTAGCAGTTCCTGGCACAGGAGAAGCTGTGCCCCTCAGGCATTTCTGTGAGGCTTTGCTGTAGCCTGACTTTACCCATGTTGCTGTGTGGCCTGGATTTCTCTATCAAGCCCCTCATTTTGCAGAGCAGAAAACAAAACTTCTCAAAGAAGCAAGTGATTGTCTCCTAGGGATACAGAGAGTTGGAGAGTTGTGATTGGGACCCAGAACTGGCCCCCGAGTGGCCATCTGAGCAAGTACATACACCCTGAGCAGAAGCCGTGGAGCTCTGAGTCGGAATGCTCATGTCAAACCACTAACGTCCGGAGCTGAGACATCCTGAGTGGATCACTTTCTTGGTTTTGTGCTTTCCTCCTTTCTAACATGCTGCTGACCATGGCTTCTTCCTACTCACTGGGCTGCTGTGAAACTAAAATGAACAAATGTAGGTGGATGGACCTTGCAAACAGGAAGTGACACAGGCCCTCATAGGTGCCTCTGGTGACTGCTTCCTGGACACTGGCTGTGCTGTACACAGCTGGGTCACCTCTAAGCCTTCCCTTTCTCTATCCCTTCCTCCTGTCAGCTGGGATTAAGGTCACACCCAGGTCTGCTTGTGCCTCTGTCTAGGCCAACTATCCCTAGTGGCAGTGGCTTTGTCCTAGCTGGGTCATACCTCTGTAAGTGTTCCTATCAATAAAGTGACACTAACGATAGCTTTATCAAATAAATTTCCTCCTTTCTGCCCTCTTTGCTTGGCTAGGCTGCTCATGGATTTATACACCCGAGATGTGGCCCTAGGGCAGTGACTGATAAGGAGAAAACACCCCAGTCCCTGCAGTGCCACTCCTTTATCTCTGCTGATACCAGGCCCCCAGTTTGAAAAGAGATTGAGTCTTATCGGATATTTCTGGTGCAACAAAAACACCCATAGAGTGACTGGGGACCAAGTGCACCTGCTCATTCGAGCCAAAGGTCAGTAACAGAAAAAAAGTATGAGATAAAGAAATTAATGATTTCAAAATAGAACCAAGTCCTATTCGCTAACAATTTGTAACTCAGCAGGCATATTTTAAACTGTGGTATGGATACACAGATCAATAACCTTCCCAAATTCAGATAGTCAATTGTTAGTTTCTTCCCAAGACCCCATCCCCTGATTTCTTTTTAAAGAACAATGGAAGAAAAAGGAAGGAAACAGAAAAACTCTCCTCTTCTATCAAAGTAATAGAGCTCTGTAATAAAAACGTAATATTCAGGAAAAGAAAGTCTTTACATTCAAAATCAATATATAAGTGTGCTCTTGTTGGAGAACAGGGCTTTAGTGAAAAGCCTGTACTTAGAAGAGATTCATTGGCTCCTGGGTTTTAACTGTTTCCTGACTATTTAAAATATGATTCAGGGGCTGCCAAGATGGTTAGTCGGTAAGGACCTGAGTTTGCTCCCCGGTCCCCGTGTAAAAAGCCAGGCACACCTGTAATTCTAGCCTTGGGGAGGCACAGACAGGAGATCCCTGTAGCTCACTGACCAGCCAGTCTAGACAATCAGTGAGCACTGGATCCCTGCTGAGAAATGACTGACCCTTGAGATTGACTCCGACCTCTACATGCACATACATACATGTGTGCACCTACACAAACATGTACCCCCTACACATACAAAATAAAGACTCAACCTGGCCAACTTTTGGGAACATGTCTTTCATATAAGACAAATCTACCAGTAAAATCAATCATCTCTGACTGGAAATTGCAAGTAATGAAAGGGAAGCATCTTTTGGTGTTCTTGCAGCATCCGGCAAATGGCTAGTTTCTTCATATCTGAGGCCCTAAACCAAGCAATAAACAACTCAATCTCTGGTTGTGGCTTTAAATCACAAAAAAACAAAAGCTCATAGTGTTTTCCTCAAGTGTCTGAGAGGATGCAATTGCAGACAGACATGTATCTATTTTTTTTTTTTTTTTTTTTTTGTCTTTTCGGACAGGGTCTCCATGTTAGCCCCAGCTGTCTGGAACTCAACTCTGTTAGGACCAGGTGGCTTGAATGCACAAGAATCCACCTGCCTCTCGCCTTCCCCAAAATTCTAGGACTAAGCATGTGCCACCACACCTGGGTCGACAGTACTTCTAATTAATAAAGGCAATCGAATGGGTTTTTCCCTTCTTTCTTGAACCAATATCTACTGTGCAGCGAACAGACCAAAAAAAAAAACAAAATGTTTAGGAATCTTAACATCAGCCACTACTGACACTTGGGTGAGTTTTTTTTTTTTTTTTATGTAAGTGGTCTGTTTATGTCACTGCGGGATTGCTTAGCAGACGTCAAGGCTCTCCACTTAGTGGCCCTAGCTTGCTCAGAGCACCCCACCCACCACCCCTGAGCTGTGGTAATGAGGAACATCTCCAGACACTGCCCATGTCCACGGGGGGCAAAATCAAACCTGCTGAGAACCACTGATCTAATCTATCTGGAACTGGCATCACAATGGGTTAAACAATGTCCCTTCCACTGAACTTGCATCATTTGCTGGCTGGTATTTTTGCCAACCAATAAAGTGCACTTCAATATTTTTTTTTTTTGTTTTTGTTTTTGAGACAGGGTTTCCCTGTAGCCCCAGCTGGCCTGGAACTTGCTATGTATACCAGGCTGGCCTGGAACTCATGGAGGGTTCTGCCTCTGCCTCCCAAGTGCTGGGATTAAAAGTGTGTGAAACCATGCCTGGCTCAGTTCAATATCCTTTTTTTGGTCTTTTTGAGATAGGGTCTCCCTTTAGTCCCAGCTGGAGCTTGCTATATAGACCAGGCTGGCCTTGAACTCACAGAGATCCACTTGCCTCTGTCTCCCAAGTGCTGGGATTAAAGGCATGTACCACCACGCCCAGGCAATATCCTTTTTTTATTTATTAATTTTATTTTATGTGTATAAGTGTATTGCCTGCATGTATGTAAGTCCACCCATGTCATGCAGTTCCTGTGGAGGTCAGAAGATGGCTTTGGATACCCTGAAACTGGAGTTACTAATGGTTGTTAGCTACCATGTGGGTGCTGGAAATTGAACCCGGGTCCTCTGCTAGAGCAGCTAGTGCTCTTAACCACTGAGCAATTTCTCCAGCCCCAAGTTCAATATTCTTATTCATATATTTCTCAAAACAATTTATTTTCAACACAGCATGTGATTAAAATACCTGGAATAAACAAGTATTAACTATCCTATGATTTCTAAAAATAATTTAGAATAGCATTTAAGAAGTCAATGGGCTTGGATGTAGCTCAGTGGTACACAGCTTGACTAGCATGCCTGGTAAGGCCCTAGGTGTGATTCCCAGCACCAGAAAAGGGAAAGGAAGAAAGAAAAGAAAAGAAAAAAGAAAAGAAAAGAAAAGGCAAGGCAGGCAGGGACCAGATGTGACACGATGCCAGTACTACAGAAGCTGAAGCAGGAAGCTGAGACCAAGAACAGCTTGTCTCCAAGATATAAATGAAATCTAATCAATACCATGACACGACCCTATGCATTGCTCAGTAACTTAACTTTTTACCAACTCTGTGACTTTTCAACTCTTCCCCAAAGCTATCTTGGTGGCTGGCCCTCAGTTACACTGTTTGCTGTTTGGACCAAATTCTCTTCTCTGTATAATTTTTCTGTGTCATATATATATACATATATATATATATATATATATATATATGATATAATNTCTATTCAGGCCATTTGGCAAATCAAAATTGGTAATTTTTTTTGCATTTTTGTCATAAAACTAAGTATATTTGGAACCACGCGGCTGCTCAAGTTTTCATGCACTTTCTGCAATAATGACAGTAAATGCGGATGAAGCTGCCACTGCAGAGGGAGTGCTCTAGTGGAGAGGACCCCAGAGCCCAGGGCTGCCCCAGGGGCAGGGGACTGTCAACAAGTTACTTTTCTTTGAGTCTTATTCTCTGCAGAAGCAAACAACATTGGGTTGGATGAGATCTAGGGTATCTTCCAACCTATAGATATTACGTAGGTAGTAAGTGCGTCTCTGGGTAGTTGTACTCTCCCTCTCCACATCTCTTCTCTTGGTCTACGGGGGAATGGGAATGAGTGACAATTCTCTTCTCTGTATAATTTTTCTGTGTCATATATATATACATATATATATATATATATATATATATATATGATATAATCTTTATGCTCTATTCAGGCCATTTGGCAAATCAAAGGTAATTGTTTTTTGCATTTTTTCATAAAATAAGTATCTTTTGTGAACCACGGTGCTGCTAAGTTTCAGCAATTTCTGCAATAATGACAGTAAATGCGGATGAAGCTGCCACTGCAGAGGGAGTGCTCTAGTGGAGAGGACCCCAGAGCCCAGGGCTGCCCCAGGGGCAGGGGACTGTCAACAAGTTACTTTTCTTTGAGTCTTATTCTCTGCAGAAGCAAACAACATTGGGTTGGATGAGATCTAGGGTATCTTCCAACCTATAGATATTACGTAGGTAGTAAGTGCGTCTCTGGGTAGTTGTACTCTCCCCTCTCCACACTCTGCTCTTAGGTCTATGGGGGAATGAGTGACAATGTGCCTTTCTTTTCTGCTTCCTCCTCAGAATGTCTCAAACTGAAAAGATGAATGAGATGGGCCTTAAGGGATTATTATATTCCTTTTAGTTTTATTTATATTAAGATATAAGGTAGCTTATATGAGTTCATACAGATAGATTCAGAGCCACACTGGGGTGACCCATGAGGAAGGGGGGGGCACCAGCTATGGACACAGCATAATAAATGGGACTAAAAAGCCACTGAGACCTGCTTCTGTGGAAGCTCTAGGGGATATTTCTAACTCCCTGTGAGCAACTTCCTTGGGACAGGTACAGGGAGGGCACGCACTACTCAGGGGCAGTACAAATTTCATTTTGCGTCTTAGGAAGGATACTTTAAAATGAGACTATCCATGGGGGCTGGAGAGATGGCCTAGCGGTTAAGAGCACCGACTGCTCTTGCAGAGGACCCAGGTTCGATCCCCAGCACCCACATGGCGGCCGAGAGCCATCTGAAACTCCAATTCCAGGAGAACTCCAGTTCCAAGGGAGTACGACACCCTCCTCTGACCTCCGCGGCGTTGCACGTCACGGGTGCACAGACTTGCATGCAGACAATACATTCATACACATACGGAAATAAATAAATAAAAAAAATGAGACTATCCATTTGATGAACAGGCCTGACCTAAAAATTATCTTATCAGCCCATGTCAAGTCAGGGGAGCTCACAACCTAGAAATCCATAGTCTGCTGCCAGGAGACTGATGTTTTATTGACTCTTGAATGCAAGAAAGTGAACCTGTACAAACCAGCTGAGCGAAATCCATGCGAGGGAAAAGGTTTGCTTCTCAACTATTATGGCAAAGAAGCAAGAATTCCTGGCTGCGGACTGTTTCCTGTTCTGGAATGCTGATGATGTGAGACCAATTAGAGACAGGCTCCATGGTTTGCCCCCATCTGGATGAAGCTGCACATGGGAAGGTCACAGGAAGCTGCTAAGGGCCACTGCCCCTAGCGGAGGTCACGATGGTGCTTCTGCTCGTTCATGTTGCTCTCTCTTCCTGCTCCGCCTTAGTTTTGGCTCATGCGATGGCCTCAGATATTTCACTTGGTTTGAAATTCAGGCATTGGTTTAGCTGGATCTCTGACAAGCAAAGACACAGGCTTACAGAGCAGAGTAGAGCCTTGGCTGATTTCCATTCTGCAGAGCCCACAATGAATCGGATGGGGTGTAGGAGAAAGGGCACATTATCAGGCATGCAGGCATGGTTTTGTGTATAGCCACTATGTAAGGTGTCCCATATGATCACTAGCTATTACTGGTTTTTCCAAGAAACTAAGATGATTACTTAAATCTCTTGGCTAAGGGAAGGAGTTACTGGTTATTTTAATCTTTTAGGTTGATGTTTTCTTCTGTCATTGGACAAAACAAAGATTCTGTAATTTCCTTAAATAGGAAATTGCCCAAGTGCCTTGTTTATATGTTCAAACATGTGGTATGTACACTGTACATCTACACACATGCACAATGTTCAACAAATACACAAAATCTGTTATTAAAGATCCTAAGGTAAATGAATAAAATACTACATAAACAAATAACAGCATTTAGTAGTACCATGCTTTTGGGGAAGTAGAAAGACTAAAATATTGTCAAGCTAACAGACTTGTAAGTCTTTCCAAGTGGGTACTGGCAAACGGGGAAAGGCCAAGCTTCACAGCAGTGGTCTGGAACACTATCTCCAGCTAAGGCTGCTCCAGCTTGATCAGCAATTTGACTCTCCAAAGGTCCCTCTCTTTTGTTAGCAGGGTAGGAAGAGAAGAAGGGGTTTGGAGTCTCAGGTGGTAGGCCACAGGAACTTGCATAGGGCAAAATGCATGACATCTGGGATTGCTCACCAGGATTCTGACCTATCCCTCCACTCTCTTCCTTTTGGCTGACAGTAAGGAGGCAGGAGGACTTTAAAATGTATAATATGGTTTGATTGAATTGCACAAGATTGGAAAGATCCAGCTCCTCTGGCTAAACATCTGGGTATTTCAAGAGCCTATATGCTAGTTTGTAAAGCTATTCAAAAGGTTTTGAATGACAAATGCAAATATAGTAAGATCAAAATTAGAAATTTAAATCAGGCAACATTTGTCTGGCCTTTTGTCATATGTGTATATGTGTGTGTGTGTGTGTATGTGTATATGTGTGTGTGTGTGTGTGTGTGTTGTATATGCACATACAAATTATCTTTTAAAAATCCTTAAACAATAGCTTTGAGTTAGGTATTATTTGTTTTCCTATTTCTTAAGTCTGTCAGTTAGTGGCTATAATACAAAACATAACTGGTAGTTTTACTTTGTCCCAGAGTTAGTAAGTGGGCGAGCAACTTTGACCTGATTCTAGTGCTTGTGATTGGAATTCTGGTCCTCCTCTTGCTAGTAGTCACACAGTCCTTTAGGTTATTCAACACACACCTAAATACCTGCTGACTCCTGAGTCTTGGAGGGACAATTGCCATGTCCTGCAATGATGTTTTTATCTGCCTCCTAAGCCCGAGTTAATTAAGGAAGAGCTTTCCCTGATTCCAACCCACAAAGCCTTGGGTTTTCTCTGGTCCTGGACTTTGAATTTGTAAGCCAAGCTGGGCTAATACCTCTGACAAAGGCTTTACTTAAAATCTGAATTCAAAGTAGCAAGCAAACAAGGGTTAATTAATTCATTTGTTAATTTTGCTACCCTACTGAGGACATTAATTTACCATCATCCTTTGTGCAAATGCTTAATAAGTCCTTCCTGCTAATCTGTGGACTGCAAGAAGTCAGTCATAGTCTAAAATGAGTTTAAAACCACAACAGATTTGACATGAATGTAAGAGAATCTTGGGAGAAGGGGAAAGCCAGTATTTCTGACACTAAATCTGTATTTTAAGGTTTACCTGGCACTTACTGTAATTCTCAAGAATCAAATGTTTTTCTTGGGATGACTTCAGGAAAATGTGTTTGCTTTTAGAGAAAATAAAGCCACTGCATGATTTAAACATTTCTACCATTTGCTGACAAAGCTTGAACATACTGTAACTGTAGCTATTGAGGACTAGAAATAAGAGTAATGGTTTTCTGTACAGGTTTGTAAAGTGTCTCAAATTGCCCAAGAGGCTAAGAGATGTTTAGAAATGCTAAGACTGGGGTAGTTGGACAAGAGAATGTTATTAGGCTAATGCAGATTAAAAAAAAGAATAATCTTGGTTTCCATATGGACTTCTGCTGATTCACCAGTCTACTTTTCAAAAATTTATTTATATTTTATGTGTATGAGTGTCATGGTACATGTGTGGAAATGCACCATGTAGTATAGTGCCTGCAGAGGACAGAGGGGGCATTGGGTCGCCTGGAACTAGAGTTATGGACAGTTGTTAGCTGCCATGTGGTTCCTGGGATTTGAACCCAGATCCTCTGCAAGAGGAGCTGGTGCTCTTAACTGCTGAACCATCTCTTGAGCCCCCTAGTCTACTTTCTTATACATAAAACTGAAAATTTTACGTATTGAGTTTTTATGAAGGATGCCTTTGAAAAGAAATAATAATTTACATTAGTTTATAAATTTCTAATAGTTTATCCAAGAATCTAAACTCATTTAAAATAGTTGAACTCCTCACTTAGTAGAGCCAAAATAAAAGTTCAAGCATGAGTATGTTAGAAAATGCACAAAACCAGAAAATAAGTCTAATTTTATGAGTAGCATAAGTTATTTACATCATTGGTTATTGGTGTAAACTTAAAAGGGCAGTTATTACTTTATATTATCCCCCATTTGTCTCCTGCCATCAAGCCCATTCTCTTACTTAGCAAGAAGGCACTACATAATTTCCTGGTTGGTTCTAGGGCAGTGATGTCAGGTAAAAGAATGCCTCAAAGGGAAATAGCACAGCTATTCCCTGGGGGTGCCTTTAGTTTCCGCAGCAGCAACAACTTAGCTATCATTGCCTCAGCCTTCTCTGTGCCATGGTCTTGGGGTGCAAGGTCCTGTGTGGGGAAAACAGATGATGTCTTTGTAATGGGGTTGGCCTGGGAGGAGACTTCAGTATTTTCCAAGCCGAAGGGGCTCTTGACTAAGGTAGGCTTCTCTCCACTAAACAATCTATCTTAAATTACTCTCAGAGAAGTTGGAAGACAGATGGAAAATGTCACTTTTCTTGAGGGAGACTTTGACATTCAGATCATCTTTGAAGAAATTTTCAGGCGCTGCAGGAACCATGCTGGCTGCTCTACCCAGGGCCTGCCCCCTCCCCACGCTGGTTGCTCTGCCTCAGGCCTGCCCCCTCCCCACACTGGCTGCTTTACCCCGGGCCTGCCCCCTCCCCACGCTGGCTGCTCTACCCTGGGCCTGCCCCCTTCCCACACTGGGGCTTCTCCGATGCCTGAAGAAATGAGCTTAGCTCTTTTCAGTCTACATTTTAAGATTTTTCTGTTCAATCACTGGTGCAAGGTGCTTTCCAGCTGAGTCTTCTAATTTAAATTTCCTTTTTCTCATGGGCGGATATGGGGGTACATGTCTTTAATCCCAGGACTTGGGAGGGGAGGCAGGTGGATCTCTGTGAATTCAAGGCCAGCTTGATCCACATAGGATGTTCCAGGCTAGCTGGGGCTAGAGGGAAACCCTGTCTAAAAAAAAAAAAAAAAAAAAAATCCTTTTTTCTACCATCAAGGATTCCTCTTCTTGGAAAAAAAAAGTGAAGTTCTTAAGAACGGCTTTGGACACTTCATCATCCAACCATGCTAGAACTTTCAGTTCATGTGAAATCTCTTCTAGGTGGTGGCTTCCTATGTTTCCCAAGCTGGATTTGAACCAGCTTCAGGTTCATTAGCTACAAGTTTGTCTATCATGTTTTCATCACAAAACAATTCACACATTTCTGGTTTTCCCATGAATTCTTTCTTCTTTACATTGCCATCTTTGCCTGTTTTCTCATCAAAAGGCTATAGAATTTTTCCCATTAATTATGAGAACAACCACCACCTCCTCAAGATGATCTGTGGTTCCCCCAGATTTCAGGGCTAGTGATCTGACAACAGGGTATATGGCAGGAATGGCCATAGAGTCTACAGTCTGAATCTCCAGGGCATACGTGTGCTGCTGGGTGGGGCATCTGGCCTCTGTGGGGTGGGAGTCCTGGCACAGTGCTCTGCTGTGATTCATTTCAAAAGCAGCTTCTGTACTGGGTGTCAGTATCCTGTGATATGCTATGCTGAGTCTTTACATATATAAGGACTTTGGTATGGAACAGATAATTACAAATGGTAGTTGTGGATCTCATGTGCAGATATTTTGTGATATAGCAATGTTGAGGGGTTTAATATTCAGAATCCTGAAGGAACAATAAAGATGTGGTAATATGAATTAGATGCTGATATTGAAATTAAAAAAAGATTTCTGAAAAAGACAACATTTATGACTTTACCCTCAGTACAAGATTAGTTGTACAGAAATGGTGAATTGGGAAGGGGGTATGGATGGGAAAGGGACACGGGTATATATATTTGATTAAGGCATATTTAATTGACATGAGTTCAGCAAGTACCCAGTTTCACCTAGACACTGTCTACAGGATACATGGTGTTTTAGGACTTAGTAAAAGTAAATATGTGTATATTAAACAACATTGGTTTACAGACTCTGATAAAAACGGTAATGCATCTGAGTTAAATGTAGATATAATTCGCTGTTGTCCACATTTGTTTTACACAAAATCTGTAGAGCAATAACTTTGGGATTGGCACATACAAATGTTCTCTATAATTTCTCTGTTGTACAGTATCACCTTGTAGCATTCTCTTTAAGATGATTTAACGTAAAATTTAAGTTTGCTTCCCAAGTTAATCATATATAGTCACCCAAAACAACATGGGTGAATTTGATGAATCATGGCTGAATTTGATGAAATCTGTGCCTTGATTCCACCCTATAGTTATGTATAATACAACTGTCTTCTGGAGACTCATGGGTTAAAAAAAAGGGGGGGGGGATACAGACAGACATGAAACCTTTTCGTCAAAAACCTTGCAATTCAAATTTTAAAACTAACCACGGGAAAAGATATGTTTGTTCCAACAGGATGAAATGTCACCAACTTAATGGCTGAGAAAGAAAAGATACAGCTTTGCATTGAGTAGGATGTACCAAAAAGTGGCAACTGAAAGGTTGACCCGTCTGAACATTGAAAGGAAGAAAAGCCTCAGATTGCCATAAACATCGAACCCTTCTGTGGATCCTACATGTAACAACTATTTATAATGAGTCCTAATGAAACTTGTACCTTCTAGGTGCCACAAAGGTTTTGATATGAGAGACTTTCTTGCCTTCCCCCCCATAGAGCAAGGAGAAATATGACGATGATGAGGTAGTTCTCCAACTGTAAATTGGAGACAACTATTATAGAGGTAATCTCTTATAAAACCGGTAAAAATGCCTTCTTTAATTGACTAATAGACATAAGAACTGTGAAAAGGATTATACTCTGTTCAGAACCAAATATAATACTAAAGTCCTTAGGCTATGCACTTAGGCAAAGTATATTAATGCAGGAGCTCTGACATCAGCAATGGATTGTTCTACCAGGGGGATGTTGGCCAGGGGATCCAAGGCCCCACAAAAGGTAAGGGCTCTTTGCCCCTAAGTTGGGATACCTGCAGGAGGAGAGGCGATAAGACCCTGCTGCCGAAGACCTGACGTTAACACGGGAGGGATGTATTGAGACCGCACATGCAAGTGTACAGATGGCCTCTGGAATGCCAGAGAGTGTTACCAAAGGCCACTAAACCAATAAAGCAAATACGGGTCTCCCTGAGTCAAGCAAGACTCCACCGTCAGCACCAGCTACACCTCACCTGCCTGGAAATACTGTGCAGCGGAGGCAGCCATGTGCCTGTATATCCCAAATCTAATTGGCTATTGGCTCTCTCCTTGGAGGAATAACCCATGGCTGATGCCACAAGCTTACATCCTTTACAGGTTAGGAGATGTTATAAGCCACAGTAAGACCCTGTCATATTTAACAGGGGGGAAAATGTAATTCATGGATTAACATATCATACAAACATATGTGTCTATGCCAAAGTAACCTACCATAACTATTAGTGCTGCTTAAATACCTATATATCTAATTGCTTGTGCTTCATTAGTAGGATCGAAAGGTTACCCCTGGACAAACTGTCAGCCCATGAAAGGAAACAGCCAGAATTGACCAGAGTCCAAGTCAACAGCTCCAGAGAGAGTGGACTGTTTCACTTCTCATCCACCTGTGCCCCTTTTCTAAGCCTAGGGAAAAACCTGCAGAAGAGGGGGCGTGGTAGAATGTAAAGGCTCCGATTGGGGTGAATGGTGAAACTACAGCGATGTAGTCTGGACACTCATTTGATCAACTTGATTGAACAAACAACATGTCACCCCCCACTGGATGGTGGGGCTGTGGGGGTTTGGACACAACAGCCTGTAGATTGGTTTTGCACGAAGGATGCTTGTACTCATGGATTATCACTTATAGCTAAAAAAGGAAAAAAAAAAACAGAAAAAGACGCAAGACAGTTATGGCAGAATACATGATCTGGGATGGGGGGGGGGTGGGGGGGAAGGGAAAGGGAAAAATGCCTGATCTGAATTGGAAAATGATGTATGAAATGCACAAAGCATCAATAAAAAAAAAAAAAAAAAGATTAGTTGTACAGAAAAAAAAACCAACTCAAAATACAAACATGTATGAGAAACCCAAGATACTATTATGCCTTTTGTAATTCAAAAGCATAAAGCAGTTAATTTCAGAACACACTGCTCAGTCTGAAAAGTCAACATTTTCTGAATGGAAAGGTAAATACTCCTGCTCTTCCCCATTGTATACTCGGGTTACTTATTTACAGTCCTGTGGTGAAGGAAAAGTGTACATAAAAAGTGGTCTAAAAGATGTTTGGAAATTAAATTATTTGAGTAGTTTAGCAAAGTTCAAATATTAAACATTACCTCTCTCCTGATTTCACCCTCAGTGTCCCAATAAGGCACATGTCCATAATGCAGCATAGGATGCTGGCTTTCGCTCAATACAGTCACAGATTTTGGTATGTCTACTTAAACCAAAGTGTCCTAAGATTAGTTTAAATGCCAATTTTAAAAGTTTGCCATTTAAGGGGCTGGAGAGATGGCCTAGCGGTTAAGAGCGCCGACCGCTCTTACAGAGGACTGGGGTTCGATCCCCAGCACCCACATGGCGGCCGAGAACCGTCTGAAACTCAATTCCAGGAGAACTCCAGTTCCAGGGGAATCCGACGCCGGCTTCTGACCTCTGCGGCATTGCACGACACGGGTGCACAGACTTGCATGCAGACAGTACATTCATAAACATACAGAAAGAAAATTAATTAAAAAAAAAAAGTTTGCCATTTAAAACTTTAAAAAACAAATAAGTATGTTAATAAGTAGAGATTTGGAAAATTAAAAAAATTCATTCATTCATTTGTTCACTTATGAATTGCTCACTGGGCAGTTTCTATGTACTGTTCTAAGTGGAACAATGAACAAAATAGAAAATGTTCATTTCTTCATGGGGTTTACATTCTTTCAAAATGGAGGTTGAATCACAGATTAAATTTGTATTTTAATTTCCTTTGGTAAAGCATATCAAAGTCAGTTAATTTTGCTGAAGAATTATGACAAATTACTGCATGAATAAAACATCACCAAACCCCCAGCTGGAGGAAAACTCTCATGCCTTTTGTTAATAAGAGCTTAGAATGATGTGAAATGCCATTCAAAGGCAGGTGCAGAGGCTGTGGTGGCATGTTGAAGGTCACGATCAGCAACCTGATGGCAGAGGTAGTGATGGAGTCCACACCCACCGAACCCTTTTCCAATGATCTTTCCATGAATTAGCTTCTTTCTACTTATTAATTTTAATTTTTTTTTTTTTTGTAGCCTAGGCTGACCTCGAACTCCAGATCCTCCTGCCTCTGCCTCCTTCAGCAAATCCTACCGGTGGGCGCCGCCACCACCACCGGCTTAAATTTTTTTGGTCCTTTTGAGACAGGGTCTCCCTTTTAGTTTCAGCTGGCCTGGAACTCACTTTGTAGACCAGGCTGGCCTTGAACTCACAGAGATCCGCCTGCCTCCGCCTCCTGAGTGCTAGGATTAAAGGCGTGCACCACCACGCCAGGCCTCTACTTATTAATTTTTAAAACAATAGAATTTTTTCATTTTAAAATTACCCAACAATAAAAATTTATAGATTAAATGTGCTTATTTTAGGGTCAGATAAAATCTGATAAAAGGAAAATATAAAATTATATGTCCAGGGGGCTGGAGAGTTGGCTCAGTGGTTAAGAGCACTGGATGTTCTTGGAGGACCAAAGTTCGATTCCCAGCACCCACATGGTGGCTAATGACTGTCCATGACGTCAGTTCCAGGGGATTCAATGCTCTCTTCTGACCTCTGTACTTACGTACATGCAGGCAATATACTCATATACATAAAATAAAAATAATAAATAAAATATTAAAAATTACATGTTCAAGATAACCCAAATTATATTATTTATGCATAGAAAAAAAACAAGTTGTGGGGAGGTTGGGAGGGGGACACAGGTCTAGATTCAATTTGTAACATAATCTTGTACAAAAATATTTATGTAAAACAATAAATTAAAAAAAGAGATTTACATTATAAAAAAA
Organism: Rhizomys pruinosus; assembly: GCA_009823505.1. NCBI lineage: Eukaryota > Metazoa > Chordata > Mammalia > Rodentia > Spalacidae > Rhizomys > Rhizomys pruinosus. Next base: position 3,716,341 of record VZQC01015508.1, read on the forward strand.
GAAAAAAAACAAGTTATAGAGAATTTCTTCATACTTTTGTATACTTTCCAAATTTTCTACAGTAAAACATCATTTTATAGGTAGAAAGTTAATATATGATTTAAACAATGATGTATAGTTTCCTTTCTAAACAATAAAAAATGAAGTTGCCTGGAATGTGTAATAAAGAAAAAAGAAAACTCAAACCCAAACTCCAGAATACCCCCTTCCTCAATCCACCCAGCAGTGTGCTGGAAGTTTTTTTTTCTTTTTTCAAATCAAGGATAATCTTCCTGACACAGAATGTGCAGTGGCGAGTGGGCAGTCATGAGGCCTACGAAGAGCAGAGTCCCATCTTGGAACCTCATGACCCTGCTTCTGCCACTCACAAGGTTTTTGTGCTTTCTGGACTAGGTTTCCCTCCCTCTCCAGATGTCTGCATGGTCTCTGCAGCCGCATCTATCTCTTTAAGTTGATGATTCTAAATCGAAGGCAGTCTGTCCTGCACTAAGAGTGTTAGGGAACCACTGGGAAATTTCCTTAGCACTGATGATCTCAGAGTCAGAAAAACAAGCAGCGGGTGGAGACAGGTAGAAAAGTCACCTAGGAAGAGGAGCCCAGGCTTCCTTCAGCCCTTTCTAAGATGGTACGCCTCATTACAATACTCCTGGCATGGCTGCTTCCCAAGAAAAGCCATGGAAGGGAAATATCATTAAAAAAGTGTATGCCCACTGGGGCAGTTCCTCCTCCCCTCAGCCGCCAGCCAAGGCTGTTGCTCTCTATTGTGGAACAGGATGTAACAGGACTGCCAAGCACAGCTCACAAACCTGCTAATTGGGTACACTGACAGTATTTGCTTTGGAACCATTTACCAACAAAGGAATGTGTCAGGCTGATTAGTGAGAAAAGGGTTTGTAATGTATGTGCATTTGAGTCCAGATGAGGCCATAGGCCAGGAATGCAGTCTGTTTGTGCAAGGACTCACAGAGATGAAGGCGGAGCAAATAGGGAGCTGCAGTGTAAGACTGCTTTGGGGCAGTGCTTCTCCCACCTCTCAAGGTTTCCTGCCTTCATACCCCTCCCCTCAAAAAAACCTGCTGTCCAAACATTTAACATACAACTGTCTTTCAAAAAATGACAAAATACAATTGGCTTCTCAGGAAAATGGAAGACCTTTGTAAGGTCGGGGAGAAAACTGCAATTTATTATTACTATTATTATTTTGACACCCACGTGACTTTAGGCAAAATGTCTGGCTCTCCATGCATATTTTCCATATGCAACAGGGAAGTGGCAACAGAGAACACAGCTCCTACGCATTACTCAAGTTGGTGAGAGAAATTATGTATGGCAGCCTCTTCTAGGAGAAGGAATTCAACACTTATTTAGGTCCTCATCGGCAGGGTGGTAGGGCTGGCAACAGGGTGCAAAGTGACAAAGGCCACTTCAAATGGTCAAGGAACTAGGAGGAACCTCGATGCTCTGCTGTACAAACTGAATGATTTTGGAGTTTGGCTGGATGGATGAAAGCAACAGACTTTATTTTCTAAGTTCCTTGGAAGGGCTTTAAAAAAAATGATTTTCCCTTTTCTTCTGTGAACTAACATGACAAAACCAATGTCAGTATGGAAATGAGAAGAAGCTCAGCCATTCTCACCCATTCTCACTCGATGCACACATTTCTTTCTTTTTTTTTTAGTTAGGGTCTTCCTATAGTCCAAAGCTGGCCAGGAACTCACTCTGTAGACCAGGCTGGACTTGAACTCACAGATCCTCTTGCCTCTGCCTCCTGAGTGCTGGGATTAAAAGCGTGTGCCACCATACCCAGCCCACGCACACATTTCTATAAGGCCAATCAATGTTCACTCTCAAGACTGGTGTGGGAAGGGTTCCTTCAAAGTATTAAGACTGGATGAAGCCGGGCGTGGTGGCGCATGCCTTTAATCCTAGCACTCGGGAGGCAGAGGCAGGCGGATCTTTGTGAGTTCAAGGCCAGCCTGGTCTACAGAATGAGTTCCAGGCCAGCTGGGGCTACAGGGAGACCCTGTTTCGAAAAGACAAAAAAAAAAAAAGGCAACAACTTTATTTTCTAAGTTCCTGGAGGGCTCTAATAAAAATGATTTCCCTTTTTTTCTGTGAATAACATGACAAAAACCAATTGTCAGTATGGAAATGAGAAGAAGCTCAGCCATTCTCACCCATTCTCACTGATGCACACCTTTCTTCTTTTTTTTTTAGTTAGGGTTTCCTATAGTCCAAAGCTGGCCAGGAACTCACTCTGTAGCCAGCTGGACTTGAACTCAACAGATCTTGCCTCTGCCTCCTGAGTGCTGGGATTAAAAGCGTTGTGCCACCATACCCAGCCACGACACACATTTATAGGCCAAACAATGTTCAATCTCAAGACTGGCTGTGGAAGGGTTCCTCAAGTATAAGAATGGATGAAGCGGGCGTGGGGGGCGATGCCTTTAATCCTAGCACTCGGGAGGCAAGGCAGGCGGATCTTTGTGAGTTCAAGCCAAGCCTGGTCTACAGAATGAGTTCAGGCCACTGGGCTACAGGTGAGACCGTGTTTCGAAAAAGCCNCAAACAACAAAAAAAAAAAAAAAAAACAAAATACAAAAAAAAAAAAAAAAAAAAAAAACGACTGTGCATGAAAAAAAAAAAAAAAAAAAAAAAAAAAAAAAAAAAAAAGACTGGATGAGTTAGTAGAGCATGTTAATGTGTGTAAGAATTCAGCGCAGGTTCAAGGTCCGCTGTTTCCTGGAGGAGATGATAATTGCATCATCAAGCAGTGCCTGAGGACCTCATGCATAGTCATGCTCAAGCCCTTTTAGAAGAGCAAGTCCTGAGTAAATGCCCCTGTGATGTGCAGGAAGAACACCACTCTGATACCTTCCCATGGGCAAACTGGATGGCCAACGTTCCTGCGAAGCAAAGAAATCCCTAAAAAGGCCCTGGCCTGTGCTCCTCAGACTTTGAGTATGCTGCTCTAGATTTGGAAGCACTGAAAGCCCCTTAACTAGTTAGCTTAAAAAGTTTTTCGGCTGGAGAGATGGCTAACCAGTTAAGAGCACCGACTGCTCTTGCAGAGGACCAGGGTTCAATTCCCAGCACCCACATGGCAGCCAAGAACCATCTTTAAGCTGGGTGCTGTGGCATATCCCTTGTGTGCACACACACTTGTGTGAGCTCACATACAATACATACTCACAGAATGCATACACTATGAGGACACTAAACTCAGCATTAAGTATAATCTTATAGACTATCCCATGAATATTTGGGGCATATCTAAATATGGCCCCAAAGGGTATAGCAGCCTAAGAGTACAATGTTTTCTGTATTTGAACACATGTTGGGATGATTTGCCTGTCACATGGAAAAAAAAATAGCCAAGCCAAATGGACCAGGACAGAAGGAATGGCAGTGACGTAGGACAACAGCTAAGTTTTCAGGCCTCCTGTCAAGATGGATGCATGCAGTGTTTCAAAGATGAAGTGTTTACGTACTTGTAGTCCTGAGGCATTTCAGGATCAGGAGTGGCGTCTTCACAGAAATGCTCAACACATGATGTCCCCCTAATAGCACTAGAAAGGGGTCCCTAACACCAAGATGATTAGTGAAGCATGGAGATGTTTGAAAGAAAGCTGCACTGGAGACAATTTAAGGATTTAAAGAGAAGTCTGAGCCCCGGGTCGCTGTAGGTTTAGTGCCTTGTTTGTGTCTGCTATGTTCATTGTCTCCCTCTAAATCTTAGCGTAGCACCTCCCTAATCTTCTGACCTGCAAGTCTCAGACTTATTTCTTATTTTCAAGGAGGGAGTGTGTTGTGATTTCCATTTCTCTAGGATGTGGGAATTTGTCACTGTTTTAACAGAGTGTTTATCTATCCTAAAGCTGCTTTTCTTGTAGCCTGGGGGGGGGGTAAATGGTGGATTAAGTTTAGGTATAGCTCTATCTTCTACTGTGTTTAAAATCTTACAATTTGAACACGAGGTTTTTCTTACCCAAGGTAATGAGATGTAGGTGTTTAATATGTGTCTGAGGGTGGAGGGGAGCTTGGGATGGTGCAAGACTTGGAGTTAAGGTGAGGCATCCTCAGATTCCTTGCCTGGCGATACACAGTGGGACTTCCTCTTTTATCCCCATCACAATAGCCCTTCCTCACTTAAGGTCTATCTTGCCCCATCTCAATCTGACTATAGCAGGTGTCCAAACTCCCAGCGGAGCAAATAAAGGAATAATTCACAAGTGCAGCTTTAGGGAGGTATTTTTAAAGGCAGGTCTAAATAACTTTTTCCAATTACTTTTAGGGTGTAGACTGCAGGTTCTTTTGAAGATTATAAGCACAGAAGAAACAGTGGTGTATAATGAAAAAGCAAGGATGTTGGAGTCAGACATAGTTATGACATTGTGGCCTTATCTCTCAGGCAAGTTAACAGCCTTTCCTGAACTTAAGTTTATTATTAAAACAGAACTGGGTGAACAATGTGGCTCAGCAGGTAAAGGCACTTGTCACAAAGCCTGATAAGTCGAGTTTGAGAGCCAGGATCCCACGTAGCAGGAGAGAACTGACTCCTGAATGTTATCCTCTAATCTTTATGCATGTTATGGCACATGCAACTGCACACACATACATACACACACACAAGCACACAAAATAAATAAATAAAATGTAATTGAAAATTTTAAAATGAGTAACACTGTTATAGGCCTAAGAATGAGTTGAGGGCTGGAGAGATAGCCTAGCGGTTAAGAGCGCCGACCGCTCTTGCAGAAGACCCGGGTTCGATCCCCAGCACCCACATGGCGGCCGAGAACCGTCTGAATCTCCAATTCCAGGAGAACTCCAGTTCCGGGGGAATCCGACACCCTCTTCTGACCTCCGCGGCATTGCACGACACGGGTGCACAGACTTGCATGCAGACAGTACATTCATACACATACAGAAATAAATAAAATTAAAAAAAATAAAAAAAAAAGAATAAGTTGAGAAGCTGGGCGTGGTGGCACACGCCTTTAATCCTAGCACTTGGGAGGCAGAGGCAGACGGATCTTTGTGAGTTCAAGGCCAGTCTGGTCTACAGAGTGAGTTCCAGGACAGCTGGGACCTCAGGGAGACCCTGTCTCGAAAAGATTAAAAAAAAAAAATGAGTTGAGGTATGGAAGTTGCTGGTACTAGTACTAATATTAATTAATGCAAGTCCTCATGAGTCTAGCATATTCTTTCCATGTGCCAGGGAAGAGGCCCTAAAAATTGACATTGGGGGATATTTCCAAATTAGAGTCAAAAAGTTTTCTCTTAAATAATGATTAAAAAGGAAAAGAAAAGCCGGGCGTGGTGGCGCACGCCTTTAGTCCTAGCACTTAGGAGGCAGAGGCAGAGGCAGGCGGATCTTTGTGAGTTCAAGGCCAGCCTGGTCTACAGAGTAAGTTCCAGGACAGCTGGAGCTACAGGGAGACCCTGTCTCAAAAAGACCAAAAAAAAAAGGAAAAGAAAGTCCAAGATGACTAATGTTTGGTACATGGTCATACTAAAAAAGCAACTCGTGCCGCATGGTGGTGCTTGCCTTTAATCCTAGCACTTGGGAGGTAGAGGCAGGCAGATCTCTGTGAGTTCAAGGCCAGCCTGGTCTACAAACTGAGTTCCAGGCCAGCTGAGACTAAAGGGAGACCTTGTCTCAAAAGACAAAAAAAAAACAAAAACAAAAACGAAAAACCACACTCAAGAAATCACTTTTTTTTTTTTTTTTTGGTCTTTTCGAGACGGGGTCTCCCTGTAGCCCCAGCTGTCCTGGAACTCACTCTGTAGACCAGGCTGGCCTTGAACTCACAAAGATCCGCCTGCCTCTGCCTCCCAAGTGCTAGGATTAAAGGCGTGCGCCACCACGCCCGGCTGTAAGAAATCACATATTGAGGGGCTGGAGAGATGGTCTAGCAGTTAAGAATGGCTGACTCTCTGCTGGGGTCGATTGGGTCCCCTGTAGAGCAGTCAGCTTCTTAACTGCTGACCATCTTCCAGCCCCTCAAAAATCACTATTGAGGGGTGAGAGATGGTCTAGCAGTTAGAATGTGACTGCTCTTACAGAGGACCCAGATTCGATCCCCAGACCCACATGGCGGGCTGAGAACTGTCTTTAGCTCCAGTTTAGGGGAATCGATCGCTCTTTTTGACCTCCGTGGCACTGCACGACACGGGTGTATCACCTGCATGCAGACAGTACATTGCACCACGACGGATGCACAAACGCATGCGACAGTACATTCATACACATAAAATAAATAAAAAAATTTTTAAAGATTAAAAAAGATCACATTTGAGAGGACAGTTCTAATGTCTGTGAGATTTTTTTCCTCTGTGTGGTGTTTGTGTGTGGTTGTGTGTAAGGTTTTGTGTACATGGAGCATGTGTGTGGATGTGCAGAGGCCAAGGCACGTCTGAGCTCTTGATTTGCTGTGTTTGAAGGGCCTTTTGTTGTCTGCAGCTACCTGTTCCAGGCAAGCCGGCCTGTGAGCTTCTGCAGATTCTCCTGCCTCTATCCCTCATCTCATTGGAGGAACACTGCAATTCCAGACATGGGTACCATATTCATATTCAAAGTCAGCCCCTCATACTTACATAAGAATTGTTTTCCAAAAAAAAAAAAAAAAAAAATTGGATCACTGAGTATCTTGTCACTGTGATTTTTTTTTTTTTTTTTTTTTTGGTCTTTTTGAGATAGGTCTCCCTTTTGTGTCCCAGCTGTCTGGAGCTTGCTCTGTAACCGGCTGGCTTTGAACTCACAGAGATCCACCTGCCTCTGCCTCCCGAGTACTGGGATTAAAGGCGTGCACCACCACGCCTGGCCTGACTTTGATTTTTTTTTTTTAAATAAATTAAACTATAACAGTACTGCTAAAATGAAGGACAGAGAGATGCTGAATTTAGTAGCATAGGCAAGGGCATAATTTAGTGAATTTCTAAATATCTCATTTCTAAGATTTTTACAAATGGATTTAAAAACATGGCTTATTATGGAAAATGCCAAATATATTCGGAAATCAGAGGAGCAGGGCAAGTCCTCGCTCCGTCACCGAGCTTCACCTGGGCCAGTGGCCATTTTCTTCCGCTTGTGTCCTTTCCTCACCCCACCAGCAGGTTACTTTGAGGCAAATCTTACACATTATCTTCTTTCATTCATAAATTCATGCTCACTTTATTTTATTTTTATTTATTTATTTTTTTATTTTGATGGTTATGATGTATGTTGATGAGGTTGGTAGACCTTGTGTGCCACGCCGGAGAGGACAGAAGAGGGTCTTCAGATTCCCTGGAACTGGAGTTCTCCTGGAATTGGAGTTTCAGACGGTTTTCATCCACCATGTGGGTGCTGGGGATCGAACCCGGGTCCTCTGTAAGAGCAGTCGGCGCTCTTAACCGCTAGGCCATCTCTCCAGCCCCTCAGCTACACATTTTAAAATTGACCATTAATCAAATTTTTTAAATTCATCATATTTATTCAACAAATAAAAAGGTTTTAAGCTAGCAACTTGGCATTTCTGACTAAAAGTTTTCTTTTTTCTTTTCTTTTTTTCCTTCTGTTTCCTTGTGCCTTTTTCCACAGACTGCAGAAACCAACCCCAAGAGGAAGTGCAGCGGGCTCTTGAGAAGTGTTATCAATCTGGATTCCAGGAAGGCTGGTCAAGGTTCCTTGTGACTCACACACTTTGCAAGCTAGGAGACCTGCCTCTGACCAGGGAGAAGCAGGATTCCAAACAGTTACTCTCTGCCCACTCCCCGAGCCTGTGCACAGGACAACAAGGCTGTTTTGGTGAGAATATAGTGATTCTGGATCCAAAGGCCATACTACCTTTGAGGAGACATTCTTTCATGTGCTATCTTTGAAAATACAGACTCTAGGACTTAAAATGAATCTTCCAGAAGATTCTGATTTGAATTCCTAGTCAAGGAACAAGTTTAGGGATCTGTGATCTTCAAAATACATGTGTGGGGCTGGAGAGATAGCCTAGCGGTTAAGAGCACCGACTGCTCTTGCAGAGGACCCGGGTTCGATCCCCAGCACCCACATGGCGGCTGAGAACCGTCTGTAACTCCAATTCCAGGAGAACTCCAGTTCCAGGGGAATCCGAGACCCTCTTCTGACCTCCACGGCATTGCACGACACGGGTGCACAAACCTACATGCAGACAGTACATTCATACACATACAAAGATAAATAAAATAAAAAAAAAAAATGTGTGATCTTCAGCTCAGCTCCTGACCTTGAATGCTATTCTCCAGTAAAAGAAGCCAGGATTCCTTGGCTACGCCTTGGAGGAGGGCAGGAGATCTAAAGTGTGAGCCTGCAGCAACTGGTAATACCAGAAAGAAAGGAAGAAAATGCTCAACAGAAGCACCCCTCCCACCCCCCCACCCCCACCAAAGCCCACAGTGACTGAGATATGTCAAAACAACATGGGAGCCAGTCCAGTGCAGAGTTGCTGGAAGAATAAAGTCATGTTGTACCCAAAGTACAAAATCACTGTGCATACGATATGTGCTATGCACCGTGAATCCTTCCTGATGAGAACACCAAGTCCAAATGTAAGTAAACAGGAAAAAAGACAAATCTCCGAAGCAGGATTTCAAAGAACTGTGGGCATGCTCTGCTCCTGGGAGGGTGAAAGCACTCCCTAGTCCTTATGGGAGCTACACGGTAACTTCTACCCAAAGAGGATGGTATTGGAGGGAGAAGGGAATAAGGATGATAGGAAGGGGGAGAAAAGTAACTTCACAGCAGGGAAAGCTGGCACAAACACAGAGGTGAGAAGCCAAGATGGTGGTGTGGCACCTGCCACAGCATGGGTTGAAAACAGCACTTCACTCGGCACTCTCTGGCCCAAGTGTAAAAGCCTAGAGATAAGATCTTGCTATGTGTAGGCCAGACTGGCCCAAATTCACTCTGTAGCTCAAGATGGCCTTGAACTTGTGGTGATCCTCCTGCCTCTGTCTCTCTCCTGAGCTGCTCAGATGATAGGCATGCACAATCATGGGTGGCCTTAGTCTAATCTTAAATAAAATTCAGGCATACCCAACAAGGGGAGTCTAGAAAATGCTAGTGTTCCTCAAAACAGTCAAGATCATCAAAATAAGTAAAATCCGAGAAACTGGCATGGCTAAGATGAATCTAGGAAGAAGTGAAAGCTAAATGGAATGTACTATCCTGGGATAGAAAATGGAAGAGCAGGCCTGGAGAGACGGCCTAGCGGTTAAGAGCACCGACTGCTCTTGCAGAGGACGCGGGTTCAATTCCCAGCACCCACATGGTGGCTAAGAACCGTCTTTAACTCCAGTTCCAGGGGAATCCGATGCCCTCTTCTGACCTCCGCGGCATTGCACGACACGGGTGCACAGTCAATCCTAGTTGGAGGATATCTCGGGGGTATCTTTCCCTAGTGTGTTACTGACTCATTCCTGACTGACCCTCCTGCCTTGGGGAAGAGGCAGTGACTAGGTCAGAGCCATTAGGAAGGAGGTCTGGCTGAGAGTTGGCTAATGGGGGTGTTGGACTCCTAGAGGTCTCTGGTCCCAGCTCTGCTCCATCATCTGAAGGGGCAGTGGCTATTAAGAGCAGAGGAGGAGCTGCAAATTGTTACCCACTTCCAACTTGTGTCTCCCTGGCATTCCCATGAAGTTCTACCTGCTCCCAAATACTTAGATGATGGTACCACAGTACCACCTAAGGGAGGATGGTACCACGGTACCACCTAAGGGAGGATGGTACCACGGTATCACCTAAGGGGGGATGGTACCATGGTACCACCTAAGGGGGGATGGTACCACGGTACTACCTAAGGGGGGATGGTACCACGGTACCACCTAAGGGGGATGGTACCATGATATTACCTAAGGGAGGATGGTACCACGGTGCCACCTAAGGGAGGATGGTACCACGGTACCACCTAAGGAGGGATGGTACCACGGTGCCACCTAAGGGAGGATGGTACCACGGTACCACCTAAGGAGGGATGGTACCACGGTGCCACCTAAGGGAGGATGGTACCACGGTACCACCTAAGGAGGGATGGTACCACGGTGCCACCTAAGGGAGGATGGTACCACGGTACCACCTAAGGAGGGATGGTACCACGGTGCCACCTAAGGGAGGATGGTACCACGGTACCACCTAAGGGAGGATGATACCATGATACTACCTAAGGGAGGATGTGGCTCTGGTCCAGTAGGCCTAGTGCAGTTAGGACAAGACAGAGTTTGGTCTTAGTTTCTCTCTCCCTGGTGCCCCATATGAGGCAAATGGTGAGCCAGCAAGAGAGGCCTCACCAAGTGATCCTGCCAGTACCTTGCTCCAAATCTTCCAGCTCCCAGAGCTGTGAGAAAACACATTTCTGCATCTGAGCCACCCAGCCTGTGAGATCTGGTGTGTTATCCCGCAGACTAGACAATGCCCTAGAGCAAGTGACCTCACCTGAGCTTCAGTTTCTTCTGCTAAATGGAGACAACATTAGCAGTTACTGCACAGGGGTGCTGCAAGCCTTGAATGAGATCATGGGTAAAGTGTTTAGCAGTTCCTGGCACAGGAGAAGCTGTGCCCCTCAGGCATTTCTGTGAGGCTTTGCTGTAGCCTGACTTTACCCATGTTGCTGTGTGGCCTGGATTTCTCTATCAAGCCCCTCATTTTGCAGAGCAGAAAACAAAACTTCTCAAAGAAGCAAGTGATTGTCTCCTAGGGATACAGAGAGTTGGAGAGTTGTGATTGGGACCCAGAACTGGCCCCCGAGTGGCCATCTGAGCAAGTACATACACCCTGAGCAGAAGCCGTGGAGCTCTGAGTCGGAATGCTCATGTCAAACCACTAACGTCCGGAGCTGAGACATCCTGAGTGGATCACTTTCTTGGTTTTGTGCTTTCCTCCTTTCTAACATGCTGCTGACCATGGCTTCTTCCTACTCACTGGGCTGCTGTGAAACTAAAATGAACAAATGTAGGTGGATGGACCTTGCAAACAGGAAGTGACACAGGCCCTCATAGGTGCCTCTGGTGACTGCTTCCTGGACACTGGCTGTGCTGTACACAGCTGGGTCACCTCTAAGCCTTCCCTTTCTCTATCCCTTCCTCCTGTCAGCTGGGATTAAGGTCACACCCAGGTCTGCTTGTGCCTCTGTCTAGGCCAACTATCCCTAGTGGCAGTGGCTTTGTCCTAGCTGGGTCATACCTCTGTAAGTGTTCCTATCAATAAAGTGACACTAACGATAGCTTTATCAAATTTCACATTTCCTCCTTCTGCCCTCTTGCTTGGCTAGGCTGCTCATGGATTTATACACCCGAGATGTGGCCCTAGGGCAGTGACTGATAAGGAGAAAACACCCCAGTCCCTGCAGTGCCACTCCTTTATCTCTGCTGATACCAGGCCCCCAGTTTGAAAAGAGATTGAGTCTTATCGGATATTTCTGGTGCAACAAAAACACCCATAGAGTGACTGGGGACCAAGTGCACCTGCTCATTCGAGCCAAAGGTCAGTAACAGAAAAAAAGTATGAGATAAAGAAATTAATGATTTCAAAATAGAACCAAGTCCTATTCGCTAACAATTTGTAACTCAGCAGGCATATTTTAAACTGTGGTATGGATACACAGATCAATAACCTTCCCCCAAAATTCAGATAGTCCAAGTGTTAGTGTCTTCCCAAGACCCATCCCTGATTTCTGTCTTTAAAGGAACAATGGAAGAAAAAAAGGAAGGGAAACAGAAAGAAAAAAAACTCTCCTCTTCTATCAAAGTAATAGAGCTCTGTAATAAAAACGTAATATTCAGGAAAAGAAAGTCTTTACATTCAAAATCAATATATAAGTGTGCTCTTGTTGGAGAACAGGGCTTTAGTGAAAAGCCTGTACTTAGAAGAGATTCATTGGCTCCTGGGTTTTAACTGTTTCCTGACTATTTAAAATATGATTCAGGGGCTGCCAAGATGGTTAGTCGGTAAGGACCTGAGTTTGCTCCCGGTCCCCTGTAAAAAGCCAGGCACACCTCTGTAATTCTAGCATTGGGGAGGGCACGACAGGAGATCCCTGTAGCTCCGGACCAGGCCAGTCTAGAACAATAGTGAGCACTGGGATCCCTGCTGAGAAAATGACTGACCCTTGAGGATTTGACTCCGCCCCCTATCTGCAATACATACATTGTGCAACCTTACACAAACATGTACCCCCTTCCACATACAAAATAAAGACTCAACCTGGCCAACTTTTGGGAACATGTCTTTCATATAAGACAAATCTTATCAGTAAACATCAATTTCTATTCTCCTGATGTGTCTTGTGAACTTGCAAGTCAGTCATGAAATGGATTAGCATCTTTTAGTCCGTGTTCTGCAGGCATCCGTCCGCAATCGTATGGCTAGTTTCTTCCTATTGACCGGGCCCTAACCCAAGCAATAAACAATCCATCTCTTGGTTGTGGCCTTTACATCACATAAAAAAAACAAAGTACAGCTCTAGTGTTTTCCTCAAGTGTCTGAGAGGATGCAATTGCAGACAGACATGTAATCCCTATTTTTTTTTTTTTTTTTTTTTGTCTTTTCAGGACAGGGGTCTCCATGTTAGCCCCAGCTGTCCTGGAACTCACTCTGTATAGGACCAGGCTGGCTGAAACTCACAAAGAATCCACCTGCCTCTGCCTTCCCCAAATTCTAGGCACTAAGCAGTGCCACTACACCTGGGTCAGGACATGGATGCTCTAACTAATCAAAGGACATCGCAATGGGTTTTTTCCCTTCTTTCGTTGAACATATCTACTGTGGAGCGAACAGACCAAAAAAAAAACAAAAAAAATGGTTTAGGAATCTTAACATCAGCCCGTACTGACTGTGGTGAGATTTTTTTTTTTTTTTTATGTAAGGGGCTGTTCTGTCACTGCAGGATGCTTAGCAGAGTCCAAGGCTCTCCTCTCTAGTGGCCCTAGATGCCAGAGCACCCCCCCCCCCAACCCCTGAGCTGTGGTAATGAGGAACATCTCCAGACACTGCCCATGTCCACGGGGGGCAAAATCAAACCTGCTGAGAACCACTGATCTAATCTATCTGGAACTGGCATCACAATGGGTTAAACAATGTCCCTTCCACTGAACTTGCATCATTTGCTGGCTGGTATTTTTGCCAACCAATAAAGGCACTCAATAGTTTTTTTTTTTGTTTTTGTTTTTGAGCAGTGTCTCCCCTGTAGCCCCAGATGGCCGGAAAAAACTTGCTATGTAGCTCCGGCTGGCCTGGAAACTCATTGGAGGAGGTTTGCCTCTGCCTCCAAGTGCGGGCTTAGGATTCACAAGTGTTGTGAACCATTGCCTGGCTCAGTTAAATATCCTTTTTTTGGGTCTTTTTGAGAATAGGGTCTCCCTTTAGCCCAGCTGAGCTTGCTCTATAGGACCAGGCTGGCCTTGAAACTCACAGAGATCCACTTGCCTCTGTCTCCCAAGTTGCTGGGATTAAAGGAATGTCCCACCACGCCCAGGCAATATCTTTTTTTAATTTATTAATTTTACTTTAGTGTATAAGTGTATTGCCTGCATGTTATGTAAGTCCACCCCATGTCATGCAGTTCCTGTGGAGCGAGGTCAGGAAGACAGAAGCTGGCTTGGCTTACCCTGAAACTGGAGTTACTAATGGTTGTAAGCTACCCAGTGTGGTTGCTGAAAATTGAACCCGCGGTTCCCTCTGTAAGAGAGCTAGTGCTCTTAACCACTGAGCAATAGCAATTTCTCCAGCCCCAAGTTCAATATTCTTATTCATATATTTCTCAAAACAATTTATTTTCAACACAGCATGTGATTAAAATACCTGGAATAAACAAGTATTAACTATCCTATGATTTCTAAAAATAATTTAGAATAGCATTTAAGAAGTCAATGGGCTTGGATGTAGCTCAGTGGTACACAGCTTGACTAGCATGCCTGGTAAGGCCCTAGGTGTGCTGCCCGCACAGAAAAGGGAAACTGGGAAGAGAAGGAAGAAAGCAAGAAAGAATAAGAAAAGAAAAAAAAAAAAAAAGAAGAAAAGAAAAGAAAAGGCAAGGCAGGCAGGGACCAGATGTGACACGATGCCAGTACTACAGAAGCTGAAGCAGGAAGCTGAGACCAAGAACAGCTTGTCTCCAAGATATAAACGGACAGCGAAATCACTCACCATGACACGACCCGATGCAGTGCTCAGTAACTTTCCTACATTTTACTCCACCTCTGTTGACTTTTCAACTTCTTCCCCAACGCTATCTTGGTGGTCTGGCCCTCAGTTACCACTGTTTGCTCTTGTTGGACAATTCTCTTCTCTGTAGAAGTTTTCTGTGTCATATTTATATATAGATATCTAGATATATAGATAGATATATATATGATCTAATTTTATGCTCTATTCAGGCCATTTGGCAAATCAAAATTGGTAATTTTTTTTGCATTTTTGTCATAAAACTAAGTATATTTGGAACCACGCGGCTGCTCAAGTTTTCATGCACTTTCTGCAATAATGACAGTAAATGCGGATGAAGCTGCCACTGCAGAGGGAGTGCTCTAGTGGAGAGGACCCCAGAGCCCAGGGCTGCCCCAGGGGCAGGGGACTGTCAACAAGTTACTTTTCTTTGAGTCTTATTCTCTGCAGAAGCAAACAACATTGGGTTGGATGAGATCTAGGGTATCTTCCAACCTATAGATATTACGTAGGTAGTAAGTGCGTCTCTGGGTAGTTGTACTCTCCCTCTCCACATCTCTTCTCTTGGTCTACGGGGGAATGGGAATGAGTGACAATTGTGCTCTTTTCTTTTCTGCTTCCTCTCAGAATGTCTCAAATGACACGATGAATTAGATGGCTTAAGGTGCTATTATTTCCTTTTAGTTCTTATTTCTAAGAGGATATAAGGAGCTTATATGAGTCATTACAGTAGATCAGAGCCCACACTGGTGGTGACATGAGGGCAGGGGGGGGGGGGACCAGGGGGGGGGGCCACCGGGCACCAGCTATGGACACAGCATAATAAATGGGACTAAAAAGCCACTGAGACCTGCTTCTGTGGAAGCTCTAGGGGATTTTTCTAACTCCCTGTGAGCAACTTCCTTGGGACAGGTACAGGGAGGGCACGCACTACTCAGGGGCAGTACAAATTTCATTTTGCGTCTTTGAAAGGATACTTTAACATGAGATATCCATGGGGGCTGGAGAGATTGCTAGCGGTTAAGAGCACCGATGCTCTTGCCAGAGGACCCAGGTTCGTCCCCAGCACCCACATGGCTGCGAGATCCCATCTGGAACTTCAATTCAGGAGAACTCCAGTTCCAAGGGAGTACGACACCCTCCTCTGCCCTCCGCGGCGTTGCACCGTCCCGGTGCAAGGACTTGTCATGGTGACACTACATTCCTTACACATTACGGAAATAAATAAAATAAAAAAAATGAGACTAATTCCATTTGATGAACAGGCCTGACCTAAAAATTATCTTATCAGCCCATGTCAAGTCAGGGGAGCTCACAACCTAGAAATCCATAGTCTGCTGCCAGGAGACTGATGTTTTATTGACTCTTGAATGCAAGAAAGTGAACCTGTACAAACCAGCTGAGCGAAATCCATGCGAGGGAAAAGGTTTGCTTCTCAACTATTATGGCAAAGAAGCAAGAATTCCTGGCTGCGGACTGTTTCCTGTTCTGGAATGCTGATGATGTGAGACCAATTAGAGACAGGCTCCATGGTTTGCCCCCATCTGGATGAAGCTGCACATGGGCAGGTCACAGGAAGCTGCTAAGGGCCACTGCCCCTAGCGGAGGTCACGATGGTGCTTCTGCTCGTTCATGTTGCTCTCTCTTCCTGCTCCGCCTTAGTTTTGGCTCATGCGATGGCCTCAGATATTTCACTTGGTTTGAAATTCAGGCATTGGTTTAGCTGGATCTCTGACAAGCAAAGACACAGGCTTACAGAGCAGCGTAGAGCCTTGGCTGATTTCCATTCTGCAGAGCCCACAATGAATCGGATGGGGTGTAGGAGAAAGGGCACATTATCAGGCATGCAGGCATGGTTTTGTGTATAGCCACTATGTAAGGTGTCCCATATGATCACTAGCTATTACTGGTTTTTCCAAGAAACTAAGATGATTACTTAAATCTCTTGGCTAAGGGAAGGAGTTACTGGTTATTTTAATCTTTTAGGTTGATGTTTTCTTCTGTCATTGGACAAAACAAAGATTCTGTAATTTCCTTAAATAGGAAATTGCCCAAGTGCCTTGTTTATATGTTCAAACATGTGGTATGTACACTGTACATCTACACACATGCACAATGTTCAACAAATACACAAAATCTGTTATTAAAGATCCTAAGGTAAATGAATAAAATACTACATAAACAAATACAGCATTTATTGTACCATGCTTTTGGGGACAGTAGAAAGACTTTAAACTATTGTCAAGCTAAACAGACTTGTAAGGTTTTCCAAAGTGGGACTGGCAAACACGGGTGAAAGGCCAAGCTTCACAGCAGTGGTCTGGAACACTATCTCCAGCTAAGGCTGCTCCAGCTTGATCAGCAATTTGACTCTCCAAAGGTCCCTCTCTTTTGTTAGCAGGGTAGGAAGAGAAGAAGGGGTTTGGAGTCTCAGGTGGTAGGCCACAGGAACTTGGCATAGGGCCCAAAAATGCATGACATCTGGGATTGCTCACCAGGATTCTGACCTATCCCTCCACTCTCTTCCTTTTGGCTGACAGTAAGGAGGCAGGAGGACTTTAAAATGTATAATATGGTTTGATTGAATTGCACAAGATTGGAAAGATCCAGCTCCTCTGGCTAAACATCTGGGTATTTCAAGAGCCTATATGCTAGTTTGTAAAGCTATTCAAAAGGTTTTGAATGACAAATGCAAATATAGTAAGATCAAAATTAGAAAATTTAAACTCAGGCAAACATTTGTTCTGGTCCTTTCTGTCATATGTGTATATGTGTGTGTGGGTGTGTATGTGTATATGTGTGTTGTGTGTTGTGTGTGGGTTGTGATATGCACTTTCCAAATGATTCTTTTAAAATATCTTTAAACAATAGCTTTGAGTTAGGTATTATTTGTTTTCCTATTTCTTAAGTCTGTCAGTTAGTGGCTATAATACAAAACATAACTGGTAGTTTTACTTTGTCCCAGAGTTAGTAAGTGGGCGAGCAACTTTGACCTGATTCTAGTGCTTGTGATTGGAATTCTGGTCCTCCTCTTGCTAGTAGTCACACAGTCCTTTAGGTTATTCAACACACACCTAAATACCTGCTGACTCCTGAGTCTTGGAGGGACAATTGCCATGTCCTGCAATGATGTTTTTATCTGCCTCCTAAGCCCGAGTTAATTAAGGAAGAGCTTTCCCTGATTCCAACCCACAAAGCCTTGGGTTTTCTCTGGTCCTGGACTTTGAATTTGTAAGCCAAGCTGGGCTAATACCTCTGACAAAGGCTTTACTTAAAATCTGAATTCAAAGTAGCAAGCAAACAAGGGTTAATTAATTCATTTGTTAATTTTGCTACCCTACTGAGGACATTAATTTACCATCATCCTTTGTGCAAATGCTTAATAAGTCCTTCCTGCTAATCTGTGGACTGCAAGAAGTCAGTCATAGTCTAAAATGAGTTTAAAACCACAACAGATTTGACATGAATGTAAGAGAATCTTGGGAGAAGGGGAAAGCCAGTATTTCTGACACTAAATCTGTATTTTAAGGTTTACCTGGCACTTACTGTAATTCTCAAGAATCAAATGTTTTTCTTGGGATGACTTCAGGAAAATGTGTTTGCTTTTAGAGAAAATAAAGCCACTGCATGATTTAAACATTTCTACCATTTGCTGACAAAGCTTGAACATACTGTAACTGTAGCTATTGAGGACTAGAAATAAGAGTAATGGTTTTCTGTACAGGTTTGTAAAGTGTCTCAAATTGCCCAAGAGGCTAAGAGATGTTTAGAAATGCTAAGACTGGGGTAGTTGGACAAGAGAATGTTATTAGGCTAATGCAGATTAAAAAAAAAGAATAATCTGGTTTACATATGGACTTCTGCTGATCACCAGTCTATTTCAAAAATTTCTTATATTTTATGTGTATGAGTGTATGGTCCATGTGTGGAAATGCACCATGTAGTATAGTGCCTGCAGAGGACGAGGGTGCATTGGGTCGCCTGTAACTCGAGTTATGGACAGTTGTTAGCTGCCATTTGTTACTGCGGTATTTTGAACCCAGGATCCTCTGCAAGAGGAGTGGTGCTCTTAACTGCTGAACCATCTTTGCAGCCCCCTAGTCTACTTTCTTATACATAAAACTGAAAATTTTACGTATTGAGTTTTTATGAAGGATGCCTTTGAAAAGAAATAATAATTTACATTAGTTTATAAATTTCTAATAGTTTATCCAAGAATCTAAACTCATTTAAAATAGTTGAACTCCTCACTTAGTAGAGCCAAAATAAAAGTTCAAGCATGAGTATGTTAGAAAATGCACAAAACCAGAAAATAAGTCTAATTTATGCGTTCGCATTAATGTTATTTACATTCATTGGTTATTGTGTAAACTTAAAAGGGCAGTTATTACTTTATATTATCCCCCATTTGTCTCCTGCCATCAAGCCCATTCTCTTACTTAGCAAGAAGGCACTACATAATTTCCTGGTTGGTTCTAGGGCAGTGATGTCAGGTAAAAGAATGCCTCAAAGGGAAATAGCACAGCTATTCCCTGGGGGTGCCTTTAGTTTCCGCAGCAGCAACAACTTAGCTATCATTGCCTCAGCCTTCTCTGTGCCATGGTCTTGGGGTGCAAGGTCCTGTGTGGGGAAAACAGATGATGTCTTTGTAATGGGGTTGGCCTGGGAGGAGACTTCAGTATTTTCCAAGCCGAAGGGGCTCTTGACTAAGGTAGGCTTCTCTCCACTAAACAATCTATCTTAAATTACTCTCAGAGAAGTTGGAAGACAGATGGAAAATGTCACTTTTCTTGAGGGAGACTTTGACATTCAGATCATCTTTGAAGAAATTTTCAGGCGCTGCAGGAACCATGCTGGCTGCTCTACCCAGGGCCTGCCCCCTCCCCACGCTGGTTGCTCTACCTCAGGCCTGCCCCCTCCCCACGCTAGCTGCTCTAACCCCCCGGCCTGCCCCCTCCCCACGCTAGCTGCTCTAACCCCCCGGCCTGCCCCCTCCCCACGCTAGCTGCTCTAACCCCCCGGCCTGCCCCCTCCCCACGCTGGCTGCTCTACCCGGGCCTGCCCCCTCCCCACCTGATGCTCGCCTCAGGGCCTCCCCCTCCCCACACTGGCTGCTTTACCCCGGGCCTGCCCCCTCCCCACGCTGGCTGCTCTACCCTGGGCCTGCCCCCTTCCCACACTGGGGCTTCTCCGATGCCTGAAGAAATGAGCTTAGCTCTTTTCAGTCTACATTTTAAGATTTTTCTGTTCAATCACTGGTGCTGCAAGGTGCTTTCAGAATGAGTCTTCTAATTTAAATTTCCTTTTTCTCATGGGCGGATATGGGGGGTGGTTACATGTCTTTGATTCCAGGACTTGGGAGGGGAGGCAGGTGGATCTCTGTGAATTCAAGGCCAGCTTGATCCACACATAGGGAGTTCCGGCTAGCTGGGGCTACAGGGAGGGACACCCTGTCTCAAAAAAAAAAAAAATAAAAAAAAATCTTTTTTCTACATCAAGGATTCCTATTCTTGGAAAAAAAAAGTGAAGTTCTTAAGAACGGCTTTGGACACTTCATCATCCAACCATGCTAGAACTTTCAGTTCATGTGAAATCTCTTCTAGGTGGTGGCTTCCTATGTTTCCCAAGCTGGATTTGAACCAGCTTCAGGTTCATTAGCTACAAGTTTGTCTATCATGTTTTCATCACAAAACAATTCACACATTTCTGGTTTTCCCATGAATTCTTTCTTCTTTACATTGCCATCTTTGCCTGTTTTCTCATCAAAAGGCTATAGAATTTTTCCCATTAATTATGAGAACAACCACCACCTCCTCAAGATGATCTGTGGTTCCCCCAGATTTCAGGGCTAGTGATCTGACAACAGGGTATATGGCAGGAATGGCCATAGAGTCTACAGTCTGAATCTCCAGGGCATACGTGTGCTGCTGGGTGGGGCATCTGGCCTCTGTGGGGTGGGAGTCCTGGCACAGTGCTCTGCTGTGATTCATTTCAAAAGCAGCTTCTGTACTGGGTGTCAGTATCCTGTGATATGCTATGCTGAGTCTTTACATATATAAGGACTTTGGTATGGAACAGATATTACAAATGTTATTGTGGCTCTCATGTGCAGAATATTTGTTATATATCAATGTTGAGGGTTTCATATTCAGCATCTGAAGGAACATAAAGATGTCGGGTCGGTAATATGACTTAGATGCTGATATTGAAATAAAAAAAGATTTCTGAAAAAGACAACATTTATGACTTTACCCTCAGTACAAGATTAGTTGTACAGAAATGGTGAATTGGGAAGAACAGGAGGGGCAGGAGAGGGAAACAGGTCTATATTAGATTAATGAATATTTAATTGACATGAGTTCAGTTCAGACGTACCCCCGTTCACTAGACCCACTGTATACAGGTAACATGGTGTTTTCGGACTTAGTAACTTAAATATGTGTATATAAACAACATTGGTTTTCCAGACTCTGATAAAACGGTAATGCATCTGCGTTAAATGTAGATATAAATTCCTGTTGTCCACACTTCTTTTTTTACACAAAATGTTATCGCTAGAGAATAACTTGGGATGGCACATATGCAAATTTTCTCTATAATTTCTCTGTTACAGTATCACCTTGTAGCATTCTTTTTAAGATGATTTAACGTAACAATTTAAGTTTGCTTCCCAGTTAATCCAATATAGTCACCCAAAAACAAACATTGGGTGAATTTGATGAATCATGACTGAGGCTTGACTTTGATGAAATCTGTGCCTTGATTTCCACCCTATAGATATGTATAATACAATGCTTTCTGTAGACTCCTGGGTTAAAAAAAAAAGGGGGGGGGAGGGATACAGACAGACGTGAAACCTTCTAGTCAAAAAACTTGCATTCAAATTTAAAAATAACCCCGGGAAAAGATTGTTTTGTTCCAACAGGATGAAATGTCACCAAATTAATGGCACCAACTTAACGGCTGAGAAAGAAAAGCTACAGCTTTGCATTGAGTAGGATGTACCAAAAAGTGGCAACTGAAAGTTTGACCCGTCTGAAAACATGAAAGGAAGAAGAAAAAGCCTCCAGATTGCCATACAACATCGAACCCTTCTGTGGATCCTACATGTAACAAACTATTATAATGAGTCCTAATGAAACTTGTACCTTCTAGGTGCCACCAACGGTTTTGATATGAGAGACTTTCTTGCCTCCCCCCCTAAGCAAGGAGAAATATGACGATGATGAGGTAGTTCTCCAACTGTAAACTTGGAGACAACTATTATAGATGTAATCTCTTATTAAAACGGTAGGTAAAATTGCTTCTTTAATTGACTAATAGGAATAAGAACTGTGAAAATGATTATACTCTATTCGAAACCAAATATAATACTAAAGTACTTAGGCTATGCACTTAGGCAAAGTATATTAATGCAGGCGGAGCTCTGACATCAGCAATGGATTGTTCTACCAGGGGGATGTTGGCCAGGGGCTCCAAGGCCCCACAAAAGGGTAAGGGGTCTTTGCCCTAAGTTGGGATACCTGCGGGAGGAGAGGCGATAAGACCCTGCTTCCGAAGACCTGACGTTAACACGGGAGGGATGTATGAGACCGCACATGCAAGTGTACAGATGGCCTCTGGCACGCCAGCGAGTGTTACCAAGCCACTAAACCAATAAAGCAACTACGGGTCTCCTGGAGTCACGCCAAGAATCCACCGTCAGCACCAGCTACACGTCACCTTCCTGAAAATACGTGCAAGCGGTGGCAGCCATTTGTCTGTATATTCCAAATCTCATTGGCTATTGGGCTCTCCTTGGAGGAATAACCCCATGGCTGATGCCACAAGGCTTACATCCTCTCCAGGTTAGGAGCTGTTATACAAGCACAGTAAGACCCTGTCTTATGACCCGGGGGGAAGAACATGTAATTCATGGCTTAACATATCATCCAAACATATGTGTCTATGCCCAAAGTAACCTTACCATAACCTATTAGTGCTGCTTAAATACCTATTATATCTACTGCTTTGTGCTTCTTCGTAGATCGAAAGGTTACCCCTGGACAAACTGTCAGCCCATGAATGGAAACAGCCAGAAATGACCAAAGTCCAAGTCAACAGTTCCAGAGAAAGTAGTCTGTTTCACTTCTCGTCCACCTGTTGCCCCTTTTCTAAGCCAAGGGCACAATCTGCAGAAGAAGGGGGCGTGGTAGAATTAGGAATTAAAAAAGGCTCGATGGGGTGAATGGTGAAACTACAGGATTGTAGTCTGGACACTCATTTCTCAACTTGATTGACAAACAACATGTCACCCCCCCTGGATGGTGGGGCTGTCGGGGTTTGGACACACAGTCTGTAGATTGGTTTGCACGAAGGATGCTTGTACTCATTGGATTATCACTTATAGCTAAAAACGGAAAACAAAAAAAAAAAACCAGAGGAAAGATGCAAGACAGTTATGGCAGGAATACATGATCTGGGATGGGGGGTGCGTGGGTGGGGGGGAGGGAAGGGAAAAAAATGCCTGATCTGCATTGGAAAATGATGTATGAATGCAAAAGCATCCTCTAAAAAAAAAAAAAAAAGATTAGTTGTACAGAAAAAAAAACCAACTCAAAATACAAACATGTATGAGCAAACCCAAGATACTATTATGCCTTTTGTAATTCAAAAGCATAAAGCAGTTAATTTCAGAACACACTGCTCAGTCTGAAAAGTCAACATTTTCTGAATGGAAAGGTAAATACTCCTGCTCTTCCCCATTGTATACTCGGGTTACTTATTTACAGTCCTGTGGTGAAGGAAAAGTGTACATAAAAAGTGGTCTAAAAGATGTTTGGAAATTAAATTATTTGAGTAGTTTAGCAAAGTTCAAATATTAAACATTACCTCTCTCCTGATTTCACCCTCAGTGTCCCAATAAGGCACATGTCCATAATGCAGCATAGGATGCTGGCTTTCGCTCAATACAGTCACAGATTTTGGTATGTCTACTTAAACCAAAGTGTCCTAAGATTAGTTTAAATGCCAATTTTAAAAGTTGCATTTAAGGGGTGGAGATATGGCCTAGCGGTTACTAGCGCCGACCGCTCTTACAGAGGGCTGGGGTTCGATCCCCAGCACCACATGGCGGCCGGAACCGTCTGAACATCATTCCAGGAGAACTCCAGTTCCAGGGGAATCCGACTCGTCTTTGAACTCTGCGGCATGCACGACACGGGTGCACCAGACTTGCATGCAGGACAGTACATTAATAAACCATACAGAAAGAAAGAAAATTAATAAAAAAAAAACAGTTTGCCATTTAAAAAACTTTAAAAAACAAATAAGTATGTTAATAAGTAGAGATTTGGAAAATTAAAAAAATTCATTCCTTCATTTGTTTCACTTATGACTAAAAAAATTTGCTCACTGGGCGTTTTCTATGTACGTTCTAGTGGAAAACAATGAACCCAAAATAAATCTTCCTTTCTCATGGGTTTACCTTCTTTTCAAAATGGAGGTTGACTCACAGATTAAATTTTTATTTTAATTTCCTTTGGTAAAGCATATCAAAGTCAGTTAATTTTGCTGAAGAATTATGACAAATTACTGCATGAATAAAACATCACCAAACCCCCAGCTGGAGGAAAACTCTCATGCCTTTTGTTAATAAGAGCTTAGAATGATGTGAAATGCCATTCAAAGGCAGGTGCAGAGGCTGTGGTGGCATGTTGAAGGTCACGATCAGCAACCTGATGGCAGAGGTAGTGATGGAGTCCACACCCACCGAACCCTTTTCCAATGATCTTTCCATGAATTAGCTTCTTTCTACTTATTAATTTTAATTTTTTTTTTTTTTTTTGTCCTTTTGAGACAGGGTCTCCCTTTTTTTTTAGTTTCAGCTGGCCTGGGGAACGCACTTTGTAGACCAGGCTGGCCTGCACTCACCAGTGATCCGCCTGCCTCCGCCTCCTGAGTGCTAGGATTTGATATAAGCGCGTGAACCCCCACGCACGGGCCTTCTACTTTTAATTTTACAACAATAGAATTTTCATTTTACCCTTACACCAACAATTACAAATTTATAGATTAAATGTGCTTATTTTAGGGTCAGATAAAATCTGATAAAAGGAAAATATAAAATTATATGTCCAGGGGGCTGGAGAGTTGGCCAAGCGGTTAAGAGCACTGGATGTCTTGGAGGATCCAACTTCGATTCCCAGCACCCACATGGGGTAATGACTGTCCATGACGTCAGTTCCAGGGGATTCAATGCTCTCTTTTTACCTCTGTTACTTAACGACATGCCAGGCAATATATCATATACATAAAATAAAAAAATAATAAATAAAATATTAAAACATTACATGTTAAGATAGCCCAAATTATATTATTTATGCATAGAAAAAAAACAAGTTGTGGGGAGGTTGGGAGGGATGGGGAACAGCGTCTCGATTCAATTTGCTAAACATAATCTTGTACAAAAAATATTTATGTTAAAACAGTTACAATATTTCAAACAAAGAGATTACATTATAAAAAACGAAAAAACAAGTTATAGAGAATTTCTTCATACTTTTGTATACTTTCAAATTTTTCCGGTAAAAACATCATTTATAGGTAGGAAAGTTTAATATTATGATTACAACAATGCTGTATAGTTCCTTTCTAACACATAAAAAATGAAGTGCTGAATGTTGTAATTAACAGAAAAAAGAAAACTCAAACCCAAACTCCAGAATACCCCCTTCCTCAATCCACCCCAGCAGTGTGCTGGACAGTTTTTTTTTTTTCTTTTTTCAAATCAAGGATAATCTTCCTGACACAGAATGTGCAGTGGCGAGTGGGCAGTCATGAGGCCTACGAAGAGCAGAGTCCCATCTTGGAACCTCATGACCCTGCTTCTGCCACTCACAAGGTTTTTGTGCTTTCTGGACTAGGTTTCCCTCCCTCTCCAGATGTCTGCATGGTCTCTGCAGCCGCATCTATCTCTTTAAGTTGATGATTCTAAATCGAAGGCAGTCTGTCCTGCACTAAGAGTGTTAGGGGAACCATGGGAGGAAATTCCTTCGCACTGATTGATCTGAAGAGTCAGAAAAACAAGCAGCGGGTGGAGACAGGTAGAAAAGTCACCTAGGAAGAGGAGCCCAGGCTTCCTTCAGCCCTTTCTAAGATGGTACGCCTCATTACAATACTCCTGGCATGGCTGCTTCCCAAGAAAAGCCATGGAAGGGAAATATCATTAAAAAAGTGTATGCCCACTGGGGCAGTTCCTCCTCCCCTCAGCCGCCAGCCAAGGCTGTTGCTCTCTATTGTGGAACAGGATGTAACAGGACTGCCAAGCACAGCTCACAAACCTGCTAATTGGGTACACTGACAGTATTTGCTTTGGAACCATTTACCAACAAAGGAATGTGTCAGGCTGATTAGTGAGAAAAGGGTTTGTAATGTATGTGCATTTGAGTCCAGATGAGGCCATAGGCCAGGAATGCAGTCTGTTTGTGCAAGGACTCACAGAGATGAAGGCGGAGCAAATAGGGAGCTGCAGTGTAAGACTGCTTTGGGGCAGTGCTTCTCCCACCTCTCAAGGTTTCCTGCCTTCATACCCCTCCCCTCAAAAACACCTCTGCCAAACATTTAACATACCACTGTCTTTCAAAAAATGACAAAATACAATTGGCTTCTCAGGAAAATGGAAGACCTTTGTAAGGTCGGGGAGAAAAACTGCATTATTATTTACTATTATTATTTTGACACCCACGTGACTTTAGGCAAAATGTCTGGCTCTCCATGCATATTTTCCATATGCAACAGGGAAGTGGCAACAGAGAACACAGCTCCTACGCATTACTCAAGTTGGTGAGAGAAATTATGTATGGCAGCCTCTTCTAGGAGAAGGAATTCAACACTTATTTAGGTCCTCATCGGCAGGGTGGTAGGGCTGGCAACAGGGTGCAAAGTGACAAAGGCCACTTCAACTGGTTCAGGAACTAGGAGGACCTCGATGGCTCTGCTTTACAAACTGAATGATTTTTGGAGTTTGGCTGGTATGGATGTAATGTGAAAGCAACAGACCTTTATTTTAAGTTTCCGTGTGAACGGGCTTTAATAAAAATGACTTTCCTTTTATTCTGTGAAAACTGACAAAAACCCATGTCAGTATGAAATGAGAAGAAGCTCAGCCATTCTCACCCATTCTCACTGATGCACACATTTCTTCTTTTTTTTTTAGTTACGGGTTTCCTATAGTCCAAAGTGAGCAGCCCTAGTCGCAGACCTGTCCGGTGGACTTGACACTCACAGTTCATCTTGCCTCTGCCTCCTGAGTGCTGCGGATTAAAGCGTCTTGCCACCATACCCAGCGCACGACACACATTTCTTTACGTCCAAATCAATTGTTCATCTCAAGACTGGCGTGTGGAAGGGTTCCTCAAGTATAAGATGGATTGGAAGCCGGCGTGGGGCGCATGCCTTTAATACTAGCCACTCGGGAGGCAAGGCAGGCGGATCTTGTGAGTTCAAGCCAGCCTGGTCTACAGAATGAGTTCAGGCCTCCGGGCTAAAGGGAGACCCTGTTTCTCGAAAAAGCACAAAACAAACAAAAAAAAAAAAAAAAAAACAAGGACTGATGAGTTAGTTAGAGCATGTTAATGTGTGTAAGGAATTCAGCGCCAGGTTAAAGGTCCAGACTGTTTCTGGGAGGAGATGTCAATTGCATCATCAAGCAGTGCCTGAGGACCTCATGTCATAGTCTTGCTCAAGCCCTTTTAGAAGAGCAAGTCCTGAGTAAAATGCCCCTGTGTGTGCAGGGAAGAAAACCCACTCTGAACTTACCCAGGGCAAACTGGATGGCCCAACGTTCCTGCGAAGCAAAGAAATCCCTAAAAAGGCCCTGGCCTGTGCTCCTCAGACTTTGAGTATGCTGCTCTAGATTTGGAAGCACTGAAAGCCCCTTAACTAGTTAGCTTAAAAAGTTTTTCGGCTGGAGAGATGGCTCACATCAGTTTAGAGCACCGACCGCTCTTCAGAGGACCAGGGTTTCAATTCCCAGCACCAATGGCAGCCAAGAACCATCTTTAAGTGGGCTGTGGTGCATATCCCTTGTGTGCACACACACTTGTGTGAGCTCACATACAAACATACTCACAGAACTGCAGACACTATGAGGATTCACTACAACTCAGCATTAAGTATAATCTCTAGACTATCCCATGCATATTGGGGCATATTCTAAATATGGCCCCAAAGGGTATTAGCAGCCTAAGAGTAACAATGTTTTCTGTATTTGAACACATGTTGGGATGATTTGCCTGTCACATGGAAAAAAAAATAGCCAAGCCAAATGGACCAGGACAGAAGGAATGGCAGTGACGTAGGACAACAGCTAAGTTTTCAGGCCTCCTGTCAAGATGGATGCATGCAGTGTTTCAAAGATGAAGTGTTTACGTACTTGTAGTCCTGAGGCATTTCAGGATCAGGAGTGGCGTCTTCAAAGAAATGCTCAACACATGATGTCCCCCTAATAGCACTAGAAAGGGGTCCCTAACACCAAGATGATTAGTGAAGCATGGAGATGTTTGAAAGAAAGCTGCACTGGAGACAATTTAAGGATTTAAAGAGAAGTCTGAGCCCCGGGTCGCTGTAGGTTTAGTGCCTTGTTTGTGTCTGCTATGTTCATTGTCTCCCTCTAAATCTTAGCGTAGCACCTCCCTAATCTTCTGACCTGCAAGTCTCAGACTTATTTCTTATTTTCAAGGAGGGAGTGTGTTGTGATTTCCATTTCTCTAGGATGTGGGAATTTGTCACTGTTTTAACAGAGTGTTTATCTATCCTAAAGCTGCTTTTCTTGTAGCCTGGGGGGGGGGTAAATGGTGGATTAAGTTTAGGTATAGCTCTATCTTCTACTGTGTTTAAAATCTTACAATTTGAACACGAGGTTTTTCTTACCCAAGGTAATGAGATGTAGGTGTTTAATATGTGTCTGAGGGTGGAGGGGAGCTTGGGATGGTGCAAGACTTGGAGTTAAGGTGAGGCATCCTCAGATTCCTTGCCTGGCGATACACAGTGGGACTTCCTCTTTTATCCCCATCACAATAGCCCTTCCTCACTTAAGGTCTATCTTGCCCCATCTCAATCTGACTATAGCAGGTGTCCAAACTCCCAGCGGAGCAAATAAAGGAATAATTCACAAGTGCAGCTTTAGGGAGGTATTTTTAAAGGCAGGTCTAAATAACTTTTTCCAATTACTTTTAGGGTGTAGACTGCAGGTTCTTTTGAAGATTATAAGCACAGAAGAAACAGTGGTGTATAATGAAAAAGCAAGGATGTTGGAGTCAGACATAGTTATGACATTGTGGCCTTATCTCTCAGGCAAGTTAACAGCCTTTCCTGAACTTAAGTTTATTATTAAAACAGAACTGGGTGAACAATGTGGCTCAGCAGGTAAAGGCACTTGTCACAAAGCCTGATAAGTCGAGTTTGAGAGCCAGGATCCCACGTAGCAGGAGAGACTGACTCCTGAATGTTATCCTCTAATCTTATGCATGTTATGGCACATGCAACTGCACCACATACATACACACACACAAGCACACAATAAAATAAATAAAATGTAATGAAAATTTTAAAATGAGTAACACTGTTATAGGCCTAAGAATGAGTTGGGGCTGGAGAGATAGCCTAGCGGTTAAGAGCGCCGACCCGCTCTTGCAGAAGACCCGGGTTCGATTCCCCGCCCCACATGGCGGCCGAGGAACCGTCTGAATCTCCAATTCCAGGAGAACTCCCGTTCCGGGGGAATCGAACCCTCTTCTGACCTCCGCGCATTGCAGGACAGGTGCACGACTTGCATGCAGACAGTACATTCATACACATACAGAATAAATAAATTAAAAAAAATAAAAAAAAAGAATAAGTTGAGAAGCTGGGGTGGTGGACCACGCCTTTAATCTAGCACTTGGGAGGCAGAGGCGACGGATCTTTGTGAGTTCAGGCCAGTCTGGTCTACAGAGTGAGTCCAGGACAGCTCGGACCTCAGGGAGACCCTGTCTCGAAAAGATTAAAAAAAAAAAATGAGTTGAGGTATGGAAGTTGCTGGTACTAGTACTAATATTAATTAATGCAAGTCCTCATGAGTCTAGCATATTCTTTCCATGTGCCAGGGAAGAGGCCCTAAAAATTGACATTGGGGGATATTTCCAAATTAGAGTCAAAAAGTTTTCTCTTAAATAATGATTAAAAGGAAAAGAAAAGCCGGCGGTGGTGGCGCACGCCCTTTAGTCTAGCACTTAGGAGGCAGAGGCAGAGGCAGGCGGATCTTTGTGAGGTCAAGGCCAGCCTGTGGTCTACAGAGTAGTTCCGGACAGCTGGAGCTACAGGGAGACCCTGTCTCAAAAGGACCAAAAAAAAAGGAAAGAAAGTCCAGATGACTAATGTTTGGTACATGGTCATACTAAAAAAGCAACTCGTGCCGCATGGTGGTGCTTCCTTTAATCTAGCACTTGGGAGGTAGAGGCAGCAGATCTCTGTGAGTTCAAGGCCAGCCTGGTCTACAAACATGGTTCCAGGCCAGCTGAGACTAAGGGAGCCTTGTCTCAAAAGACAAAAAAAAACAAAACAACAAAAACGAAAAAACACTCAAGAAATCACTTTTTTTTTTTTTTGGTTCTTTTCGAGACGGGGTCTCCCTGTAGCCCCAGCTGTCCTGGAACTCACTCGTAGACCAGGCTGGCCTTGAACTCACAAAGATCCGCCTGCCTCTGCCTCCAAGTGCTAGGATAAAGGCGTGCGCCACCACGCCGGCTGTAAGAAATCACATATTGGGGCTGGAGAGATTGTCTAGCAGTTAAGAATGCTGCTGCTCTTGCCGGGGATCGAATTGTCCCCTGTAAGAGCAGTCAGCATTCTAACTGCAGGCCATCTCCCAGCCCTCAAGAAAACACTATTGAGGGGCGGTGGAGAGATGGTTCTAGCAGTTAAGAATCTGGTGACGCTCTTACAAGGACCCAGATTCGATCCCCAGCACCCACATGGCGGCTGAGAACTGTCTTTAGCTCCAGTTCCAGGGGAATCCGACTCCCTCTTCTGACCTCCGTGGCACTGCACGACACGGGTGTATCAACCTGCATGCAGACAGTACATTGCACCACACGGATGCACAAACCTGCATGCAGACAGTACATTCATACACATAAAAATAAATAAAAAAAAATTTTTAAAAAGATTAAAAAAAAGAAATCACATATTGAGAGGACAGTTCTAATGTCTGTGAGATTTTTTTCCTCTGTGTGTGTTTGTGTGTGTGTGTGTGTAAGGGCTATTGTGTGTGTACCATGGAGCATGTGTGGATGTGCAGAGGCCAAGGACAGTCTGAGCTCTTGATTTGCTGTGTTTGAAGGGCCTTTTGTTGTCTGCAGCTACCTGTTCCAGGCAAGCCGGCCTGTGAGCTTCTGCAGATTCTCCTGCCTCTATCCCTCATCTTATGGAGGAACACTGCCTTCCAGACATGGGTACCATCTATATTCCAAGTCAGCCCCTCATACTTACATAGAATTGTTTCCCAAAAAAAAAAAAAAAAAGATTGGATCCACTGAGTATCTGCTCACTGTGATTTTTTTTTTTTTTTTTTTTGGTCTTTTTGAGATAGGTCTCCTTTTGTTCCCAGCTGTCTGGAGCTTGCTCTGAGAACCAGGCTGGCTTTGAACTCACAGAGATCCACCGCCTCTGCCTCCCGAGTACTGGATTAAAGGCGTGCACCCACCCGCCTGGCCTGACTTTGATTTTTTTTTTAAATAAATTAAACTATAACAGTACTGCTAAAATGAAGGACAGAGAGATGCTGAATTTAGTAGCATAGGCAAGGGCATAATTTAGTGAATTTCTAAATATCTCATTTCTAAGATTTTTACAAATGGATTTAAAAACATGGCTTATTATGGAAAATGCCAAATATATTCGGAAATCAGAGGAGCAGGGCAAGTCCTCGCTCCGTCACCGAGCTTCACCTGGGCCAGCCTGGGCCATTTTCTTCGCTTGTGTCCTTCCCTCACCCCACCAGCAGGTTACTTTGAGGCAAATCTTACACATTATCTTCTTTCATTCACATAAATTTCAGGACACATTTATTTTATTTTTTTATTAAATTTATTTATTTCTGTATGCTATGAAGTTACTGTCTCGCATGGGTCTGTGCACCCGTGTCGTGCAACGCCGCGGAGGTCAGAAGAGGTCTCAGTTCCCCTGGACTGGAGTTCTCTGGAATTGGAAGTTCAGACGGTTTTTCATCCCATGTGGGTGCTGGGGATCGAACCCGGGTCCTCTGTAAGAGCAGTCGGCGCTTAACCGCTAGGCCATCTCTCCAGCCCCTCAGCTACACATTTTAAAATGCCATTAATCAAATTTTTAAATTCATACTATTTATTCAACAAATAAAAAGGTTTTAAGCTAGCAACTTGGCATTTCTGACTAAAAGTTTCTTTTTTCTTTTCTTTTTTTTCTTGTTTCCTTGTGCCTTTTTCCACAGACTGCAGAAACCAACCCCAAGAGGAAGTGCAGCGGGCTCTTGAGAAGTGTTATCAATCTGGATTCCAGGAAGGCTGGTCAAGGTTCCTTGTGACTCACACACTTTGCAAGCTAGGAGACCTGCCTCTGACCAGGGAGAAGCAGGATTCCAAACAGTTACTCTCTGCCCACTCCCCGAGCCTGTGCACAGGACAACAAGGCTGTTTTGGTGAGAATATAGTGATTCTGGATCCAAAGGCCATACTACCTTTGAGGAGACATTCTTTCATGTGCTATCTTTGAAAATACAGACTCTAGGACTTAAAATGAATCTTCCAGAAGATTCTGATTTGAATCCTAGGCAAGGAACAAGTTAGGGATCTGTGATCCTTCAAATAATGTGTGGGCTGGAGAGATTAGTCCTAGCGGTTAAGAGCACCGACTGCTCTGCAGAGGACCCGGGTTTCGATCCCCAGCACCCACATGGCGCTGAGAACCGTCGTAACTCCAATTCCAAGAGAAACCTCGGTCCAGGGGACTCGGGAGACCCTCTTCTGACTCCACGGCATTTGCACGACACGGGTGCACAAACCTAAATGCAGACAGTACATTCTACACATACAAAGATAAATAAAATAAAAAAAAAAATGTGTGATCCTTCAGCTCAGCTCCTGACCTTGAATGCTATTCTCCAGTAAAAGAAGCCAGGATTCCTTGGCTACGCCTTGGAGGAGGGCAGGAGATCTAAAGTGTGAGCCTGCAGCAACTGGTAATACCAGAAAGAAAGGAAGAAGAAATGCTCAACAGAAGCACCCCTCCCACCCCCCACCCCCACCAAAGCCCACAGTGACTGAGATATGTCAAAACAACATGGGAGCCAGTCCAGTGCAGAGTTGCTGGAAGAATAAAGTCATGTTGTACCCAAAGTACAAAATCACTGTGCATACGATATGTGCTATGCACCGTGAATCCTTCCTGATGAGAACACCAAGTCCAAATGTAAGTAAACAGGAAAAAAGACAAATCTCCGAAGCAGGATTTCAAAGAACTGTGGGCATGCTCTGCTCCTGGGAGGGTGAAAGCACTCCCTAGTCCTTATGGGAGCTACACGGTAACTTCTACCCAAAGAGGATGGTATTGGAGGGAGAAGGGAATAAGGATGATAGGAAGGGGGAGAAAAGTAACTTCACAGCAGGGAAAGCTGGCACAAACACAGAGGTGAGAAGCCAAGATGGTGGTGTGGCACCTGCCACAGCATGGGTTGAAAACAGCACTTCACTCGGCACTCTCTGGCCCAAGTGTAAAAGCCTAGAGATAAGATCTTGCTATGTGTAGGCCAGACTGGCCCAAATTCACTCTGTAGCTCAAGATGGCCTGAACCTGTGGTATCCTCCTGCCTCTGTCTCTCTCCTGAGCTGCTCAGATGATAGGCATGCACAATCATGGGTGGCCTTAGTCTATCTTAAATAAAATTCAGGCATACCCAACAAGGGGAGTCTAGAAAATGCTAGTGTTCCTCAAAACAGTCAAGATCATCAAAATAAGTAAAATCCGAGAAACTGGCATGGCTAAGATGAATCTAGGAAGAAGTGAAAGCTAAATGGAATGTACTATCCTGGGATAGAAAATGGAAGAGCAGGCTGGAGGAGAGCCTAGCGGTTAGAAGCACCGACTGCTCTTGCAGCGGACGCGGGTTCAATTCCCCAGCACCACATGGTGGCTAAGAACCGTCTTTAACTCAGTTCCAGGGAATCCGATGCCCTCTTCTGACCTCCGGGGCATTGCACGAACACGGGCACAGACGCATGCACACAGTCACCTTCATACACATAAAAAACAACAAAANACCGTGTGCCGACCTGCATGCACACAGTACATTCATACACATTATAAAAAAAAAAAAGAAAATGGAAGAGCAAAACTGGAATAATAAGGAAAACAAGTCAGGAAATCAGTATCAGTCTTGCGATGCAATATGCTAGCGCTATGCTGAATACCACTGGAGCTGCACCTGAGCGGCACCCGAACAGCACCCAAGCTGCCGAGCGGGCATGTGGGGAGATTTTGACTGCTGAGTTTTTTATCATAACCTAAACTTGTTCCAGTAAAGTTTGATCTTGGGAGTCAACTATTCATATAGACAAACTCTTATACTTTTAGACTTTTTTGAAGCTGGAGAGCTGGATTCAACAGAGCTCTCATGTATCCGGGATGCCTTCCCTTAGTTTTAGGATGTTTACAATATTATGCAGTGCGGCACACTTGTTGCAATTAACAGACCAATGCTGATATGTACTTATCCAAAGTCCCCAGTTTACAGTAAGTTCACTCTGTGTTGTCCAGTTGTTAGTTCTGGCAAATGCATAATGTAATGTCACACAGGTCCCACTAAAGCATCACACAGAATACTTTTGCTGTCCTCCCCATCTGTTTCCCATAACATCTATCCCCTGCCCAGAATCTCTGAAGACCATCACCTTTTTACTTCTCTATAATTTTGTTTTCTAAAATGTCCCAGAATTTTGTGACTTGTTTTCTTTTTTTGCAGATTATTATTCCTTTTTTTTCTTTTTTTTAGGGGGGTTTTGAGACAGGGTCTCCCTTTAGTCCCAGCTGGCCTGGGCTCACTCTGTAGACCAGGCTGGCTTTGAAGTCCAGGATTCCACTGCTTTGCCTCCAAGTGCTGAAATAAAGGGTGTGTGCCACCATGCCCAGCATATTCATTTCTTTTTTTGCAGAATATATCCATTGTGTGGATATACCATAGTTTACCTGTTCACCTACTGATGGACTCATGGTTGAAGATTTACAATGATACCATCTGCCTCTTTTGTGAGAGGCTTTAAAATTAGTAGTTTAATCTCTTGTAAGCTATTTGAATTCTTATTTCTTCCTTGTCAGTTTTGTTAATCCATCTTTCTAGACTCTGTCCATTTCATATAACTTGTGTAAGCTGTTAAGATAAACTACCTCGAAGAATTTCATAGTGTTTAAATTTCTGCACCATTTCATTCCTGATTTTAGCAATCTGTGTTTTTTCTTTTTTATTGGTCATGCTGGCTACAAAATCGCTTATTTTACAAGTCTCCCTCTTCGTTATTCACTGGTCCCTGCTCTAGTCTTTCTTTTTCCCTGTTTCTGCTGGTGCTGGCTGCTTGCTCTTTTTTTATTTCATTTCTTTCAGTCCAAGCACTAAAGCAGAGCTTCACACATGTTCTGAAAACCCTGTGCCCTGAGCCCCCTTTGGTTTCCTGAAGTGGAAATTTAGGTTACTGACTGATGCCCCCACTCTCGCTCTCTCGCTCTCCATTGTTTGGATATAAATATTTGTAGCCTTACGCCAAGGAATGACCAACTCTCTGACAATGCAACATGGCGTCTGCGATGTTCATGAGAATCCTGTTATTGAGTTACAAAGAAAAAAAATTCTCCTAATGTTTTAAGTCAGTTACAACTTGGTGTTGGGCTACACATATGGTCCCCCTTGGCCACAGGCTGGACGACATCTTCTGCCCTAACATTACTTTAGCTGCATTCTATCTATCTTTCTTTTCTTTTTTCTTTTCTTTTTTTTCTTTTTCTTCTTTCTTTTCTTTCTCTTTCTTTCTCTTTTCTCCTTCCTTCCTTTCCTTCCTTCTTCCTTCTTCCTTCTTCCTTCTTCTTCTTCCTTCCTTCCTCTTCCTTCTTTTTCTTTTTTTTTTTTTTTTTTTTTTTTTTTTTTTCTTTTCATTTAAAATATTTCACTTTCCTTTGTGATTTTTTTTTAATTAATTATCATAATTAATTTTTATGTTGAATGTCTTTTGATGAGGTTGGTGACCCGTGTCGGGATACTGGCCTCAGAAGAGGGGGCACCGATTCCCCTGGAACTGGAGTTAAGAATGGTTCTTAGCCACCATGTGGGTGCTGGGGACGACCGGATCCTCTGGAAGGGCAGTCGGCGCTCTTACACTGAGCCATCTCTCCAGCCTTCTGATTTCTTCTTTAACCCAGGAGTTATTTAGAAATGGCTTAGTTTCCAAGTATTTCAGAAATTTCCAGATTTTTTTTTCTGTTGTCGATCTCTGATTCTATGTTTGAGACATTTTGGTATATTTTCATTTCTTTTAAATATAATACTTTTCCATGTGCTAACAGATTTTATTCTTGGAATTTTTTGTTGTTGTTTGTTTATTGTTTTTTTGAGACAGGGGTCCCTGTAGCCCTAGCTGACCTGGAAGTAGGCTGGCCTTATCTTACAGAGATCTGCCCCTCTGCCTCCCAAGTGCTTGAATTAAAGGCCTTTGTGCCACCACACCCAACTTACATTTTAATCTAAATTTTTATTATGCACTTTTTACAATATCATTCATGTGCCATAAAATTCACTCTTTTACAGTACAATTCACTAAGTTTTAGGAGAGTCACAAGATTATGAGAGCATCAGTAAAACCTACTTCTACAGAATTTGCTTCATCAAAAACCCTACGTGCCCGTCGGTCATCACTCCTTTTGCCTCTTCCCACAAGCCCCTGGCAACCACTCATCTTCTCTGGATTGGCTTATTGGGGGCATTTCATATAAAGAGAGTCATACGTGGCCTTTTGTATTCAGTTTCTTTCAAGTCTATATTGTAATTCTACATCCCTTTTGGAGGCTAAATAAGTTAATTGTGTGAATAGGTCATATTTTGTTTATTCATCCAGATGAAGGATTTAGGTTGTTTGCTTTTTATGGACTATCATGAATACTATTGCTTGAACATTTGTGTACAAGTTTTATGTTATATGCATGCCTAATCTATAAACTACAAATTAAGGAGGGCTGTCCTTGAAAACTGGGGTTTACTTATTATGTGTATGTGTGTGGGTGGGGAGTGGATGTATGTAATCTGTGTGTCTTTCTACACATGGAGCTTACCCAAGTTCTTGAATGTTTACAAATAGTCTCTGGGTTTAAAAGAGGTTAAAAGGGCTGAGTCAAGCTTTATTATTTCAGCTCTATCCTATGCCCTGCAACACTCCCTGGCTCCAAGCCTCACCTTCTGCTCTGAACCACAATGTAAGTGAGCTCTGGAGGGTGGGAAATGAGCCATGGCCAAAGAGTGCCAGTGCACAGAGCACATACTTCTGTCGGTCTGGGTGAAAAGGAAAGTGATATGGGAATTTCTAGAATCAAGAGGCATAATAAAAATTCTGATTCAGTAGGGTGGGGGGGGGAGAAACCCATATCATTCAGTGGATGTGTTGTGCCCAAACATTATTTTGGTTAGAAAACTAATCCAAACTCCAACATTTCCCTTCGTTGGGTCCTAAAACTTTCATCACTGCCTTCTCGCTGGGAGAAATGCAGTGGTGAGAGGCGTTGGCCAGAGGGGTGAGAGCTCTGCTCTAGCAGTCCATCTAGGTTTGCCCCTCCCTTGAGAAGGCAGTTCCCATTTCCGATCACTTAGTTCTGAAAAACTAGGCAGGATTTTCTCTTCCTAACCTTCATTCTTTTTTTTTTTAATTTTATTTATTTCTGTATGTGTATGAATGCGCTGTCTGCATGTGGTCTGTGGGCGTGTTGTCAATGCGCGGAGGTCAGAAGAGGGTCTCGGATTCCTTGAACTGGAGTTCTGGATTGAGTTATAGATGGTTCTTTCAGCCACGCATGTTGCTGGGATCGAACCAGGTCCTCTGCAAGACAGTCGGTGCTATTACCGCTAGGCCATCTCTTCCAGCCCCCTATCTTCATTCTAATTCTGAACCTGAACTACTGCCTAACAAGGTAGAGTTAGGTGGGGTTTCTTTGCAATTCTGTTATCTCCTTCTGCATACAGGTAACAGATTAAGGACTGGAAATAGGAAACCAAAGGGTGAAAAATGTTAAAACAAGGGAAACCTGGGTCAGCACAAGAGATATATAATACTTAGACAAAAGCTGGCTTGTCTTGGCCAATTAAAATGTAAGTGACATACTCAGTATTTTTTTTTTTTTTTTTTTCTTTCTTTTTTTTTTTTTTTTATTTGGGGTAGGCTATCACTATGTAGCTTGGTGTACTGACTTAGCTATGCATACCGGGTACCTTGATATCACAGAGCTCCAACTGCCTCTGTCCTTTAGAGTGCTGGATTAAAGATGTGCGTTACCATGCCTGGACTTCAGTATTTTTTGAGAGAGATTCTGTACCTGCTCGTTGAAATATCTTCAAAAGGGTAGAGGATCTCGCCATTGTTACAGATTTCGCAGATGAACCCCTTCTGGCTACAAAGACTGCAGCTGTATACGTGTGAGGTGGCAAATTTAAGACCTTGCCCAAGATGGAGCCAGCTTCCCCTCTCTGTGGAAAGAGAAACGGGACAGGGAAGCAAACTGTTGAGAACAGAAGTCTTGCAGATGTGGGAAAGGAAAGGAATTCCTTTCACAACAGAAAAACCTCTGATTATAATTTCTCAGAACTCCAAGCGAGAAAAGGCATAGGATTTTTGTTCCAAATGCGTCTGGTTGAAACCACTGGCAGCTTTGTGTTCTTGTTCTTCACAGGGTGGCGTGTGGCATGAAGAGCCCTACCCGAGGAGAGCAACTTCCCAGTTAGGGGGTGTCAGGAGGGGACACGAGTGTGCTGGGTTATGAAGAGCCCTACCTGAGGAGAGCAACTTCCCAGTTAGGGGTGTCGGGAGGGGACACGAGTGTGCTGGTTATGTGATTAAGTCGCAACATCTTTCACTGAGATTTTTTTTTTTTTTCATTATCTCTTCCATGAACATGTATCAAATGTGTAAAAAAAAAGTGTGTTCTTTTCCTGCTGGTAACTATAATAATTTATGAGTATGCAATCTGTCATTCTGAGGGCCATTTTCAGTTTGTAATTTTTTCATTCTTAGTGTTTTTTTAAAAAGCAATTTAAAAACTGGGGGTTTTTACAATAAAAACAACAAATACCAACAACTCATATTTTTGGCTTCTTTTGGAAATGATGACCTGGCAAAAGTAGCCTGAATTCCAGCATGACAGCGACTCTTGTGCATTCCTAACCAGGCTGCACTGTCAACATGACAGCCGTCTGCACCAGGCCCCGGGACTGTGCACCCTCCTGCCCACTACTGTGGACATGACAGCCATTTGCACCAGGCCCCAGGACTGTGCACCCTCCTGTCACTACTGTCACTTTACTGCTGGCCTACAAACACCCACGAGTGTGGAACCATGGCTGGTCGTTTCTTTTTGCACTGAACTAATATATTCATGGGCTTCAAAGACTTCTCACTAGTAAGGCAAAACCTGCCTTTATTTCTCTGCCATTAATACATAGATACATGTTGATCTGACAGAAAAAAAGATGAAATTAATCTGGGGAGCCAGAATTATTAGAAATAGCTAGCTGGACACTTTCTTTCAAACACTCATAATTAAAATTAAAATTTTATGATGACTGACATCTGAGGGAAGTGTACTAACCACGCCCACAGAAATGGCAATGGCCAGGCAAGTGGTGGTGACTGGGAATATAAAATAAAAGAGTTCAGTTGGAGAGGTGCACACACCTTTAACCAGCTTTGGGGCAGGGAGAGATCCTGATTCAGGCCAGTCTGGTTACATAGTGAGTTCTAGGCCAGCTGGAACTAAGGGAGACCCTGTCTCAAAAGACAAAATAATATAAATAAATAAATAAATAAAATAATAAAAAAAAAAGAGCTTGAAGAATTCAATCACGTCTTTTACTAGAGACAGAAATGAAGGAGGTTTTTAAGCATGAGAAACAGTACAATGATGTTTTAAAAATTATAGCTTTGCTTAACTTTAGTGGGGGGATGAGTCAGAGAAGTGTCTGCTGTTTTATAGCATGTGTCTTTGCATTGTAAAAATAGTAATGCATAGTACCTTGAATTGAAATGCAGAAAATGAATAAAAAATCAAGTGGGTAGAGACTATTGTGGCTGTTCTCTGCCAGACAAGTCTGTACCCTACCATTCTTCACTTCTGTCTCCAGGGACCTCTGTTACTTCTGTTCTCACAGGGACCTCTGTTACTTCTGTTCTCACAGGGACCATTAACTCCAATAATCCCCAGTAAGGCATGTTCCTAATAGCAACATATGATACACGCTTTCTAAGAAATAACCACTGCCAAATGGATATCCCAACCACCAGCAAATATTCCCATGTGTCATGGGGTTATTTCTAAATTGTGGTACAGTCCTTCTCTTGAGTTTTCCTTTTCTTTAAGTAATCAAGCTTAATGAGTCATTTAAAGAGGCCTCAGGATTTAGGACAGTCTGGAAACCAGGTGAGTAAAGGTGATGAGCAGTTTGGAGGGAGACAGGAGCTTCCCCAGGATTGGAAGACTGAACATCCTGGCATAGAGCTTTTTCTGTAAGTAGCAGTTTCACTGGGACAGGGTATACACATTCTGAGCGACTCTTAAAATTTCACTAACTGGCTGGAGATGGCTCAGCGGTTAAGAGCACTGACTGCTCTTGCAGAGGCCTGGTTCGATTCCCAGCACTCAACTGGTGGCTAAGAACTGTCTTAGGCTGAGTGTGGTGGTGCACCTTTTATCCTAGCACAGAGAGGCAGAGGCAGGTGGGATCTGTGTGAGTTCAAGGCCAGCCTGGTCTACATAGTGAGCTCCAGGCAGTGGGACTAAGGGAAACCCTGTCTCAAAAGACACAAAAAAAAAAAAAAAAAAAAAATTCACCAACTTTAATGGCCAGTGTGTATATTTATTCACATGGGGAATTATTTTTGAAAATTATTGGGCATTCTTTCTATATATTCTAGACCCTCTAGCAGCTGATAATACAGACACTTTGTGAACTCTTCACTTATTATTGATAATAAAACCTGCTTTTTTCCTCCTTAAAGAAGCCATTCCCATTTACTTTTATATGCATTTCAAAGTTACTTTTGAAAATTTTTTATTAGCTATTGCTAGAATATTGGGCTATAGTGACATTTGTGTCCACTTACATAGGAACATATTACTGAACTTTCATTGGTAATAATTTTATAGGTGATTCTTTTGGGTTTTCTGAAAGCATAGACTTCCAGTAGTATATAGTGTTAGTGACAATTCTTGCTATTCCATTGATAGCCAAACTGGAAATGATGACGTTCACTAGGAGAGATTTCATCTCCACCAAACATGGACTTCTTGTCATTCACCATGTTTTATGTGATTCCCTCTCCATTTTTGAATAACAGTTTTATTGATATAGTTCATGGGGCTGGAGAGATGCATAGTGTTAGAGCATTGACTGCTCTTGCAGAGGACTCGGGTCGATCCCCAGCACCCACATGGCGAGCTGGAAACCGTCTTTAACTCCAGTTCCAGGGGAATCCGACACCCTCTTCTGAGACAACACGGTGCACAACTACATGAGCAGTATATTTTGACACATAAAAAAGAAAAAATATAGTTCACTCATCACACATTCAACTATTTAAAACACATATTGTGTTTATTCATAGAGTTGCACCTACTACACCCCAGTCTGGAACTTCGAGCCTTTCCCTATTCCATATGTAGAGTTTGTCACCTTTCCTCTCTTATCCCATTTTCCCAAGCCTAGGAACCAATATCTACTTTCTGTTTGTCTACCTCTTTCCATATATAATAGATCATGTATAGTGTGGGTCTTGGCTTTTTTCTCAGCATAAACTTTTTAAAAATTTTTATATTTTATGTGTATGAGTGTATGTCTGCCTGTATGTAGGTCTGTAGTGCCCCCAATGTTGGAGGCAGAAGAGGGTGTCGGTTCCCTGGAACTGGAGTTAAAGACAGTTCTGCCCAGCATGTGGGTGCTGGGGATCGACCCAGTGCCTTGTGAGAGCAGTTGGTGCTCTTACTGCTGAGTCTCTCCAGCCCGATTTTTTTTTTTTTTGTCTGTTTGAGACAGGGTCTCCCTGTAGCCCAGTTGTCCTGCAGGCTTGACTCACAGAGATCCGCCTGCCTTGCCTCCGAGTGTGGGATTAAAGACCACCATTCCAGCTCAGCATAGTTTTGAGGATTGTACTGAGTTCTCTTGTAAATCGCTTACAGTAATCTCTTTTCTCCCCTTGTGCTCCAGACTCTTCTTTTTTTTTTGGGGGGGGTCTTTCGAGAAGGGTCTCCCATAGCCCAGCTGTCCTGGACTCACTCTGTAGACAGGTTGACCACTGCTCTGCCTTCACGACTCTGCCCCGAGTGCTAGGATTAAAAGTGCGTGCACCACACACCCGGCTCCAGACTCTTCTTTTATTTTTTTTCTTTCTTTTTTTTTTTTTGGTTTTTACACTTTTTTTTTTTTTTTTGGTATTTTTGAGACAGGGCTGTCTCCTTTTAGTACCAGATATACTGGAGCTCGCTCTGTAAGCCAGGCGCCTTGAACCCCAGAGATCCTACTTATCGTCCTCCCGAGTGCTGGGATTAAAGGCGTGCACCACCACGCCGGCCAAGATTCTTTAGAAAATCTTTTTGAGAATTTCTTCACTAGCTTGCGCTGCATCATTTCTACCTCTCCCGACCCCAACTCCTCCCATGTTCTCCCAGCTCTCTCTCCAATTTCTTGTCTTCTTCTTGTTATCTATATACATCCATACACCTACAACATTACATTGTATGTAAAATGCACTGAGTCCATTTAGTGGACTTGAGTTACATGTGCTTGGCTTCCCACTGGGATTACGATAATCCTGTTCAGGGGCTGTCTTTGGGAGGGAAACAGATTCTTCCTTCCTCTCGCCTCCATTGATCTGTGCTTGTTGTCGGGGATTGGGGGAGGGTAATTAGAATGTCCCCATCACCTGCATGTCAACTGGTTGGTTCACATGCGCTCTTGTTGCAACCATACTGGTAATACTCCAGACTCTTATCACCCTTTCTAGATTTAAAGAAACCATCTCTGAGTCTTAATCCTGGATGAGTCTTCACTCCTTTATCCATCTAGGCACACATTAGTCAGTTTCAAGATAGCACGTTTCATCATATATGTCATCGTTTTCTCTCAAATCCTCAGTGAATTCTTCTTTTTTCATTATCAAAAACTTCTTCCATGATTTTTTATAAGTCATATTGTTTCTCTGTCCTGATGCTGGAACAGAGACTGATGTAAAACTGAGCACACATTTGCTTGCTTTTGCCAAAGGTCTCAAAAATGATCACATCTCAATCCCAACTGTTTCCAGTTCTTGTCTCATGGCATTTTAGTTGTGCAGCATCTTCCTTACACACCTTGCTCTTCGGGCCGGTTCCTTCAACACTCATTTAGTTAACATGGCTATGTGCTGCTTGTGTTCCGTAGGCGTTTGATCTTGAAACCTCATTTTTGTTGTGTTTTCAGTGCCACAGACCTCTACTTCCACGTTAGATAATGTAATATTAAAACTTGAGACTGCTTAATTGCTTTATTCTGTCCAGTTAGTTGATGACTGACGTGCTTACTCAGTTGATAATTAATATTTGAGAAAAAATAGATCCATATGCTCCTTCTTATCTACTATTGGTAACTGTATATGGGACATCCGAAGAGGATGCTTACCACAGAGCTGTACTATCTCATTGAGCTGAACCTGAGGACCTGTTCACGGATTTGGGATGCCTCCCTACTTTACTTTGGCTGCCTGTGTGTTTTTGTGTGTCTATGTGTCAAAACATTTTCAGTCATTCTGCTGTTTAAGGGGCTAGATGCTGCGGGCCTATGACAGCTCAGCTCTCCAGGATCTGTTTTGCTTCTTTATACTGATTAACTGCTTTC
This sequence comes from Rhizomys pruinosus, assembly GCA_009823505.1. Classification (NCBI taxonomy): domain Eukaryota; kingdom Metazoa; phylum Chordata; class Mammalia; order Rodentia; family Spalacidae; genus Rhizomys; species Rhizomys pruinosus. The sequence goes on from VZQC01015508.1 coordinate 3,759,672, forward strand.
ATTGTCATCTTGGTTTTGTGGCCATGTTCCAAAGGTCTGAGCCCTGAAGATTTTCTTCCCAAAAGGAAGGTAATTGTCTTAAGTAATTTAGAATTTTAAAAATTCCTTTTATAAAGAAAATGGAAGAGCAAAAACTAGGAAATAAAATAAGGAAAAACAAGTCAGGGAAATCAGTACTCAGTCTGCCGGATGCAATATGCTAGCGCTATGCTGAATACCACTGGAGCTGCACCTGAGCGGCACCCGAACAGCACCCAAGCTGCACCCGAGCGGCATGTGGGGAGATTTTGCACTGTCTGCAGTTTTTCTACAAACCTAAACTTGTTCCAGTAAAGTTTGATCTTGGGAGTCAACTATTCATATAGACAAACTCTTATACTTTTAAGACTTTTTTGAAGCTGGAGAGCCATGGATTCAACAGAGCTCTCATGTATCCGGGATGCCTTCCCTTAGTTTTAGGATGTTACAATATTATGGCAGTGCGGCACACTTGTTGCAATTAACAGACCAATGCTGATATGTTACTTTATCCAAAGTCCCCAGTTTACAGTAAGTTCACTCTGTGTTGTCCAGTTGTTAGTTCTGGCAAATGCATAATGTAATGTCACACAGGTCCCACTAAAGCATCACACAGAATACTTTTGCTGTCCTCCCCATCTGTTTCACCTAAACATCTATCCCCTGCCCAGAATCTCTGAAGACCACTCACCTTTTTACTTTCTCTATAATTTTGTTTTCTAAAATGTCCCAGAATTTTGTGACTTGTTTTCTTTTTTGCAGAATAATATTCCTTTTCTTTTCTTTTTTTTAGGGGGGGGCTTTTTGAGACAGGGTCTCCCTTTAGTCCCAGCTGGCCTGGAGCTCACTCTGTAGACCAGGCTGGCTTTGAAGTCACAGAGATCCACCTGCCTCTGCCTCCCAAGTGCTGAAATTAAAGGCGTGTGCCACCATGCCCAGCAATATTCCATTTCTTTTATTGCAGAATAATATCCATTGTGTGGATATACCATAGTTTACCTGTTCACCTACTGATGGACTCATGGTTGAAGATTTACAAATGATACCATCTGCCTCTTTTGTGAGAGGCTTTAAAATTAGTAGTTTAATCTCTTGTAAGCTATTTGAATTTCTATTTCTTCCTGAGTCAGTTTTGTTAATCCATCTTTCTAGACTCTGTCCATTTCATATAACTTGTGTAAGCTGTTAGCATAAACTACCTCGAAGAAATCTTTCATAGTGTTTAAATTTCTGCAACCATTTCATTCCTGATTTTAGCAATCTGTGTTTTTTTCTCTTATTTTATTGGTCATGCTGGCTACAAAATCGCTGATTTTACAAGTCTCCCTCTTCGTATTTCACTGGTCCCTGCTCTAGTCTTTCTTTTTCCCTGTTTCTGCTGGTGCTGAGCTGCTTGCTCTTTTTTAGTTTCATTTCTTTCAGTACCAAGCACTAAAGCAGAGCTTCACACATGTTCTGAAAACCCTGTGCCCTGAGCCCCCTTTGGTTTCCTGAAGTGGAAATTTAGGTTACTGACTGATAGCCCCCCCCCCACTCTCGCTCTCTCGCTCTCCATTGTTTGGATATAAATATTTGTAGCCTTACGCCAAGGAATGACCAACTCTCTGACAATGCAACATGGCGTCTGCGATGTTCATGAGAATCCTGTTATTGAGTTACAAAGAAAAAAAATTCTCCTAATGTTTTAAGTCAGTTACAACTTGGTGTTGGGCTACACATATGGTCCCCCTTGGCCACAGGCTGGACACATCTTCTGCCCTAACATTACTTTAGCTGCATTCTATCTATCTTTCTTTTCTTTTTTCTTTTCTTTTCTTTTCTCTTTTCTTCTTTCTTTTCTTTTCTCTTCTCTTCTCTTTTCTCCTTCCTTCCTTCCTTCCTTCCTTCCTTCCTTCCTTCCTTCCTTCCTTCCTTCCTTCCTTCCTTCCTCCTTCCCTCCTTTACCACCACACAGGGCTTCATATTTGTTTCATTTTCATTCATTTAAAAATATTTCACCTTTCCTTTGTGATTTCTTTTTAATTAATTAATCAATTAATTAATTATTTTATGTGTATGAATGTACTGTTTGCATGTAGGTTGGTGCACCCGTGTCGGGCAATACTGTGCCCTCAGAAGAGGGCACCGATTCCCCTGGAACTGGAGTTAAAGATGGTTCTTAGCCACCATGTGGGTGCTGGGGATCGAACCCGGATCCTCTGGAAGAGCAGTCGGCGCTCTTAACCACTGAGCCATCTCTCCAGCCTTCATGATTTCTTCTTTAACCCAGGAGTTATTTAGAAATGTGCTTAGTTTCCAAGTATTTCAGAAATTTCCAGATTTTTTTTTCCCTGTTTCAGATCTCTGATTCTATGTGTTTGAGAACATTCTTGGTATATTTTCACTCTTCTTAAATTTACTGACATTTGTTCTGTGGCCTAACATGATTTATTCAGTTGGGAGCATTTTTTGTTGTTGTTTGTTTATTTGTTTTTTGAGACAGGGGCTCCCTGTAGCCCTAGCTGACCTGGAAGTAGGCTGGCCTTAATCTTACAGAGATCTGCCCACCTCTGCCTCCCAAGTGCTTGAATTAAAGGCCTTTGTGCCACCACACCCAACTCAGTTGGAAACATTTTAATCTAAATTTTTTATTATGCACTTTATTACAATATCATTCATGTGCCATAAAATTCACTCTTTTACAGTACAATTCACTAAGTTTTAGGAGAGTCACAAGATTATGAGAGCATCAGTAAAACCTACTTCTACAGAATTTGCTTCATCAAAAACCCTACGTGCCCGTCGGTCATCACTCCTTTTGCCTCTTCCCACAAGCCCCTGGCAACCACTCATCTTCTCTGGATTGGCTTATTGGGGGCATTTCATATAAAGAGAGTCATACGTGGCCTTTTGTATTCAGTTTCTTTCAAGTCTATATTGTAATTCTACATCCCTTTTGGAGGCTAAATAAGTTAATTGTGTGAATAGGTCATATTTTGTTTATTCATCCAGATGAAAGGCATTTAGGTTGTTTGCTTTTTATGGACTATCATGAATACTACTGCTATGAACATTTGTGTACAAGTTCTTATGTTATAATGCATGCCTAATCTATAAACTACAAATTAAGGAGGGCTGTCCTTAGAAAACTGGAGGGTTTACTCATATATGTGTATGTGTGTGTGTGTGGGGAGTGGATGTATGTAATCTGTGTGTCTTTCTACACATGGAGCTAACCCAAGTTCTTGAATGTTTACAAATAGTCTCTGGGTTTAAAAGAGGTTAAAAGGGCTGAGTCAAGCTTACTATATTTCAGCTCTATCCTATGCCCTGCAACCTCCCTGGCTCCAAGCCTCACCTTCTGCTCTGAACCACAATGTAAGTGAGCTCTGGAGGGTGGAAATGAGCCATGGCCAAAGAAGCCAGTGCACAACAGAGCACATACTTCTGTCAGGCTTCTGGGTGAAAAGGAAAGTGATATGGGAATTTCTAGAATCAAGAGGCAATAATAAAAATTCTGATTCCAAGTAAGTGGGGGGGGGGAGAAACCCAATTCATCAATCAGTGGATGTGTTGATGCCCAAACATTATTTTGGTTAGAAAACTAATCCCACAAAAACTCCCACATTTCCCTTCGTTGGGTCCTAAAACTTTCATCACTGCACTTCTGCGCCTGCGGAGAAATGCATGTGGTGAGCAGGCGTTGGCCAGAGGGGTGAGAGCTCTGCTCTAGCAGTCCATCTAGGTTTGCCCCTCCCTTGAGAAGGCAGTTCCCATTTCCGATCACTTAGTTCTGAAAAACTAGGCAGGATTTTCTCTTCCTAACCTTCATTCTTTTTTTTTATTTTAATTTTATTTATTTCTGTATGTGTATGAATGCGCTGTCTGCATGTAGGTCTGTGGACCCGTGTTGTGCAATGCCGCGGAGGTCAGAAGAGGGTCTCGGATTCCCCTGGAACTGGAGTTCTGGATTGAAGTTATAGATGGTTCTCAGCCACCATGTGGGTGCTGGGATCGAACCCAGGTCCTCTGCAAGAGCAGTCGGTGCTCTTAACCGCTAGGCCATCTCTCCAGCCCCCTAATCTTCATTCTAATTCTGAACCTGAACACTACTGCCTAACAAGGTAGAGTTAGGTGGGGTTTCTTTGCAATTCTGTTATCTCCTTCTGCATACAGGTAACAGATTAAGGACTGGAAATAGGAAACCAAAGGGTGAAAAATGTTAAAACAAGGGAAACCTGGGTCAGCACAAGAGATATATAATACTTAGACAAAAGCTGGCTTGTCTTGGCCAAATTAAAATGTAAGTGACATACTCAGATATTCTTTTTTTTTTCTTTTCTTTTTTCTTTCTTTTTTTTTTTTTTTTGAGGTAGGCTATCACTATGTAGCTCTGGCTGTACTGGAACTTGCTATGCATACCAGGGTAACCTTGATATCACAGAGCTCCAACTGCCTCTGTCCTTTAGAGTGCTGGGATTAAAGATGTGCGTTACCATGCCTGGACTTCAGATAATCTTTTGTAAGAGAAGACATTCTGTACCTGCTCGTTGAAATATCTTCAAAAGGGTAGAGGATCTCGCCATTGTTACAGATTTCGCAGATGAACCCCTTCTGGCTACAAAGACTGCAGCTGTATACGTGTGAGGTGGCAAATTTAATGACCTTGCCCAAGAATGGAGCCAGCTTCCCCTCTATCACCTGTGGAAAGAGAAACGGGACAGGGAAGCAAACTGTTGAGAACAGAAGTCTTGCAGATGTGGGAAAGGAAAGGAATTCCTTTCACAACAGAAAAACCTCTGATTATAATTTCTCAGCAACTCCAAGCGAGAAAAGGCATAGGATTTTTGTTCCAAATGAACTCTGGTTGAAACCACTGGCAGCTTTGTGTTCTTGTTCTTCACAGGGTGGCGTGTGGCATGAAGAGCCCTACCCGAGGAGAGCAACTTCCCAGTTAGGGGGTGTCAGGAGGGGACACGAGTGTGCTGGGTTATGAAGAGCCCTACCTGAGGAGAGCAACTTCCCAGTTAGGGGTGTCGGGAGGGGACACGAGTGTGCTGGTTATGTGATTAAGTCAGCAACATCTTTTCACTGAGATTTTTTTTTTTTCATTATCTCTTCCATGAACATGTATCAAATGTGTAAAAAAAAAGTGTTTCTTTTCCTGCTGGTAACTATAATAATTTAGAGTATGCAATCTGTCATTCTGAGGGCCATTTTCAGTTTGTAATTTTTTCATTCTTAGTGTTTTTTTAAAAAAGACAATTTAAAAACTGGGGGTTTTTACAATAAAAACAACAAATACCAACAACTCATATTTTTGGCTTCTTTTGGAAATGATGACCTGGCAAAAGTAGCCTGAATTCCAGCATGACAGCGACTCTTGTGCATTCCTAACCAGGCTGCACTGTCAACATGACAGCCGTCTGCACCAGGCCCCGGGACTGTGCACCCTCCTGCCCACTACTGTGGACATGACAGCCATTTGCACCAGGCCCCAGGACTGTGCACCCTCCTGTCCACTACTGTCACTTTACCTGCTGGCCTACAAACACCCACGAGTGTGGAACCATGGCTGGTCGTTTCTTTTTGCACTGAACTAATATATTCATGGGCTTCAAAGACTTCTACACTAGTAAGGCAAAACCTGCCTTTATTTCTCTGCCATTAATACATAGATACATGTTGATCCTGACAGAAAAAAAAAGATGAAATTAATCTGGAGAGCCAGAATTATTAGAAATAGCTAGCTGGACACTTTCTTTCAAACAAACTCATAATTAAAATTAAAATTTTATGATGACTGACATCTGAGGGAAGTGTACTAACCACGCCCACAGAAATGGCAATGGCCAGGCAAGTGGTGGTGACTGGGAATATAAAATAAAAGAGTTCAGTTGGAAGAGGTGCCACACACCTTTAATCCCAGCACTTGGGAGGCAGAGGCAGGCAGATCTCTGTGACTTCAAGGCCAGTCTGGTCTACATAGTGAGTTCTAGGCCAGCTGGAACTAAAGGGAGACCCTGTCTCAAAAAGACAAAATAAATACATAAATAAATAAATAAATAATAAAAATAAAATAAAAAATAAAAGACTTCGAAGAATTCAATCACGTCTTTTACTAGAGACAGAAATGAAGGAGGTTTTTAAGCATGAGAAACAGTACAATGATGTTTTAAAAATTATAGCTTTGCTTAACTTTAGTGGGGGGATGAGTCAGAGAAGTGTCTGCTGTTTTATAGCATGTGTCTTTGCATTGTAAAAATAGCTAATGCATAGTACCTTGAATTGAAATGCAGAAAATGAATAAAAAATCAAGTGGGTAGAGACTATTGTGGCTGTTCTCTGCCAGACAAGTCTGTACCCTACCATTCTTCACTTTGCTCCCCCAGGTGGACCTCTGTCACTTCTGTTCTCACAGGGACCTCTGTTACTTCTGTTCTCACAGGGACCATTAACTCCAATAATCCCCAGTAAGGCATGTTCCTAATAGCAACATATGATACACGCTTTCTAAGAAATAACCACTGCCAAATGGTATACCCAACCACCAGCAAATACTTCCCATGTGTCATGGGGTTATTTCTAAATTGTGGTAACAGTCCTTCTCTTGAGTTTTCCTTTTCTCTTAAGTAATCAAGCTTAATGAGTCATTTAAACAGAGGCCTCAGGATTTAGGACAGTCTGGAAACCAGGTGAGTAAAGGTGATGAGCAGTTTGGAGGGAGACAGGAGCTTCCCCAGGATTGGAAGACTGAACATCCTGGCATAGAGCTTTTTCTGTAAGTAGACAGTTTCACTGGGACAAGGGTATACACATTCTGACGACTCTTAAAATATTTCACTAACATGGGCTGGAGAGATGGCTCAGCGGTTAAGAGCACTGACTGCTCTTGCAGAGGACCTGGGTTCGATTCCCAGCACTCACATGGTGGCTAAGAACTGTCTTAGGCTGAGTGTGGTGGTGCACACCTTTAATCCTAGCACAGAGGAGGCAGAGGCAGGTGGATCTGTGTGAGTTCAAGGCCAGCCTGGTCTACATAGTGAGCTCCAGGCCAGCTGGGACTAAAGGGAAACCCTGTCTCAAAAAGACCAAAAAAAAAAAAAAAAAAAAAAAATTCACCAACTTTAAATGGCCAGTGATGTATATTTATTCCAACCTGGGGAAATTAATTTTTGAAAATTAATTTGGGCATTTCTTTCTTTATAATATCTAGACCCTCTAGCAGCTGACATATACAGACACTTTGTGAACTCTTCACTTATTATTGATAATAAAACCTGCTTTTTTCCTCCTTAAAGAAGCCATTCCCATTTACTTTTATGGCATTTCAAAGTTAAACTTTTGAAAATTTTTATTAGCTATTGCTAGAATATTGGGCTATAGTGACATTTGTGTCCACTTACATAGGAACATATTACTGAACTTTCATTGGTAATAATTTTTAGGTGATTCTTTTGGGTTTTCTGAAAGCATAGACTTCCAAGTAATCATAGTGTTAGTGACAATTCTTGCTATTCCATTGATAGCCAAACTGGAAATGATGACGTCCACTAGGAGAGATTCATCTCCACCAAACATGGACTTCTTGTCATTCACCATGTTTTATTGATTCCCTCTCCCATTTTTGAATAACAGTTTTATTGAAATATAGTTCATGGGGCTGGAGAGATGGCCTAGTGGTTAAGAGCATTGACTGCTCTTGCAGAGGACTCGGGTTCGATCCCCAGCACCCACATGGCAGCTGAGAACCGTCTTTAACTCCAGTTCCAGGGGAATCCGACACCCTCTTCTGAGCACAACACGGGTGCACAAACCTACATGCAGACAGTATATTCATACACATAAAAAAGAAAAAAAATATAGTTCACTCATCACACAATTCAACTATTTAAAACACAAACCTTTGTTTATTCATAGAGTTGCACACCCTACTACACCCCAGTCTGAGAACTTCGACAGCCTTCCCTCAACTTCCATATGTAGAGTTAGTCACCTTTCCTCTCTTATCCCATTTTCCCAAGCCTAGGAACCAATAATCTACTTTCTGTTTGTCTACCTCTATTCCATATAAATAGAATCATGTATAGTGTGGGTCTCTGGCTTCTTTTACTCAGCATAACTTTTTAAAAATTTTTATTATTTATATGTGTATGAGTGTACTGTCTGCATGTAGGTTTGTGCACCCGTGTCATGCAATGCTGTGGAGGTCAGAAGAGGGTGTCGGATTCCCCTGGAACTGGAGTTAAAGACAGTTCTCAGCCACCATGTGGGTGCTGGGGATCGAACCCAGGTCCTCTGTGAGAGCAGTTGGTGCTCTTAACTGCTGAGTCATCTCTCCAGCCCCGATTTTTTCTTTTTTTGTCTATTTGAGACAGGGTCTCCCTGTAGCCCCAGTTGTCCTGCAGGCTGGACTCACAGAGATCCGCCTGCCTCTGCCTCCGAGTGCTGGGATTAAAGACCACCACTTCCAGCTCAGCATAGTTTTGAGGATTGTACTGAGTTTCTTGTAAATCGCTCCAGTAATCTCTTTTCTCCCCTTGTGCTCCAGACTCTTCTTTTTTTTTTTTTGGGGGGGGGTCTTTCGAGACAGGGTCTCCCCATAGCCCCAGCTGTCCTGGAACTCACTCTGTAGACCAGGCTGGCGTTGAACTCACAAAGATCTGCCTGCCTCTGCCTCCCGAGTGCTAGGATTAAAAGTGCGTGCAACCACACCCGGCTCCAGACTCTCTTTTATTTTTCTTTCTTCTTTTTTTTTTTGGTTTTACACTTTTTTTTTTTTTTGGTATTTTTGAGACAGGGTCTCCCTTTTAGTACCAGATATACTGGAGCTCGCTCTGTAGACCAGGCCAGCCTTGAACCCACAGAGATCCACCTATCTCTGCCTCCCGAGTGCTGGGATTAAAGGCGTGCACCACCACGCCCGGCCAGACTCTTCTTTAGAAAATCTTTTTGAGAATTTCATACTTAGCATTGCAGCTGCATCATTTCTACCTCTCCCAGACCCCAACTCCTCCCATGTCTCCCAGCTCTCTCTCAATTTCTTGTCTTCTTCTTGTTACATATACATCCATACACCTACAAACATTACATATATGTATGTAAAATGCACTGAGTCCATTTAGTGGTACTTGAGTTACATGTGCTTAGGGCTGCCCACTGGGATTAGATAACCTGTCAGGGAGCTTGTCTTTGGAGAAAACAGATTCTTCCTCCCTCAGCATCCATTGATAATCTGTAGCTTTTGATCAGGGTTGGGGGGGTAATAGAATGTCCCCATCCACATGGCATGTCAACTGGTTTGGTCACCATGCAGCTCTTGTTAGCCAACCATACTGTGTATACTCCAGACTCTTATCACCCTTTCTAGATTAAAGAAACCATCTCTGAGTCTTAATCCTGGATGCCAGTCTTCCTCCTTTAATCCATCTAGGACACACATTAGTCAGTTTCAGATAGCACTTTCATCATATATGTCATCTTTTCTCTCAAATCCTCAGTGAATTCTTCTTTTATCATTAATCAAAAACTCTTCCATGATTTATTTCATAAAGTCATATTGATTTACTCTGTCCCTGATGCTGGACACAAGAGAACTGTGTAAAACTAGAGCACACATTTTGCTTGCTTTGCAAAGGTCTCAAAAATGAATCCACATCTCAATCCCAACTCGTTTCCAGTTCTTAGTCTCAGGCATCTTTAGTTGTGCACAATCTTCCTTACACACCCCTGCTCTTCCAGGCCGGTTCCTCTCAACACTCATTTAAGTTTTACATAGGCTTTGTGGCTCTTGTTTCCTGTGGCTTGATCTTGAAACCCATTTTTTGTTGTTGTTATTTCAGCTGCCACAGACCTCTACTTCCACGTTAGATAATGTAATATAAAACTTGAGACTGCTTCAATTGCTTTACTTCTGTCCAGTGTGTCTACGTTGCTTACTACAAGTTGAATAATTACATATTGAAAATACAAAAATAAGAATATATGCTCCTTCTTACCTACATATCTGGTAACTGTATATGGGACAACTCGAGAGAACAGGACTGCTTACCAGCAAAGAGTGTACCTCATTACTCATTGAGCTGAACCTGAGGACCTGTTCACGGATTTGGGATGCTTTCCTGACTTTACCTTTGGCTGCCTGTGGTCAGATTTTTGTGGTTGTCTATGTGTCACAAACATTTTCAGTCATTCTGCTGTTTAAGGAGAAGCAGAAGACTGCAGGGGCCTAGTGACAGCTCAGCTCTCCAGGAATCTGTTTTGCTTCTTTATACTGATTAACTGCTCTTTTCATTTGTCATCTTAGGTTTGTGGCCATGTTCCAAAGAGCTGAAGCCACTAGAAGATTTTCTTCCAGAAAAGTGAGGTAATAGTCTTAAGATAATTTTAGAATTTATAAAAATTCCTTTAATATTATGAAAAGGAAAAACTATACTTATAAATTTTCAGGAGTAAGGATATATTTAGAAGGATTAAATCTTGTCCTTGAATGCAATGACTGGCGGCACTGGGAAGAGGATGTATCTTTTCTGGCCTCTAGTCTAGAGGTTGCATCACGATGAAAAGTAGGGTTCATGTGTGTTGTTTCCTAAGGTTCATTTTAAATAGCAGACATATCTTTATTGTAGATAATTGTTCAAAAAGTCTTGTATCTTTTATTTATTAAGATTAATGCCATATTCACAAGCACTAGAAAGATGGCAGTCTTAAATAAGACCAAAGTGGGGGCTAGAGAAATGGCTCAGCGGTTAAGAGCACTGGCTGTTCTTGCAGAAGACCCAGGTTGCAACTGTCTGTAACTCCAGTTCCAGGGGAATCCGACGCCCTCTCCTGACCTCTGTGGGCACTGTACAACATGGTTGCACTTACATACATTCAGGCAATATACTCAGACACATAATATAAAAATAAATAAAGAAAAGTTTTTAAAAAAGTAAGACCAAAGTGTATGACGTCTACTCGCTCTAGTTTCTAGCTGAGGGTGAAGAACAGAACAGAGTTATCAGGACTCCACTGGACCCGAAGAAAGATGATGGGCAGGGAACAGTTAATCAGAAGGCTCCTGGGCAAAAAGTGTGGACCCCTAAGGAAAGCAAGGCAGGGAAACTGAATTCTGCTCCATCAACCGCAACTGGTATGCCTTGCTGAGTGACCACAGTCCTCTACAGAGTCCAGCGTGGAGAAAGTCCTACTAATTTTGTTCCCAGGCTAGAGTTGATACAGGAAATTCTGGTATCACTGCAAACAAGCCAAGGCTGACTGGGACAAAGTAAACTACAAAAGTATCCTGTTTTTGTTGTGGAGACAGGGTCTAATCTGCAGGTAAGGCTGGTCCCACACTCCTCCTGCCTCGTCCTCCTTAGTGCTAAGATTTCAGGTGTGAACACCAAATACCATCTTAAAAAGATTGGTCAAAGCTTGTTAAAAAAGTAAACATATAACCGTGGCACAGGTCTGCTTCTTGACCGTTTGGGTGTGCTCGTCCAGTGCATAGCAGTTTGATTCCTTAAAGGGTCTCTAAGGAAGTGACATTACAGAGCTAATGCCTCTCACAATTTCATTGTCTCTGGGCTATGGGAAGCAGTGGGGGTTGGGGGGAGGTGGGGGGGAGGTGGGTGGGGGCAAGGCTGATCTGAGCACACATTCTAGCTCATTTACTTTCCAGCTGGGAGACTTTGGCAAGTTATTAACCCACCCTGAGCTCCAGTTTCTCAATTGAAAACAGGCTAATATTTACTTTGAGGGAAGGATCAGATTTAATATACTGAAAACTGGAAGCACAGTGTCTCATAGCAGTTGGTCAACACAGAAGAGCTTATTGCTAACTTATCTTAATCTAAAGACACATTTTCAGTGATTTAGACTCATTTTTCTTCCAAACACATGGGATCTGTAGCAGGTCTAAGAAAGAAAAGCATGAAGTTCCTATGTCAGTTTCCAAAAGTTACCACACTGTTCCTGTTTGGATGAGACCAGGAGGGATGAAAGCAAAGTGGTTAGATACACTTGCCTTGATACTGCTTGGGCACCTAAGAGAACAGAGCTGGGGTAAACATATTCACGTTGGCCAAGACTGGGGGAGACACTTGGCACATCTCAAACACAGTTTGAATTACTCCTGCAAGGTGACATCTTAGCAACCCCTGGAAATCATCTTTCTTACTCATTTCCTAGTTGAAATTAAGTTAGCCACAGGTTAATAAAACTTTATGACAACCTATCAGGAGTCGGATGGATACTTCATCTTTAGTATCAGGCGTGTTTTAACCAGACAGCCAACTGGATCTGTTATAGGAGAAATAGACCTCTGAGATGAGTTTCCTTATCTTTCCATTTATTGCCTCCAAATTGCATGTCTATGTGAATGGTATCACGGCAAAGTAATTAGCAGAAAGCATGTGCGGCTTCTCCACCTTCTCCCCCCCCCCCGCTCATTTGACCTTGCCCATCTTCTTCATGGACCAAACTGCTTTAGCTCCTTGAGAAAAGGCAGATGTTCAAATACAGCAAAAGTTTATTTCTGTTTTCCATTAAACTTAATTTCTTGTACTAAGGAAGAGTATTGGCTGGCCTGGTTTGTTTGCTTGGGGAGTGTGCATAGGCAATTATTTCATATGGACTGGGCATTAAAAGAATATGTGACCCCATCTGTGATTTAAAAATATATTATTTTACTGCACCACCGGACAAGAACAACATGTAATAGCAAACTGACAAGTAGATTTTTCTTTTTAAAATCCATTTAAATCATTTCAAGTATTTTTAGAACTAAGGGACTGTCAAATGTCACTTTCCACGAGCCAGTCACCTGAGAAATATACCAAACATGCTTACACTTTTTGTGCAAAAGCTGCCTGGTTGAACTTCCAGCTTGGGGATACACATATTTCCCGTCTTCTATTCTGGTCAAGATGGTCAGCATTGGAATTTGAGGCCTATGGCTTTCTTGCAGAGTAAGACAACAGACTGTAGTTGATTTACTTTCTTACAGACCAATCAAAAATTACAATTAAGTTAAAAAATAACCTCGTGCTGCCTTCTCCAAACCACAGTTTCAGAAACAGCTGCTTATTACTCATGTGTGGCACCAGGAAATTGCAGTGTCATGTTCAAGGTCTACAGCCAATAGCACTCTGTGGGATTGGGAGAAGGGAGAAGGGTGCACATGACTCTTTCATGTTGTTTACCTTCACCCCCTGGGCACCATCACAAAGTTCACAATCTACTGGGGAAGTGGGATGGAGCACTAGTAACTTGGACCAGAAAAAGAGAACAGTAAGGACAACAAAAGAAAGTCAGAAAGGAAATGCTCTTTTTCATAACATTTTTTGGTGCATTCACTAATTCCTTCCCTCTGATTTGTCAAGCTACCTCCATTTCAAAATAAGCATTCCTCAGCCATTATGCAACATCTAGATTCTGGACAACTGCTGGGAATGAGTGATAAAGATGTCTGTTGCCCTTGACAAATGATCTTTCTCTAAAAGTCTAATCAAAAGACCCCATTCGTGTTGAACAAAGCCACCAGCCACTCACCAGGAATAGGTTAGCCCAATGAAATGGAAGAATCAAGTCTGTCATGGATTGTTAGACTACTTCCAATGTAGCCCGACTTGCATTTTCTTGGTTAGATGATCATGAAAGGTTGTATTTTTATCTCAATGCCATTTCTCAGCATTCACACGCAGGTGGGGAGGGCGAAGTCTAGTTATCTAGACCAGGCAAGCTGGTGTGAAGTTAAAGGCTCCTGTCTATCACTCTAGCACTCAGGAGGCGAGGCAGAAGGTTGGAAAGTTGGAGGCTGGCTTGGGCTACATGGTGAGACCCTGTCTCAAACAGAACAAACAAAAAACAGCCTGGGGATTCTGCTTAAGTTTGAAAACTTTAACACACAGTGAGAATCTCTGTACTCTCATTTTAAATTCTGCTCACAAATTCCAAGTATATATAGTATTTCTATTTGAAAAAGGAGGGGGAAAGCTCTGTTCTTCTGAAATTAACCTTTGAGCTCCTTGTTCTGGCTCAGCACTGGGTGTCTGTGTATAAACAAAACCTCTTCTCTATTAGCCCCATCCTCCTTGTCTATGGTGGGACTGCTCAGTAGGACTGAAGTTTTGGGCCAATGAAGCACTGTGATGAGGGATGATTATGATGCCACCAATTAGCTCTTATCTGATCCTCTCCTAAAGGGGACAGTTTCTGCTAAGACTTTGGAAACTATGTGACGATTTGGTAATTGGGTAGATCTGTGAGTGGCCTCAATCACTTCGGTCATGTTACATTTTGCTTCCTGTTGGAAACTAAGTCTTAGGGAATAAAAGATAAAGGAATTTTAATTTCAATTTTCTTCAGTTGTTAGAATGACTAGGATAAACCCAGAATGAAAATTTCTCATTAAAAAAACAACGAATAATGCAACTTCATGCAGTTGTCTGCTCTAAGTGTGCTCCTGTCTGGGTTGTAGAGCCACACCTCCATGAAGGCTACTGGAGTACTTGCAGAGGAGGGACAACAACGAGGCTCCAATACCCGAGGTCCTGAGCAGAGCCTGGTGGTGCACGCCTTTAATCCCAGCACTGGAGGCAGAGGTAGGTGGATCTCTGTGAGACTGAGACTAGCCTGGTCAAGTTCCAGGCCAGCTGGGGCTACAGGCAGACCCTGTTTTGTTTTGTTTTTAAAGAAAAACCCAATATCTGAGCCTCAAACAGGCCACGTAGCCTCTGTATTACATCTGGGGAAAATAATGTTAAAATATTTTGAACTGAGAAAGTTTTTGTTTTCTATAGACTGACTGACTTACATACCCGTAATAAATGTGATTTAAGTGTCTACTACTCATTTGGGGCCTAGTTACAGCATTATTGCTTTACTGACTAGTGAGAAAATGTTCCACGCAGTCATTTTAATTAATCTTCCTCATTTTAACTTCCTTATTTTAATACATAACAAAAATAAAGACTCAGAGAGTTGATGTAGTTATCCAGCTGTAAGACTCAGTCCCTGATTTTCTGTCTCAAGTATCCTTCACGACTAGGAAGGGGTTTTTGTGAGGACATCTGGGGTCAGAGGTCGGCACTAGGGCTTGGGGTGTCTGCTCATCCAGCATGCAGAAATGGAAGCTTTCTCACTGGCATCATTCCCCACGTGGAAGTAGGATGTGCAGTCCAGAAGGCTAGGGTTATACTCACCTGTTTTTTTTTGTTTTTTTTTTTTTTAATTTTTATACAGGGTCCTGATATGTAGCCCAAGCTAGACTCAAATTTAGAAATCATCCTGACTGCCTTCCATGTGCTGAGATTTAAAGTTGTGAGCCCCTAAACCCAGCCAGGTTTGATCTGAACTAGATCTGCCTTTGGCTAAGGGAATGATAGCACAAACATTCAATTAAATTGTCACATTTTGTTTTTTTCAATATAGAAATGATCTTATACAAGATTTTATTGGCTAAACTCCTATGAAATCATTACATCACACAAAATTCTGTGACAAAATCAGACTTGTTATCAACTTCAACTCTAGTCTGTTTACCAAAAAACTAAATAAGTAACTTTATTCCATGGAGAGGCAACTACAACTGGAAAAGAGAAGGCAAAGCAATTCTCTATATGCACGAGTAAGGGGAAATGAAGAAATGTAGGATTCCAGAGGGAACATGAAAGAGGCCACTGTTAGGCATTTTATTTTATTTTATTTTATTTTTTTTTGGTCTTTTCGAGACAGGGTCTCCCTGTAGCCCCAGCTGTCCTGGAACTCGCTGTGTAGACCAGGCTGGCCTTGAACTCACAAAGATCCGCCTGCCTCTCACTTAAAGGGAGAGAGTAACAGAAGAAACACAAAGGTGACCATGCCTGGTCAATAAGAAATGGGCTACAGTCCGGAGAAACTCAGAGGAGGAAAGCAGAGGATTGGGGGAGTTAGAACAATAGAGAAGGGCAAAAGACACTCCTAGAAAGCAACGAAGGCTGACTGAGTGGAATCTGAAACAGGGCTGGCAAGGCTGGTTTCTGTCCCAGGGATGTCTCCAGGAAGCTGGAATCTTTTCTTAAGTTGTGTGACTTCACCATGCCTCAGTTTCCTCATATACAAAATAGAGTGACTGTGCGAAGTCATTCAAAACTAAATGATCAATAAGGATCCCCCTTAGTTTGAAGGATCTATGATTTTGTGATTAACCATGGGGGAAAGCATCAAAAGAAGCTTGTTGAATAGCCTCAGGGATGTAGAAAAGGAATATCTGGGGAGACGGATGAAAGGTGAGTTTAACCAGGCTAATTAGAAGATACCCCAGGAAATTTCAACAGAAGTGAAATAATGTCACCAGCGTTTTATTCTCCTGCTTGCTGAGTGCCATTCAAAGAGGGAAGCAAGGCCTTTTAGGAACGGTCCTCTCTGAGGTGTGCAACCAGATACTGGTTTTCCTCTGCAAATCCTTCCTTCAATGCATTTAATTAGTCGATGTTTATACAGCACTTTGGGGATGAGAAGTACAATAAGCACTTAACATTATTATTACTTAGCTGCTTTTCTTAAAATATATTCATTTTTTAATTTTATTTTTTATGTGTATGAATGTACTGTCTGCATGTAGGTTTGTGCACCCATGTCGTGCAGTGCCACGGAGGTCAGAATAGGGTGTCAGATTCCCCTGGAACTGGAGTTAAAGATGGTTCTCAGCTGCCATGTAGGTGCTGGGGATTGAACCCGGGTCCTCTGCAAGAGTGGTCAGTGCTCTTAACCGCTAGGCCATCTCTCTAGCCCCCTACTTAGCTGCTTTTATGGGACCAGCAATGCCTGGGATTAAATGAGAAACTAAAGTGAGTTCCTGGCTAGAAGGCTGTGATCTAATAAATTGCTAGGTCACTGATGAAGAAAAACAAGGCCGGCCCATAAACTGAACTGGTGCTCTTTACTAGCGTGCATGCCATTGTGTGAGACTGTTGGTAATTTTTACATCTTTGCCTCGAGGTGTCAGCAAGCAGTAAATATCACACAGGGTACCCTGTTTCCACACATCCTGTTTTTCTATGAGTATCTGGTTTGTCAGTGGTGTCTTTAGGTTTGGCCCTATATAGACCTGAGATAGACATGTGAGAATTCAGCATATGATAAAATGGGCACAGGTAAGTTAGTCAACAAATGATGGTGGGGCAGCTGGTTAGCAATCAGGTATAAAAATAAAGCTGAATTCCAAAAGCCGGGAGTGGTGGTGCATGCCTTTAATCCTAGCACTTGGGAGGCAGAGGCAGGCGGAACTTTGTGAGTTCAAGGCCAGCCTGGTCTACAGAGTAAGTTCCAGGACAGCTGGAGCTACAGGGAGACCCTGTCTAAAAAAAAAAAAAAAAAAAAAAAAAAAAAAAAGCTGAATTCCTAAATTCATAAAAATGTAATCCTTGATAAAGGCTTAAATAGGAAAAGAAGGCATAAAAGTATTTGGAAAACTATAAAAACATATTAGAGAAAATATGTATGTGGAATAAGTATTTTTTAAAAAAAATTTTTAAATTATTATTTATTCTTGTACGTGTATGAATGTACTGTCTGCATGTAGGTTTGTGTACCCGTGTCATTCAGAGGTCAGAAGAGGGTCTCAGATTCCCCTGGAACTGGAGTTAAAGATGGTTCTCAGCCGCCATGTGGGTGCTGGGGATGGATCCTGGGTCCTCTGCAAAAGCAGCTGGAGCTCTTAACCGCTGAGCCATCTCTCCAGCCCCAGAATAAGTATTTTATACCCCAAGAAGCTACAAAAGAGTGATGAGTTTTTTTTTTTTTTTTTTTTTTTTTTTTTCTGGCCTCTAGTCTAGAGGTTGCATCACGATGAAAAGTAGGGTTCATGTGTGTTGTTTCCTAAGGTTCATTTTAAATAGCAGACATATCTTTATTGTAGATAATTGTTCAAAAAGTCTTGTATCTTTTATTTATTAAGATTAATGCCATATTCACAAGCACTAGAAAGATGGCAGTCTTAAATAAGACCAAAGTGGGGGCTAGAGAAATGGCTCAGCGGTTTTCAGAGCACTGCTGTTCTTGCAGAAGACCCAGGTTTGCAACTCGTCTGTAACTCCAGTTCCAGGGAATTCCGACGCCCTCCCTGACTCTCTGTGGGCACTGTACAACATGGTTGCACTTTCATACATTCAGGCAATATACTCAGACACATAATAACAAATAAATAAAGAAAAGTTTTTTTAAAAAAGTAAGACCAAAGTGTGTATGACGTTCTACTCGCTCTAGTTCTAGTGAGGTGGAAGAACAGAACAGAACAGAGTTATCAGGACTCCACTGGACCCGAAGAAAGATGATGGGCAGGGAACAGTTAATCAGAAGGCTCCTGGGCAAAAAGTGTGGACCCCTAAGGAAAGCAAGGCAGGGAAACTGAATTCTGCTCCATCAACCGCAACTGGTATGCCTTGCTGAGTGACCACAGTCCTCTACAGAGTCCAGCGTGGAGAAAGTCCTACTAATTTTGTTCCCAGGCTAGAGTTGATACAGGAAATTCTGGTATCACTGCAAACAAGCCAAGGCTGACTGGGACAAAGTAAACTACAAAAGTATCTCCTGTTTTTGTTGTTTGGAGACAAGGGTCTAATCTGCGGTAACGGCTGCTGGTCCCACACTCCTCCTGCCTCGTCCTCCTATAGTGCTAAGATTTCATGTGAACACCAAATACCATCTTAAAAAGATTGGTCAAAGCTTGTTAAAAAAGTAAACATATAACCGTGGCACAGGTCTGCTTCTTGACCGTTTGGGTGTGCTCGTCCAGTGCATAGCAGTTTGATTCCTTAAAGGGTCTCTAAGGAAGTGACATTACAGAGCTAATGCCTCTCACAATTCATTGTCTCTCTGGGCTATGGGAAGCAGTGGGGGTTGGGGGGTGGTGGGGGGAGGTGGGTGGGGGCAAGGCTGATCTGAGCACACATTCTAGCTCATTTACTTTCCAGCTGGGAGACTTTGGCAAGTTATTAACCCACCCTGAGCTCCAGTTTCTCAATTGAAAACAGGCTAATATTTACTTTGAGGGAAGGATCAGATTTAATATACTGAAAACTGGAAGCACAGTGTCTCATAGCAGTTGGTCAACACCGAAGAGCTTATTTGCTAATTTTAATCTTAATCTAAAGACACATTTTCAGTGATTTAGACTCATTTTTCTTCCAAACACATGGGATCTGTAGCAGGTCTAAGAAAGAAAAGCATGAAGTTCCTATGTCAGTTTCCAAAAGTTACCACACTGTTCCTGTTTGGATGAGACCAGGAGGGATGAAAGCAAAGTGGTTAGATACACTTGCCTTGATACTGCTTGGGCACCTAAGAGAACAGAGCTGGGGTAAACATATTCACGTTGGCCAAGACTGGGGGAGACACTTGGCACATCTCAAACACAGTTTGAATTACTCCTGCAAGGTGACATCTTAGCAACCCCTGGAAATCATCTTTCTTACTCATTTCCTAGTTGAAATTAAGTTAGCCACAGGTTAATAAAACTTTATGACAACCTATCAGGAGTCGGATGGATACTTCATCTTTAGTATCAGGCGTGTTTTACCAGACAGCCAACGGATTGTTATAGGAGAAATAGACCCTCTGAGACTGGAGTTTCCTTAATCTTTCCACTTTATGCCTCAAATTGCATGTCTATGTGAATGGTATCACGGCAACAGTAAAATTAGCAGAAAGCATGTGCGGGCTTCCCACCTTTCTCCCCCCCCCCCCTCATTTGACCTTGCCCATCTTCTTCATGGACCAAACTGCTTTAGCTCCTTGAGAAAAGGCAGATGTTCAAATACAGCAAAAGTTTATTTCTGTTTTCCATTAAATTAATTTCATTGTACTAAGGAAGAGTATGGCTGGCCTTGGTTTGTTTGCTGGGGAGTGATGCATAGAGCAATTATTTCATATGGACTGGGCATTAAAAGAATACTGTGACCCCATCTGTGATTAAAAATATATATTACTGCACCCACCGGACAGAACAACAGTAATAGCAAACTGGGACCAAGTAGACTTTTTCTTTTTAAAATCATTTAAATCATTTCAAGTATTTTTAGAACTAAGGGACTGTCAAATGTCACTTTCCACGAGCCAGTCACCTGAGAAATATACCAAACATGCTTACACTTTTTGTGCAAAAGCTGCCTGGTTGAACTTCCAGCTTGGGGATACACATATTTCCCGTCTTCTATTCTGGTCAAGATGGTCAGCATTGGAATTTGAGGCCTATGGCTTTCTTGCAGAGTAAGACAACAGACTGTAGTTGATTTACTTTCTTACAGACCAATCAAAAATTACAATTAAGTTAAAAAATAACCTCGTGCTGCCTTCTCCAAACCACAGTTTCAGAAACAGCTGCTTATTACTCATGTGTGGCACCAGGAAATTGCAGTGTCATGTTCAAGGTCTACAGCCAATAGCACTCTGTGGGATTGGGAGAAGGGAGAAGGGTGCACATGACTCTTTCATGTTGTTTACCTTCACCCCCTGGGCACCATCACAAAGTTCACAATCTACTGGGGAAGTGGGATGGAGCACTAGTAACTTGGACCAGAAAAAGAGAACAGTAAGGACAACAAAAGAAAGTCAGAAAGGAAATGCTCTTTTTCATAACATTTTTTGGTGCATTCACTAATTCCTTCCCTCTGATTTGTCAAGCTACCTCCATTTCAAAATAAGCATTCCTCAGCCATTATGCAACATCTAGATTCTGGACAACTGCTGGGAATGAGTGAATATAAAGATGTTGTTGCCCTTGACAAATGATCTTTCTCTAAAAGTCTAATCAAAAGACCCCATTCGTGTTGAACAAAGCCACCAGCCACTCACCAGGAATAGGTTAGCCCAATGAAATGGAAGAATCAAGTCTGTCATGGATTGTTAGACTACTTCCAATGTAGCCCGACTTGCATTTTCTTGGTTAGATGATCATGAAAGGTTGTATTTTTATCTCAATGCCATTTCTCAGCATTCACACGCAGGTGGGGAGGGCGAAGTCTAGTTATCTAGACCAGGCAAGCTGGTGTGAAGTTAAAGGCTCCTGTCTATCACTCTAGCACTCAGGAGGCGAGGCCAGATGGTTGGAAAGTTGGAAGGCTGCTGGGGCTGACAGTGGTGAGACCCTGCTTCAAACAGAACAAACAAAAAACAGCCTGGGGATTCTGCTTAAGTTTGAAAACTTTAACACACAGTGAGAATCTCTGTACTCTCATTTTAAATTCTGCTCACAAATTCCAAGTATATATAGTATTTCTATTTGAAAAAGGAGGGGGAAAGCTCTGTTCTTCTGAAATTAACCTTTGAGCTCCTTGTTCTGGCTCAGCACTGGGTGTCTGTGTATAAACAAAACCTCTTCTCTATTAGCCCCATCCTCCTTGTCTATGGTGGGACTGCTCAGTAGGACTGAAGTTTTGGGCCAATGAAGCACTGTGATGATGGATGATATGATGCCACCAATTAGCTCTTATCTGATCCTCTCCTAAAGGGGACAGTTTCTGCTAAGACTTTGGAAACTATGTGACGATTTGGTAATTGGGTAGATCTGTGAGTGGCCTCAATCACTTCGGTCATGTTACATTTTGCTTCCTGTTGGAAACTAAGTCTTAGGGAATAAAAGATAAAGGAATTTTAATTTCAATTTTCTTCAGTTGTTAGAATGACTAGGATAAACCCAGAATGAAAATTTCTCATTAAAAAAACAAAAACGAATAATGCAAACTTCATGCAGTTGTCTGCTCTAAGTGTGCTCCTGTCTGGGTTGTAGAGCCACACCTCCATGAAGGCTACTGGAGTACTTGCAGAGGAGGGACAACAACGAGGCTCCAATACCCGAGGTCCTGAGCAGAGCCTGGTGGTGGCAGCCTTTTAACCACAGCACTGGAGGCCGAGGTAGGTGGATCTCTTGTGAGACTGAGACTAGGCTGTTAAAGTTCCAGGCCAAGTGCGGGCTACGGCAGACAATATTTTGCTGTGTTTTGTTTTTAAAGAAAAAAACCAATATCTGAGCCTCAAACAGGCCACCGTAGCCTCTGTATTACATCATGGGGGGAAAATAATGTAAAATATTTGAACTGAGAAAGTTTTGTTTTCTATAGACTGACTTGACTTACATCCCGCTAATAAATGTGATTTAAGTGTCTATCTACTCATTTGGGGCTTCGTTTTACAGCATTATTGCTTTACTGACTAGTGAGAAAATGTTCCACGCAGTCATTTTAATTAATCTTCCTCATTTTAACTTCCTTATTTTAATACATAACAAAAATAAAGACTCAGAGAGTTGATGTAGTTATCCAGCTGTAAGACTCAGTCCCTGATTTTCTGTCTCAAGTATCCTTCACGACTAGGAAGGGGTTTTTGTGAGGACATCTGGGGTCAGAGGTCGGCACTAGGGCTTGGGGTGTCTGCTCATCCAGCATGCAGAAATGGAAGCTTTCTCACTGGCATCATTCCCCACGTGGAAGTAGGATGTGCAGTCCAGAGGCTTAGGGTTATGACTCACCTGTTGTTTTTTTTTTTTTTTTTTTTAATATTTATACTAGGGTTCCTGTATGTAGCCCAAGCTAGACTCAAATTTAGAAATCATCCTGACTGCCTTCCATGTTGCTGGAGATTTAAAGTTGTGAGCCCCTTAAACCCAGCCAGGTTTGATCTGAACTAGATCTGCCTTTGGCTAAGGGACTGATAGCACAACATTCAATTAAATTGTCACATTTTGTTTTTTTCAATATAGAAATGATCTTATACAAGATTTTATTGGCTAAACTCCTATGAAATCATTACATCACACAAAATTCTGTGACAAAATCAGACTTGTTATCAACTTCAACTCTAGTCTGTTTACCAAAAAACTAAATAAGTAACTTTATTCCATGGAGAGGCAACTACAACTGGAAAAGAGAAGGCAAAGCAATTCTCTATATGCACGAGTAAGGGGAAATGAAGAAATGTAGGATTCCAGAGGGAACATGAAAGAGGGCCACTAGTTTAGGCATTTTATTTTATTTTATTTTATTTTTTTTTGTGTTCTTTTCTTTGGACAGTGTCTCCCTGTAGCCCCAGCTGTCTGGAACTCGCTGTGTACGACCCAGCGCCTCGGCCTTGAACTACAAAAAACATCCTGCCCGCCTGCCTCTGACTAAAGTGGAGAGTAACATGATAGCACTTAATAGTGACCATGCCTGGTCAATAAGAAATGGGCTACAGTCCGGAGAAACTCAGAGGAGGAAAGCAGAGGATTGGGGGAGTTAGAACAATAGAGAAGGGCAAAAGACACTCCTAGAAAGCAACGAAGGCTGACTGAGTGGAATCTGAAACAGGGCTGGCAAGGCTGGTTTCTGTCCCAGGGATGTCTCCAGGAAGCTGGAATCTTTTCTTAAGTTGTGTGACTTCACCATGCCTCAGTTTCTCATATACAAAATAGAGTGACTGTGCGAAGTCATTCAAAACTAAATGATCAATAAGGATCCCCCTTAGTTTGAAGGATCTATGATTTTGTGATTAACCATGGGGGAAAGCATCAAAAGAAGCTTGTTGAATAGCCTCAGGGATGTAGAAAAGGAATATCTGGGGAGACGGATGAAAGGTGAGTTTAACCAGGCTAATTAGAAGATACCCCAGGAAATTTCAACAGAAGTGAAATAATGTCACCAGCGTTTTATTCTCCTGCTTGCTGAGTGCCATTCAAAGAGGGAAGCAAGGCCTTTTAGGAACGGTCCTCTCTGAGGTGTGCAACCAGATACTGGTTTTCCTCTGCAAATCCTTCCTTCAATGCATTTAATTAGTCGATGTTTATACAGCACTTTGGGGATGAGAAGTACAATAAGCACTTAACATTATTATTACTTAGCTGCTTTTCTTAAAATATATTCATTTTTTTTAATTTTATTTTTTTTATGTGTATGATGTACTGCTAGCATGTAGTAGGTTTCGAGGCACCCATGTCGTTTGCAGTGCACCGGACCCGTCAGAATTAGGGTGTCAGTATTCCCCTGGAAACTAGGAGTTAAACTGTTCTCAGCTTGCCATGTGAGGTGTCTGGGGATGAACCCGGGGTCCTCCTGCAAGAGTTGGTCAGTTCTCTTACCGCTATGGCCATCTCTCTAGCCCCCCTTAGCTGCTTTTTATGGGACCAGCAATGCCTGGGATTAAATGAGAAACTAAAGTGAGTTCCTGGCTAGAAGGCTGTGATCTAATAAATTGCTAGGTCACTGATGAAGAAAAACAAGGCCGGCCCATAAACTGAACTGGTGCTCTTTACTAGCGTGCATGCCATTGTGTGAGACTGTTGGTAATTTTTACATCTTTGCCTCGAGGTGTCAGCAAGCAGTAAATATCACACAGGGTACCCTGTTTCCACACATCCTGTTTTTCTATGAGTATCTGGTTTGTCAGTGGTGTCTTTAGGTTTGGCCCTATATAGACCTGAGATAGACATGTGAGAATTCAGCATATGATAAAATGGGCACAGGTAAGTTAGTCAACAAATGATGGTGGGGCAGCTGGTTAGCAATCAGGTATAAAAATAAAGCTGAATTCCAAAAGCCGGGGGATGTGGTGGTGCATGCCTTAATCCTAGCACTTGGGAGGCAGAAGAGGCAGCGGCGGGAAACTTTGGAAGTTCAAGGCCAGCTGGTCTACAGAGTAAGTTCCAGGGACGCTGGGCGCTACAGGGAGACCCTGTCTCAAAAAGACCCAAAAAAAAAAAAAAAAAAAAAGCTGAAATTCCTAATTCATAAAAATTGTAATCCTTGATAAAAGGCTTACAATGGAAAAGAAGGGCATAAAAGTATTTGGAAACTTATACCAACTCATGTAGAGAATATATGTTATTTGAATAAGTATTTTAAAAAAAATTTTTAAAATTTACTTATTCTATTCTTGTTACGTGTTATAATGTACTGTTCTGCATGTAGGTTTGTTCACCCCGTGTCATTCAGAGGTCAGAAGAGGGGTCTCAGATTCCCTGGAACTGGAGTTTAAAGATTGGTTCTCAGCCGCCCATGTGGGTGCTGGGGAGGATCCTGGTGGTTTCCGTCTGTCAAAAAGCAGCTGGAGCTCCTTAACCACTAGGCCATCTCTCCAGCCGCCAGAATAAGTTTTCTATCCCCAAGAAGCTACCAAAATAGTGATGAGTTTTTTTTTTTTTTTTTTTTTTTTTTTGTCTTTTTTTTGAGACAGGGTCTCCCTTGTCGCTTCTGGCTGTCACTGGAAACTCACTTGTATCCAGGCTGTGCCTTACTCACAAAGATCCACTTGCCTCTGCCTCCCAGGTGCTAGATTAAAGGTGTGCACCCACAACGCCTCGGCGAGTGATGAGTTTTAAATAAACTAAAAAAAATCAATTACCTTCACCTGTGTCCTATAGAAAATGTAGAGCACCTAACTGAAATATAGAGAAAAAAAAAAAAAACAAAAAAACAACAACCCAAAAACCCAAAACAACCAACCAAACATCAGCTAACCAATTGAAGGGGAAGTGAATGGTGAGTGAAGATAATACAAATATTGCATCTCTGTAAAAAAAATTAAGCCAGGTGTGGTAACTTTGAATCCTAGCACTCATCAGGAGGCAAAGGCAGGCAGATCTCTATGAGATTGAGGCCAGCCTAGTCTACATAGGGAGTTCCAGGCCTGCTGGGCTACAGGGAGACTCTGTCTCAAAAAACAAAACCAAAGATAAACAAAAAAAATATTCATTTATGCGGGACATAGTGCACTATACCTTTAATCCAGCACTTGGTGAGCAGGGCAGGTAGATCTCTGTGAGTTCAAGGCCAGCAGCCTGTCTACATAGTTGAGTTCCAGGACAATCTGAGCTACAGGGAGACCCTTCTCAAAATAAGACCAAAAAAAAAAAAAAAAAAAAAACAAAAAGCATTTGACAAAATAAAATAGACAAAACTATGGAAAATATCTATTATACAACAAAAATGAACCAATTTAATAAAATACAAAAGTCACTTTCAAACTAATAAAAAGATCAAGAATTTAATTAAGATGCAACTTAAACAGATAATTCACAAAAATCTACAAATGGCAGTATTAATATAGAAAAGATGCTTCAGCAGGGGTGTGGTGGTGACTCTTTAATCCCAGCACTTGGGACACAGAAGAAGGTGGACCTCTGTGAGTTTCAAAGCCACCATAGTCTGCACAGCGAGCTCCAGGCCAGCTGGGACTAAAGGCGAGACTCTGTCTCAAAAAAACCAAAAAACAAGAGAAAACAAAACAAAAAAAAAAAAAAAAAAAAAGAAAAAGAAAAAGAAAAAAGAAAAAAAAAAGAAAAAAGAAATTTAAAACAACAGTGCCAAGTTATAATTTACCAGATTAGCTAGAATTAAAATATTAGATAAAAATATCACAAATTTTCAAATAATAAATTAAAAGCATAGAAAGTTAACATAATTGCAGGGAAAACAAATACAAGGCATGTATTAGGAAAAAAAAACTGATTCACCTTTTTCAGAGGGAAACTAGCAATACCTATCAAACTGCAAAGCAAGCATAGCTGGTTGATCTAGAGGTCTCATATTAATGATTTATATCATACACATTCAATCAAGTGCACCAGAAAATGTGGTGCGTTCACACCAGCGAATATCCTAACAACAACAAATGTAACTTACTATGTGACCAATTAAGATGAGACAAATGTCCATAGATGTTTGAGTGTCCAAATGTATGCTGTTGAGTGGAAAAGAAAATCCACAGAAAGGTAGTAGAGTTTGATCCTACTTTTAAAAAATTAACATTTTTCACTCAGCATGGTGGCTGCTATACCTTTAACCCCAGCACTCAGGAGGCAGAGGCACGGTGATCTTTGAACTTTCAAGCCAGCCCTAGTTTATATAGTAAGTTCAGGGAGACTGGGAGCTTAAAGGAAAATCCCTTGTCTCAAAATAAATAAATAAATAAAAATAAAAAAATATAAATAAATAAATTAAAGAATTAACATTTCTCAAGGTATATATTGTATAGAAAGACCCAATGCTGCCCATATTTAAGAAGCGCTACCATTGTTAGATGGACTTTCGAAGAAAGGTTGATTTCAGATTTTTTAAAATGCAGTTTTCTGAGGGCAGTAAGTGCTTGTTGCAACCATTGGGTTCAGCAGTTATCTGCATTATAATATCTCTCTATCTCTCCTCTCTCTCTCTCTCTTCTCTCTCTCTCTTCCCTGGNTCTGGCCTCTAGTCTAGAGGTTGCATCACGATGAAAAGTAGGGTTCATGTGTGTTGTTTCCTAAGGTTCATTTTAAATAGCAGACATATCTTTATTGTAGATAATTGTTCAAAAAGTCTTGTATCTTTTATTTATTAAGATTAATGCCATATTCACAAGCACTAGAAAGATGGCAGTCTTAAATAAGACCAAAGTGGGGCAGAGAAATGGCTCAGCGGTTTTCAGAGCACTGCTGTTCTTGCAGAAGACCCCAGGTTTGCAACTCGTCTGTAACTCCAGTTCCAGGGAATCCGACGCCCTCTCCTGACCTCTGTGGGCACTGTACAACATTGGTTGCACTTTCATACATTCAGGCAATCTACTCAGACACATAATATACAAATAAATAAAGAAAAGTTTTTTTAAAAAAGTAAGACTCAAAGTGTTGTTATGACGTTCTACTCGCTCTAGTTCTAGTTGAGGTGGAAGAACAGAACAGAACAGAGTTATCAGGACTCCACTGGACCCGAAGAAAGATGATGGGCAGGGAACAGTTAATCAGAAGGCTCCTGGGCAAAAAGTGTGGACCCCTAAGGAAAGCAAGGCAGGGAAACTGAATTCTGCTCCATCAACCGCAACTGGTATGCCTTGCTGAGTGACCACAGTCCTCTACAGAGTCCAGCGTGGAGAAAGTCCTACTAATTTTGTTCCCAGGCTAGAGTTGATACAGGAAATTCTGGTATCACTGCAAACAAGCCAAGGCTGACTGGGACAAAGTAAACTACAAAAGTATCCTGTTTTTGTTGTGGAGACAGGGTCTAATCTGCGGTACGGCTGCTGGTCCCACACTCCTCCTGCCTCGTCCTCCTTAGTGCTAAGATTTCAGGTGTGAACACCAAATACCATCTTAAAAAGATTGGTCAAAGCTTGTTAAAAAAGTAAACATATAACCGTGGCACAGGTCTGCTTCTTGACCGTTTGGGTGTGCTCGTCCAGTGCATAGCAGTTTGATTCCTTAAAGGGTCTCTAAGGAAGTGACATTACAGAGCTAACTGCCTCTCACAAATTTCATTGTCTCCTGGGCTATGGGGAAGAGTGGGGGTTGGGGGGATGGGGGTTGGGGGGAGGTGGGTGGGGGCAAGGCTGATCTGAGCACACATTCTAGCTCATTTACTTTCCAGCTGGGAGACTTTGGCAAGTTATTAACCCACCCTGAGCTCCAGTTTCTCAATTGAAAACAGGCTAATATTTACTTTGAGGGAAGGATCAGATTTAATATACTGAAAACTGGAAGCACAGTGTCTCATAGCAGTTGGTCAACACCGGAAGAGCTTATTTGCCTAATTTTTTAATCTTAATCTAAGACACATTTTCAGTGATTTAGACTCATTTTTCTTCCAAACACATGGGATCTGTAGCAGGTCTAAGAAAGAAAAGCATGAAGTTCCTATGTCAGTTTCCAAAAGTTACCACACTGTTCCTGTTTGGATGAGACCAGGAGGGATGAAAGCAAAGTGGTTAGATACACTTGCCTTGATACTGCTTGGGCACCTAAGAGAACAGAGCTGGGGTAAACATATTCACGTTGGCCAAGACTGGGGGAGACACTTGGCACATCTCAAACACAGTTTGAATTACTCCTGCAAGGTGACATCTTAGCAACCCCTGGAAATCATCTTTCTTACTCATTTCCTAGTTGAAATTAAGTTAGCCACAGGTTAATAAAACTTTATGACAACCTATCAGGAGTCGGATGGATACCTCATCTTTAGTATCAGGCTGTGTTTTTATCCAGACAGCCAACGGATGTTATGGAGAAATAGAACCCCTCTGAGCTGGGAGTTTCCTTAATCTTTCCCTTTATGCCTCAAAATTGCATGTCTATGTGAATGGTATCACGGCAAAGTAATTAGCAGAAAGCATGTGCGGCTTCTCCACCTTCTCCCCCCCCCCCCTCATTTGGACCTTGCCCATCTTCTTCATGGACCAAACTGCTTTAGCTCCTTGAGAAAAGGCAGATGTTCAAATACAGCAAAAGTTTATTTCTGTTTTCCATTAAACTTAATTTCTTGTACTAAGGAAGAGTATTGGCTGGCCTGGTTTGTTTGCTTGGGGAGTGTGCATAGGCAATTATTTCATATGGACTGGGCATTAAAAGAATATGTGACCCCATCTGTGATTTAAAAATATATATTACTGCCCCCACCGGACAGAACAACAGAATAGCAATACTGGGCAAGTAGACTTTTTCTTTTTAAAATCCATTTAAATCATTTCAAGTATTTTTAGAACTAAGGGACTGTCAAATGTCACTTTCCACGAGCCAGTCACCTGAGAAATATACCAAACATGCTTACACTTTTTGTGCAAAAGCTGCCTGGTTGAACTTCCAGCTTGGGGATACACATATTTCCCGTCTTCTATTCTGGTCAAGATGGTCAGCATTGGAATTTGAGGCCTATGGCTTTCTTGCAGAGTAAGACAACAGACTGTAGTTGATTTACTTTCTTACAGACCAATCAAAAATTACAATTAAGTTAAAAAATAACCTCGTGCTGCCTTCTCCAAACCACAGTTTCAGAAACAGCTGCTTATTACTCATGTGTGGCACCAGGAAATTGCAGTGTCATGTTCAAGGTCTACAGCCAATAGCACTCTGTGGGATTGGGAGAAGGGAGAAGGGTGCACATGACTCTTTCATGTTGTTTACCTTCACCCCCTGGGCACCATCACAAAGTTCACAATCTACTGGGGAAGTGGGATGGAGCACTAGTAACTTGGACCAGAAAAAGAGAACAGTAAGGACAACAAAAGAAAGTCAGAAAGGAAATGCTCTTTTTCATAACATTTTTTGGTGCATTCACTAATTCCTTCCCTCTGATTTGTCAAGCTACCTCCATTTCAAAATAAGCATTCCTCAGCCATTATGCAACATCTAGATTCTGGACAACTGCTGGGAATGAGTGAATCATAAAGAGTTGTTTTGCCCTTGACAAATGATCTTTCTCTAAAAGTCTAATCAAAAGACCCCATTCGTGTTGAACAAAGCCACCAGCCACTCACCAGGAATAGGTTAGCCCAATGAAATGGAAGAATCAAGTCTGTCATGGATTGTTAGACTACTTCCAATGTAGCCCGACTTGCATTTTCTTGGTTAGATGATCATGAAAGGTTGTATTTTTATCTCAATGCCATTTCTCAGCATTCACACGCAGGTGGGGAGGGCGAAGTCTAGTTATCTAGACCAGGCAAGCTGGTGTGAAGTTAAAGGCTCCTGTCTATCACTCTAGCACTCAGGAGGCGAGGGCCAGATGGTGGAAAGTTGGAGAAGGCTGCTGGGGCGACATGGTGAGCCCCCCCCCGGGCTCATAACAGAACAAACAAAAAACAGCCTGGGGATTCTGCTTAAGTTTGAAAACTTTAACACACAGTGAGAATCTCTGTACTCTCATTTTAAATTCTGCTCACAAATTCCAAGTATATATAGTATTTCTATTTGAAAAAGGAGGGGGAAAGCTCTGTTCTTCTGAAATTAACCTTTGAGCTCCTTGTTCTGGCTCAGCACTGGGTGTCTGTGTATAAACAAAACCTCTTCTCTATTAGCCCCATCCTCCTTGTCTATGGTGGGACTGCTCAGTAGGACTGAAGTTTTGGGCCAATGAAGCACTGTGATGATGGATGATATGATGCCACCAATTAGCTCTTATCTGATCCTCTCCTAAAGGGGACAGTTTCTGCTAAGACTTTGGAAACTATGTGACGATTTGGTAATTGGGTAGATCTGTGAGTGGCCTCAATCACTTCGGTCATGTTACATTTTGCTTCCTGTTGGAAACTAAGTCTTAGGGAATAAAAGATAAAGGAATTTTAATTTCAATTTTCTTCAGTTGTTAGAATGACTAGGATAAACCCAGAATGAAAATTTCTCATTAAAAAAAAAAAACGAATAATGAAACTTCATGCAGTTGTCTGCTCTAAGTGTGCTCCTGTCTGGGTTGTAGAGCCACACCTCCATGAAGGCTACTGGAGTACTTGCAGAGGAGGGACAACAACGAGGCTCCAATACCCGAGGTCCTAGCTGAGCCTGGTGGTGCAAGCCTTTAACCACAGCACTGGAGGCCCGAGGTCGGGGATCTCTGTGTGAGACTGAGACTAGACTGGTAAAAGTTTCCCAGGAAGTGCGGGCTACGGCAGAAATGTTTTGCCCTGTTTTGTTTTGTTTTTAAAGAAAAAAAACCAATATTGCAGCCTCCAAACAGGCCACCGTAGCCTCTGTATTACATCATGGGGGGGAGAAAATAATGTAAAATATTTGAACTGAGAAAGTTTTGTTTTCTATAGGATCTGACTTGACTTACATCCCCCTAAAAAATGTGATTTAAGTGTCATCTACTCATTTGGGGCTTTCGTTTTTTTACAGCATTATTGCTTTACTGACTAGTGAGAAAATGTTCCACGCAGTCATTTTAATTAATCTTCCTCATTTTAACTTCCTTATTTTAATACATAACAAAAATAAAGACTCAGAGAGTTGATGTAGTTATCCAGCTGTAAGACTCAGTCCCTGATTTTCTGTCTCAAGTATCCTTCACGACTAGGAAGGGGTTTTTGTGAGGACATCTGGGGTCAGAGGTCGGCACTAGGGCTTGGGGTGTCTGCTCATCCAGCATGCAGAAATGGAAGCTTTCTCACTGGCATCATTCCCCACGTGGACGTAGGATGTGCAGTCCAGACGGCTTAGGGTTATGACTCACCTGTTGTTTGTGTTTTTTTTTTTTTTGTTAAATGTTTATACAGGGTCTCCTGTGTAGCCCAAGCTAGACTCAAATTTAGAAATCATCCTGACTGCCTTCCATGTGCTGGATTTAAAGTTGTGAGCCCCTAAACCCAGCCAGGTTTGATCTGAACTAGATCTGCCTTTGGCTAGGGACTGATAGCACAACATTCAATTAAATTGTCACATTTTGTTTTTTTCAATATAGAAATGATCTTATACAAGATTTTATTGGCTAAACTCCTATGAAATCATTACATCACACAAAATTCTGTGACAAAATCAGACTTGTTATCAACTTCAACTCTAGTCTGTTTACCAAAAAACTAAATAAGTAACTTTATTCCATGGAGAGGCAACTACAACTGGAAAAGAGAAGGCAAAGCAATTCTCTATATGCACGAGTAAGGGGAAATGAAGAAATGTAGGATTCCAGAGGGAACATGAAAGAGGCCACTGTTAGGCATTTTATTTTATTTTATTTTATTTTTTTTTGGTCTTTTCGTTCTTTTCTCTTTTTGGACAGTGTCTCCCTGTAGCCCCAGCTGTCTGGAACTCGCTTTGTTGTCGACCCCAGGTCGCCTTCGGCCTTGAACTCAACAAAGATCCGCCCGCCTGCCTCTACTAAAGGAGAGAGTAACAGAAGAAACACAAAGGTGACCATGCCTGGTCAATAAGAAATGGGCTACAGTCCGGAGAAACTCAGAGGAGGAAAGCAGAGGATTGGGGGAGTTAGAACAATAGAGAAGGGCAAAAGACACTCCTAGAAAGCAACGAAGGCTGACTGAGTGGAATCTGAAACAGGGCTGGCAAGGCTGGTTTCTGTCCCAGGGATGTCTCCAGGAAGCTGGAATCTTTTCTTAAGTTGTGTGACTTCACCATGCCTCAAGTTTCCTCATATACAAAATAGAGTGACTGTGCGAAGTCATTCAAAACTAAATGATCAATAAGGATCCCCCTTAGTTTGAAGGATCTATGATTTTGTGATTAACCATGGGGGAAAGCATCAAAAGAAGCTTGTTGAATAGCCTCAGGGATGTAGAAAAGGAATATCTGGGGAGACGGATGAAAGGTGAGTTTAACCAGGCTAATTAGAAGATACCCCAGGAAATTTCAACAGAAGTGAAATAATGTCACCAGCGTTTTATTCTCCTGCTTGCTGAGTGCCATTCAAAGAGGGAAGCAAGGCCTTTTAGGAACGGTCCTCTCTGAGGTGTGCAACCAGATACTGGTTTTCCTCTGCAAATCCTTCCTTCAATGCATTTAATTAGTCGATGTTTATACAGCACTTTGGGGATGAGAAGTACAATAAGCACTTAACATTATTATTACTTAGCTGCTTTTCTTAAAATATATTCATCTTTTTAATTTTATTTTTTATGTGTAGAATGTACTGTCTGCATGTTAGTTTTGTGCACCCATTTCGTTTTGCAGTGCCCGGACCGGTCAGAATAGGTGTCAATTCCCCTGGGAACGGAGTTAAAGCATGTGTTCTCAACTCCTATGGTAGGTGCCTGGGGATTGAAACCCGGTGTCTCCTCCTGACAAGAGTGGTCCATCGTCTCTAACCGCTTGTCCATCTCTCGTAGCCCCCTACTTAGCTTGCTTTATGGACACTGCAATGCCTGGGATAAATGAGAAATCAAAGTGAGTGTCCTCGCTAGAAGATGCCTGTGTTATCTAATAAATTGCTAGGTCGACTGATGGAAGGAAAAACAAGGCCGGTCCCCATAAACTGAATGGTGCTCTGCTTACTAGCGTGCATGCCAGTTGTGTAGATCTGTTGTAAATTTTTACTTATTCTTTGCCTCGAGTGTCAGCAACGCAGTAAATTATTTCACACAGGCGTAACCTGTTTCCACACATCCTGTTTTTCTATGATACTGGTTTTGTCAGTGTGTCCTTTAGGTTGGCCCTATATAGACCTGAGATAGATCTTGAAATTCAGCAAATGATTAAAATGGCACTAGGTAAGTAGTCAACAATCATGATGGGGGCAGCTGGTTAGCAATCAGTATAAATAGATAAAGCTGTAATTCCAAAAGCCGGGTGTAGTGTTCGGCGCTTATATCCTAGCTACTTGGGAGTCGAAGCTAGTGCGCGGGGAAACTTGTGAAGTTCAAGGCCAGCTGGTCTATACAAGTAAGTCCAGAGCTTGAGCTACAGGAGACCCTGTCTCAAGAAAGACAAAAAAAAAAAGATAAAAAAAAAAAAAGCGACAATTCCTAAACTTCATAAAAATTCGTAATCTCTGATAAAGGCTAATAGGAATAAGAAGGCGCATAAAGTATTTGGTGAAACTACTATACAACTAACATTTAGATGAAAATGTATTGATATACATTTTTAAAAAAAATTTTTAAATTTATATTTATTTCTTGTTCGGTTTATGATGTACTGTTCTGCATGTGTGTTTGTTACCCCGTGTTCATTCAGAAGGTCAGAAGAGGGTCTCAGATTTCCCCTGGAACTGGAGTTTAGAGATGGTTTCTCAGCTCGCCATGTGGGTGCTGGGAGACCTGGGTCCTCTGCAAAAGCAGCTGGAGCTCTTAACCCTGAGCATCTCTCCAGCCCCAGAATATAAGTTTTTATCCGCCAAGAATTACAAAGAATGTATATGTTTTTTTTTTTTTTTTTTTTTTTTTTTTTGTCTTTTTTTGGACGTTGTGTCTCCCTTGTCTTTTCTGGCTGTTCTGGAAACTCACTCGTATCCAGGCTGGCCTCACTCACCAAAGATCCACTTGCCTCTGCCTCCCAGGTGCTAGGATTAAAGGTGTGCACCTCACAAGCCTCGGCGAGTGTAGAGTTTTAACTAAACAAAAATAAATCCAATACCTTCACCTTGTCCTATAGAAAATGTAGAAGCACCTAACTGAAATTATTAGAGAAAAAAAAAAAAAACAAAAAAAACATACAACTCAAAAACCAAAACAACAAACCAAAAATCAGCTAACCAATTGAAGGGGAAGTGTAATGGTGAGTGAAGATAATAGAAATATTGCATCTCTGTAAAAAAAATTTAAGCCAGGTGTGGTAACTTTGAATCCTAGCACTCATCAGGAGCAAAGGCAGGCAGATTTATGAGTCTGAGCCAGCCTAGTCTACATAGGAGTCCAGGCTGTCGGGCTACAGGGCGACTCGCTTCAAAAAAAAACACAAAGATTAGTAGTACAATAAAAAATATCATTTATGCCAGGGCATAGTGGCAACATAACCTTAATCCCAGCACTTGGGAGCAGGCAGGCTAGAATCTCTGTGATGTTCAAGGCCCAGCCTGGTCTACTAACTAGCTGAGTTCCAGGACAACTGGAGCTACAGGGAGACCCTTGTCTCAAAAAGACCAAAAAAAAAAAAAAAAACAAAAAAAAGCATTTACAAAATAAAGACAAAACTATGGAAAAATCTATTTATACAAAAAAATAACAATCTTAGATCAAATATAGAAAAGTTCATTTCAAACTAATAAAAAGATCAAGAATTTAATTAAGATGCAACTTAAACAGATAATTCACAAAAATCTACAAATGGCAGTATTAATATAGAAAAGATGCTTCAGCAGGGGTGTGGTGGTGCACCTCTTTAATCCCAGCACTTGGGACACAGAAGAAGGTGGACCTCTGTGATTCAAAGCCACCATGTCTGCACAGCGAGCTCCAGGCCAGCTGGGACTAAAGGCGAGACCTTGTCTCAAAAAAACCAAAAAACAAGAAAAACAAAAACAAAAAAAAAAAAAAAAAAAAGAAAAAGAAAAAGAAAAAAGAAAAAAAAAAAACAAAAAAAAAAAAAAAAGAAATTTAAACACAGTGCCAAGTTATAATTTACCAGATTAGCTAGAATTAAAATATAGATAAAAATATGCACAAATTTTCAAATAATAAATTAAAAGCATAGAAAGTTAACCTAATGCAGGGAAAACAAATACAGGCTTGTATTAGGAAAAAAAAACTGATCACCTTTTTAGAGGCGAAACTAGCAATACCTATCAAACTGCAAGCAAGCATAGCTGGTGATCTAGAGGTCTCATATTAATGATTTATATCATACACATTCAATCAAGTGCACCAGAAAATGTGGTGCGTTCACACCAGCGAATATCCTAACAACAACAAATGTAACTTACTATGTGACCAATTAAGATGAGACAAATGTCCATAGATGTTTGAGTGTCCAAATGTATGCTGTTGAGTGGAAAAGAAAATCCACAGAAAGGTAGTAGAGTTTGATCCTACTTTTAAAAAATTACATTTTTCACTCAGCATGGTGGTGGCATATACCTTAACCAGCACTCAGGAGCAGAGGCCGGTGGATCGTTTGAATTCAAGGCCAGCCCTAGTTTATATAGTTAAGTTTCCAGCAGCTGGAGCTAAAGGGAAAACCTGTCTCAAATAAATAATATAAAAATAAAATAAATAATAAATAAATTAAAGAATTAACAGTTTCTCAAGGTATAGATTGTCTAGAAAGACCAAGGCTGCCAATATTTAAGAAGAGCTACCATTGTAGAATGGAATTTAGAAGAAAGGTCAGATTTTAAAATGCAGTTCTGAGGTTCAGTAAGTGCTTGTTGCAACCATCTGGGTTCCAGTTATCTCTGCATTATAATCTCTCTTCCTCCTCCTTCTCTCTTCCGTCTCTCTTCCTCTCTCTCTCTCTTCCCTGGTACACACACACACACACACACACACACACACACACGAGAGTGCAAACATACATATAAAATTCTGCATTCTTTAATTTTAAATAATGAATTTTCGAGGCTTGAGAGATAGCCTAGCAGTTAAGAGTGCCGACTGCTCTCGCAGAGGACCTGGGTTCGATCCCCAGCACCCACATGGCGGCTGAGAACCGTCTGTAACTCCAATTCCAGGAGAACTCCAGTTCCAGGGGAATCCAACACCCTCTTCTGACCTCCGTGGCATTGCACGACACAGGTGCACAAACCTACATGCAGACAGTACATTCATATGCATAGAAAATAAATAAAATTAAAAATAAAAAAATAATGAATTGTCACTTTTATAAAATGTTGCCAGATTATTAAATAACACAATGGAAACTTGACAAATCATGGCTTAAAAATATATAAACACAATTTTCATATGTATATATGTAGGTATAAAAATATAGAAAACTTTCTTCATCTTTGGTTTTATAGAACCCATATTTATTTACATTTTCTCCTAATGACATTTACTTCATACAATTTCCTATCAGTGAGCCTGTCATGACTATATCAGGCTTGGTGTTTGTATCCTAGGAGACCTTTCTGCCTCCTCAGAATGTTCCCTGCTTATGAGTTTTTCAGGTTTGGAAGGTAACACTGTCCACTCAATTAGAAGTTAGAAGATAGGTATAGTGTCAACAGCCATATCTAATGCCAGGTAATTTAAAGTTGGTTTTTGTTTACATAATTATCACTTGATTCTAAACAGTTAATCTTATCTGTTTAAATACTAGACTGCAAGTTAGTAAGTAATCCGTCAGTTAAGATGCATACTATGTTTTTAAAGAATTTTCTGGAATGTTTTCACACCCTTTTCCAGCTGAGGTAGTAATGGCTGAGGCTTTCCTTGCAGCCCTGGGAGGGCGTACTAACTGAATCTTCCTAGCTCCACAGGGGCCTTATTCCATCTTGATCACCTGGTTGGCTAGGTAAATTGTGGTGGTTTTGCAAGGTATTTTGATAATGAACAGTTTTAAAGAGAAGAGAATCAGCATCTTTTAATTCTCCATCTAGTCTGAGTCACAACAATTTCACAGGGTACTTCCCAGAGGAAGTATTTTTAACCCAAATGTCTTAGCCCTAGGTCAATGTCCACCCAAGAAAAAGTTAGTCTATCAAGTGACCTGCCCTAGCCTTGGCCTCAGGAAAGAAATGAAAACTAAGGTTTTACAATAGGAGAACATTCAAAGATAAGATTAGGTTCAAAGAGAAAAGCATATGGTGGAATACCATGCCTGCCTGAGACATGTCCACAGGTTTAGTAAAGTACCAAGGGAAAAGAGTCATGAGAAAGGAAACCAGGACCTAGCCGATTTCCTAATGGTTAAGGGTAAACAGTGCTCTGGTCTAACTCCTAATGTCTGTTGGATAATTCTAAGTATCTATCTTTTGCCTCTCAAGCATCTCGTCATCACCAGGCCTGAAGAAGAGAGTGATCGTGCTCATTAAACTCATTAAAACCCATTAGGCACTCCTAGTAGTGCTAACAAGGGGGAAAACATGGACCAGAAGAGAATTTTGTATGAGTCATGGGGGTTTCAGCGGATCTCTGTGAGTTCAAAGCCAGCCTGGTCTACAGACCAAGCTCCAGGACAGCTGGCACTAAAAGGGAGACCCTGCTTCAAAAATACCAAAAAAAGGAAAAAACTAAAATAGAGACTTCAGGTCCCTATCCCTCCATCAGTGTGGGAAGTGAAAAGAGGTTTCACTTAGCTTTCCACATCTGTTTTCTTTAGTGAAGACAGCTTAATGAAACTTCAAGGAGTTGAATCCAGTTAAGATAAACTAGGGGAAGAGGTTACCTCTTTTTAAAATCATACTTATTAAAATAAAGTTCTGGGGCTGGAGGGATGGCTCAGCAGTTAAAACCACAGGCTGTTCTTACAGAGGACCCACATTTGAATGCCAGCACCCACATGGCAGTTAACAACCACCTGAAACTCCAGTTCCAGAGGACCTGACACCCTCTTCTGACTTCCGTGGGCACTGCATGACAGAAGTGCACTTAGACAAATGCAGGCAATACACTTATACACATACACATAAAATAATTAAAATAAATAAAACATTAAAATGATTTTCAACCCACGTACATAGATTAAGCAAATATATATATACACACACACAGTGCTGGGGACTGATCCTAGAGTCAGAACAGTAGGTGAACTACACGGTCAGCCCAAATGCACAAATCCTGAGTGAAGTTTAAAATTATGTGGGTGAAACTTTCCTACTTGCTCTTTTGGAGTGCTATCCCAGTCACCTATACCCAGCACCAGATGGGTCTTAAAAGAGCACAGACTTGACCAAATAATACAAATAATGATGGTATCAGCAACAATCACCACCATCCTCCTAGCAGTAACAACTGTTTAAATGTGTGCCAGTCACTATCTTAAGCTTTTAATTAATTTTCTCCTTAAGAAAAAGCATGCAAAACACCTAAAACATTGGCAGGCCTATGGTGACCATCAAATAATTAATTATTATTACTATTATATAGAAGCATTCTAAAAGGTCACTATTTTTAGTCATTAATTTAAAGAAGACAAATCTGGGGCTTATCCAGGTTACATGTTATAGTCAAGGTCACCTGGCACAAACATGTAGGAAGCTCAACTCTCAGTTCAACTCCAATCACTGTGTCTTTCTAGAACTGCCATCTGTTTAATGAAAAAATCCAAGTCTCTTTCTGCCCCTATAGGATGAGACTTCAAGTCTTCAGTGTACCCTTCATGCTAAATACATCCTATCTCTCCACACTAGCTTACAGTTTTTTACCCACCATGGTTCCATCTTCTGTTCTCACCTTGCCTGTTTATTTCCTGAATGAGTTATGATCTGAGTACCTACCATTTATTGCTATCACCACATGCAAATTCTGGCTGTTTTCTATATTTATTTCCAACTCATTGCAACTTACAAAAATAAGTATTGTGCTAGTTTTATTGATGAGTGACAGAGACTAGAGACATTAGAGACCTTCAATGTGCAACAAACTGGAGTTTGAGCTCAGGACTACTTGATCTCATTTGGATTATCCCCATCTAACACAAGTCCTTCCAAGCCACAGCCCCTCACAGCTGGCTCAAATGTCACCTTATTTCTTGATCATACTTGACTTTGGCCCTCAGTGTGTTCCCTCTTGCTCTGGTGACATCCCCAGTTCTAAAACAGAGGAGAATGGGCTCTGCCTGACTTCCATTTTAGGTCTTTCCAAGTGCATTCAATCTTTGTGTTCAAAAAACTAAAACTGAATATTTCTGAAACATTCCCTAGAGCAGGCCCTGGATCTAAACATTTAAATTATAACCCTGTCCAAACAAATGGCAAGCCTTTAACCAAATGGGGTTACGGTCTAAGGCTATGAACACAGAGGGCAGATGGAGACATTGCTGCCAGTTAAGCACCACAGGCACTGCAGGAGGACTCGTAGGGGATGTGTGATTCATGAGTTCTTGGGACATGTGCCATTCCTGGGGGATGAGCTAGTCAGCTCTCTGGACATCAGGACAGCACAGGGTAAATTTTGCGGGTAGCCAGGAAGGCCATCAGGGGCAATTTTGGAATTGATCTGAAAAACATTTTAATACTGGAATACTTGACATTCTTGTTGATGATTATGTAGTGCAAAAAATGCACAAATATTTTAACATGTGGTACATGTTCAGCTCCTTCCATACACTCAAAATGGAAATTAATGTGTGTGTAAGTCTCTCAACTTGATGGAAAGTAGCTGCTCTGAAAGTGCATGCTTCCTGACAAGTTTTGGCAGCATTTGGCTGCTATCACTCAACCTTAAGCATATAAAGTAATTCTTTTTTTTTTTTTTTTTTTGGTCTTTTTTGAGACAGTGTGGTCTTCCCTGTAGCCCCAGAGCTGTCCTGGAACTCATTAGGGTATGAGAAAGAAAAACTGACCAGGCTGGCCTTGACCTCACAGAGAGCCACCTGTCTCTGTCTCCTGAGTGCTAGGATTAAAGGCGTGTGCCACCACACCTGGCCCAAGTTAATTCTTATTTTTACTTTTTTATACATATGAGTGTATTGCCTGCATATATGTAAGTGCACCCATATCATACCATGCCCATGGGGGTCAGAAGAGGGTGTCAGAAGAGGGTGTCAGATTCCCTGAAACTGGAGTTATGGATGGTTGTTAGCTGCCATGTTGGTGCTGGGAACCAAACCTGGGACCTCCTCAAGAACAGCGAGTACTCTTTTTTTTAAAGCATTTCTTTTTTTAACTTTTTATTTTTTATTTATTTCTGTATGTGTATGAATGTACTGTCTGCATGTAGGTCTGTGCACCCGTGTCGTGCAATGCTGCGGAGGTCAGAAGAGGGTGTCGGATTCCCCTGGAACTGGAGTTCTTCTGGAATTGGAGTTTCAGATGGTTCTCAGCTGCCATGTGGGTGCTGGGGATTGAACCCAGGTCCTCTGTAAGAGTGGTCGGCGCTCTTAACTGCTAGGCCATCTCTCCAGTCCAAACAGCAAGTACTCTTAACAACTGAGCCATCTCTTCAGCCCCTAGTTTAAATTTTTGTAAGACTATGAAGTTAAAGAATTAATTTATTTTGGGGCTGGAGAGATGGCTCAGTAGTTAACACCACTCAGCTATTCTTGCAGAAGATTGGGGTTTGGTTCCCAGCACACAAATGATGGCTAATGACAGTCTATAACTCCAAATCTAGGGTGTCTGATGCCCTCTTCTGGCCTCCAAAGACACTACATATACATGGTACACTTACATACAAAGAGAAAAAAACACATAAAACAAAAACAAATAAAATTTAAAAATTAAACTGTATATGTGTTTCTCTCATCCCACTGGGGGGGGGGAGATACTGCTTAAGAAGTTAGAAAATACACTGGGTATGGTGGTA
Organism: Rhizomys pruinosus; assembly: GCA_009823505.1. Taxonomy (NCBI): domain Eukaryota; kingdom Metazoa; phylum Chordata; class Mammalia; order Rodentia; family Spalacidae; genus Rhizomys; species Rhizomys pruinosus. The sequence goes on from VZQC01015508.1 coordinate 3,801,198, forward strand.
CACACCTTTAATCCCAGCACTCGGGAGGCTGAGGCAGGCAGATCTCTTGAGTCCAAGGCCAGCCTGGTCTACATGGTGAATACCAGTTGGGCTATTTGTAAAAAGAGAGAGAGAGAGAGAGAGAGAAGAAAACAAAACAGACAAAAAAGAAGTTAAAAATTCAATTTAATGCCAGGTGTGGTGATGCATGCCTTTAATCTCAGCACTCAAGAGGCAGAGGCAGGCAGATATTTGTGAGTTCAAGGCCAGCCTGATGTACATAGTGAGTTCCAGGCCAGCTGGGGCTACATAGATACCCTGTCTCAAAAAGACCAAAAAACCAATTCAACTTAAAGTAAGTACAATAATTAAAATAACTTATAGACCATTGCAGAAGAGGGGCAGAAAGATTGTAAGAGCCCGGGTTAGTGCATGATCACAAGGAAACAGAATCTTCTAGGCCTTTGGGAACTTGGTTAAATGATCTTACAACAATGGTATCAGCATAAAGAAGACCCATACAAACTCAGCATAGAACTGGGAAATGGGCAGTAGGCCTCAACCTTGGCTGAGGAACTACTGGCAGCTGATTACAGTTAGGTGAGGGAGAGCTGATCTTTAAGGGAGTGACTCTCTAGATAGGCTAACTAGACCCCAGTGGATGAACTTGCACTGAGCAACATCTGGGTACAAAAGAATAACTCAATAGTGTTTAACATATATGACAGAATGCATGAAACCTGGTGTGTGGGGATATGGAAGGGTGTGGATGGGGGAGGGGTTATAAAGATGAGTAAGATATTTTGTATGAAATGCAAAAAAATTAATAAAATTATATAAAATAAAAGGGAAATTACAACAAAATAAAAAAATAGAGAGTAAATTGGCTTGATGCAATGATCTCCAAAGTTACCTGGAAGAGTAAAAGGTAAAGTCTGAGTAAGGTGATTTTAAGATAAGAATATGAGGATGTATATGTGCTGCTGAATATCAAAATGTAAGATTTGATGATGGATACTGGCAAGGAAACTGTCATTGAGGAATATAGGTAACTATTCAGAAACACTCAGAATAGACTGGAATGAGTGTAGCTTGATTCATCAAAAGTCTCCATAGGGCTGGGTGTGGTGGCTCATGCCTTTAATCCCAGCACTTGGGAGGCAGAAGCAGGCTGATCTCTGTGAGTTCAAGGCCAGCCTGGTCTAGATAGTGAGTTCCAGGCCAGGTGGAACTAAAGGGAGACCCTGTATGAAAAGTCTCCATAGGAAAGATAGATTAATAAAAACAAGCTGAAATGACTTACCCATTAGGGAGAAGAAAAGTCAAGATATATATTTTCTTCATATCCCAAAGTAAAATAATTTCCAGAAACTGATTAAATTTATTAAATGCACAAAATAAACTATTTAAACAGGTTGCAGATCTGGAGATTAAACTGAGTCTTAGACATGCTAGACAACACTCTAACCTTGAACTACATGCCCAGCTCTCCACATAAACTATTTAAAAGACCAAGAATGTGCAGATGGTTTCTCTGAGAGCAGAGTGTTTCTTTGAGACACCATAGGTGTTAAAGCCACAGAAGAAATTATACAAGGAGAAAAACAGACAAATTGGAACACATAAAAGATGAAAATATTTCCTTATCCCCAAATAGCACATTAAAAATCTAAAGTCAAATAACAAAAACAGGGAAAATATCACATATATGGTAGCATTAATATATAGCTAACTAAAAAAGTATAGTGTGCCCCCTGAAGGCATAAGATGTCATCAAGAAACTAAAAATAGTTGTGGTGATAAAGATATAAAAATTTAGCTTCAGCCTGGTGGTACATGCTTTTAATCCCAGCACTCAGGAGGCAGTCTGGCCAGGTGGATTTCTGTGAGATTGAGCCCAGCTTAGTCTCCACAGCAAGTTCCAGGCCAGCTGGAAGATCCTGTCTCAAAAAGACAAAAAAAAAAAAAAAAAAAAATAGCTTCATAGGTAACACAAATAGGCATGCAAAGTTAAACAATGAGAAGCCTTTTTTTTTCCTAAAATTACCAGATTTATGTGTGCATGTGTGTGTGTGTGTGTGTGCGCGCACGCGCACATGCGCGCACATGTGTGTTTTATGGCAATTGTTAATGGTTTGGTGACATAAAGGGTACAAATATTATATCCCAGTATAAAATATTTCGAAGTCTCTGACTTTAGCGGTTATTCTAATTTTGTCTTATTATCAGAAAATAAATGATTTTGCACAAGAATGTATATCACAGTATATTCTTTATAATAATAACGAATTGGAAACCTTTAAATATCCAATAAAAAGAGAGGAAATTAAACCAACCTCAGCAGTGGGATCTTCTATAAGCATTCCAAATAGCTCATGTTTATTTAATAAAATTTAAATTTAGAGAAAACATGGGTAAACTTCCAAGAATGAGCCATGGTTCCCATGCAAGAAGAACAGCAGCTGGTATGTACCTGGATGTTGACTGTGGTGCTGGGCCAATCAGACTGCTGATGAGTGCAGGGGCAGCTGACTCTTACCAAGCGATCATCCCCTACAGCCCACAGCATCATGATCACCTTATCATCCCATTTTATGGACAAGAACCCAAAGCAGAGGAGTGAGGACTTGAACTGGGGTCTAGCAATTGCTGGAGCCTGATCCTCCCTGCTATGCTGCCCAGAGGATTTCTTGCTCTTAGGAACTGCTCATAATTCCAAATTCCCTGTAGTCAGCATATCATTCTAGTCAGGAAAAAAAACAATTTCTTGTAAAGAGTCTTTTGGGGCTAGGGAGGCCCTGTGGATTTCTGTTCTGTGACAACATGCCATGTGGGTGCTGGCTCCATCAAGGAGTCCTCTTAATTCTCCTCTTTGGCTCTGAGTCCCCTTCTCTTACTTCCCCCTTTTTTCTTCTGTTTTTCCCAGTGTAAACTTCCATGCTGCTTGGCTTAGCAGCGGAGAAGCGGGCTTGGTGCAGGGGGTAGCAGTCCCAAGCCAGGGCCCATCTGGCTGATTTACTGTGTCCTTGTCTTCTCTTCTGCTTCCTGCTTGCCTAGTTTGGCCTTGCTAGCATGCATGGGAATAAGGTTGATTTTAAGTTCTGCTTTAACAAAACACAGAGCACCCTGGGGTTAACTCTGGGCTTGGCCTTTCACAGTTCTATGATTAAATTGCATTTTTCAGTGGTTGTGCCTTTAAATTCAAACCCCTTTAAAAAGAAACTTAAGGAGAGCAAAACATAGGAAACAGTGCCACATGCCAAGAACATATTTCAGTCATTTGGGGATGGGCAGCTTTAGAAGCCACAAATTCCCACTTATGCAAGGGCTACTTGAGCTCCCCCTCTGTTGCTTACTGACAGAAGCTTGGCTCTTGTACCATGGTCAGAAGTGTTTTCTCTTGTTTTTTTTCCTTTCTCATTTCTCTGAACATTATGAAAGGCCTGGGCTATCACAGTGGGTGTTAGCTAACCATACAGCTCTAATCAAATAACAAACCCATTTCCCACTGATGATACAGATGTTTCAGACTAAAAGGCAGATCCAAGTCCATGTCTCGGTACCTGTTATACCAGCTTGGCAAACTCAGTCATACCTGACATATACATTCTAAACTTGAAAGGCTCTGCATTGGTGACTTTATCATCACAAGCTTCACTATCATGTGCCAGGCAGGGGGTTCTGTCTCCTTTTTACTTAGGAAAATGAGTAAAAGGGGACTCTAGGGCACCATTCTTGTTTTGTAACTATGCTTTCCAAAACCACAGCTGGCAGAAGGCAAAATGGAATGAATTCCAGAAAGCTCTTTTCTGTAGCCTTAGATCCATTCTCACTATATGGGACTAACCATCATGATATCTGGGTGGATGGTGAGGTTTTTCTCAGGCTCCCACCATCAGAGCTGGGTTAAAGGATGGTCTAGCTAGGTGAACACATGAATTGGAAAACTATACGAACTTAGCACCAAAGAAACCGAAGATAAGGGGCTGGTGAGCGCAGGTTTCACAGATGTTCTACAGAGTACAACAGATGTGAACCAATCTTGCCAGAGAGTAGGTTAAAGAAAATTCTAGGATTTTTTTTTTTACATGGTAAATACACATATCTACCACCAAACTTCTCAGTAAGATATATATAGAACATCTATAAGCCAAGGAAACAGCTTTGGAAGGAGATAGCTGATACCCATCTGAGGAGTTCAACTAATGTGGGTAAAAATGATTGACTTAACTTTAGAAAGGTTAATATGGAGTGATTTGATAAGATTATCATCAATAATAACAAACTAGAGAAAAGAACTACATAAAAGTGGAAAAATATACTCAATAAAATGCTAACAAATTAGAGCTGGAGGGATGGCTCAGCAGTGAAGAGCATTGGCTGCTCTTACAGATGCCTTGGGTTCTGTTCCTAACATCCACATGGTGGCAAACAACTGTCCATAACTCTAGTTCTAGTGGATCCAATACCTCTTTGCATGACACAGGTACATTTACACACATGCAGGCAAAACACTCATGTACCTAAAAATAAATAAAAATACTAACAAATTGAATCAAGCAACACATAAAAAGAAATACACTCTAAGACCAACTGGAATTTATCCCAACATTTAGTAATTTACTAAAAGCATTTAGTAAAAAACCTAGTAATTCTCCATAATGAAAAAAATCCCCAAACCCAACAAAACCCCAAATCAAACACTTAAAAAATGAGTAATAGAAAGGAACTTTCCAATCTGTTGTTAAACATCTATGAAAAGAAGCCACAGCTAATATCATGAATGAAAGACCAAACGCTTTTCCCCCTGAGATCAAGACATAGACAAGGATGTCTGCTTTTCAATGTGTATTCAACATTGTAGTCTAAGTGCTAGCCAGGTCAATCAGGCAAGAAAAAGAATGACAAACTCCAGATTGTCAAGGAAAATGTAAAATTATCTCTAGTCTCAGATGACAAGATCTGGTGTATAGAAAAGTTGGAAAGACTTTGCTGACAAGAAAGTCATAAAAATATAACTCTCAAATACATTTTGAAGAGACCTGTAACTATATCCATGTATGTTTTTTTTTTTTTTTTGGTCTTTTTGAGACAGGGTCTCCCTGTAGCCCCAGCTGTCCTGAACTCACTCTGTAGACCAGGCTGGCCTATGAATATAGTGTTACTGTCAGACCATAAATTTTACTTCTTGTTTTTAACATATACACATTCATCATCATCATCATCATCATCATCATTATCATCCTCATGATTCTCCTTGGATGTTATATACATATTGTAAAATCCTTTTTTTTTTTTTTTTTTTTTTTTTTGAGACAGGGTCTCCTCTATCCCTGTGGCTGGAAACTCACTCTGTGACCAGCTTGGGGCTCGTGAATCGCACAGGGATCTCCTGCTCCGCCTCCTGAAGTGCTAGGATAAAGGGTGTTACCACCTTCGGCTTAAAGCCAGTTCTTAGCTTCCCTTGGGTGCTGGGAATCGAACAGGGCCTCACGCAAGCGAACAGCCTGTTTAGTTTGTCTTCATTGCGTGCGACAAAACACTCTGACAACACCAACTTGGGGAAAAGGAAGAGGTTTATTCAGCTTACATTCTGGGTCACAGTTATCACATTGGGGAATGCATCCACCATGAGAACACGCGGCAGGAACCGTGGAGGCAGGGGACGCACGGCCATGGAGGAACGGAATGCTGCTTTCTGGTTTGCTCCCTGGCCCATGACCCAAGCCTGCCTCTTATACAGTACACAACAACCTGTCCAGGGTGGAACACTACTCATGTGATCTGCCATGCAGGTCGGACGGCCACACTGTTGAAATCAAACAATACCCAAGATGATGGCCACAGGCCAATCCAATGGCTGCCAATTCCCAATTGAGGTTCCCTCAATCCAGGGTGTGTCAAGTTGACACTAAGCTATCCAACACCATGTACCTTCTTCTTGTCAAATTGACACACAATAACACATCATTATTTAAACCACCACCTTTCTCCAGTTCTTTACCCCAAAGTATGCATGTTACCATGAATCACAACCTAAGACAGTACAACCTTAAAATGCCCCACAGTCCTTAACATGTCCTCGTGGTAGACTTGTAAGGCTGTGATTGGGTGTGAATGGTGAAACTACAGTCAATGTAGTCTGGACACTCTTTGATCAACTTCGATGAACAACAACCTGTCACCCCCCACTGGGATGGTGGGGCTGTAGGGTTTCGGGCACAACAGCCTGCAGATCGGTTTTGCATGACGGTATGGCTTTTGTACTCAGGGATTATCACTTATAGCTTTTAAAAATGAAAAAAAAAAAAAAAACACAGAGAGAAAGAGCAGGACAGTTATGGCAGATTGCATGATCTGGGATGGGGTGGGGGTGGGGAGTGAGGGAGGGAGGGAAAGGGGATATAAGCCTGAACTGAATGGAAAAAATGTATTGAATGCACAAAGCATCCATAAAAACAATACTAATTTAATAGAAAAAAAAAAACAATTTTTTTTTTTTTCAAAAACTTAAAAAAAAGTCACAGTCTTTCAAAATTCTTCTTATACTGTGGCGTGCTGTTGTAAAATCCAAACAAGTACTGTCTTATTTCAAAGGGAAGAATCAGGCACCAATCAAACAAAACCTAGTCCAGCAAGTAACTCTCAAGGCTGGCCACCTGGGACTAACGATCTTTGGGCTCCAAAGGGTTTTGCAGCTCCCCCCAGCTCCCCTTCTCCAACTCCTGCCCATCGTGGCACACACAGCTCATCTCGCAAGGGCCCAGGCCACTCCATTCCACCACCTGCTGCTTTGCCTCTTCGTGGTCATCCCATGGTCTGGCATCTTCCAAAAAACCTGGGGTCGCCACTCTGAAATGAGGCAGCACCTTCCCCAATGGTCTCCTCTGACCTCTCTGGTGCAAAGCCTCAGCTTTCCTCCATGACCCCTGCAATCCTGGGGTTCACTGCACACTGAGGTGCACTTCCACCAGTAGTATTTCCTGACATCTCATAGTTCCAAGCCTTGGCTGCTCTCTTGTGACCCCCTCAAATTTCAAAACACCAGGACCACATAGGAGACATTATACATCTACCAAGTCTTTCTTCCAGCCTGAGATGGGGGACTCAGGCGCGCCTCTGACCACAGCTTCTGTGTGCTGACCAGAACAATTCTCCCAGAGACTTCACCACAGCAATGCTGGTCCCCTGCCCCCACAGCGATCTTCCAGCACAAGTTCCGACCAGAACCCACAGGGACTTACCTACCATGTCCCATGTATCTCCGTTCCGTCCCTTTGAAACTAGAACCTTTCCAGACAAGCTCCCCATCATCTACAAATCATTCAAAAAACTGCTCCAAGCAACCACAGCACATTGATCTTTAGAGCATTCAATGACTTCCTCATCCGCCCAAAGTTCCAAATGCCTCCACAGATTCTTCCCCCAAAAACCAAGGTCAGGGTCGTCACATCATAGCCCCACTCCTGGTTACCAATTTCTGTTCTATTTGTCTCTCCATTGCTTACAAAAAAAAAACACTCTGACCAAACACCAACCTTGGGGAGACAAGGTTTATTCAGCTTACCATCTCACGAGGTCACGTTCATCATTAGGGAGCCCACCATAGAACTCAGTGCGAACCTGGGAGGCAGGCAACTAGTAAGGAATGCCATGGAGGAAGCTTTGTCGACTGTGCTTGCTCTCCTGTCCCATGCCCGCCTGACTCTTATACAGTTACACAAAAACCTGCCCAGTGCCTGGTTTCACTACTCATGTGGGTGGGCCCTCCCAAAATTGCTCACAAAAATCAAGACAATTACTCCACCAGACCGTGGCCATATAGGCCAGTCCAATGGGCGCAATTCCCCATTGAGGCTCCTCAAACAGGGTGGTCAAGTTTTGTCACTAAAGCTAATCCCACACAAGCCTGTTGCTTTTAAACCTCTGAGCCACTCTCCAGCCCACACAAAATGCTTTTTAAAGTATCAATGAGTAGGATGTCATACTGCTATGCTTAGATGTTTACATAGTTCAGTATAACTCTGTTTCTAGCAGGCACTTTAGGTTGTGGTTATGCCCAAGAGAATATATGACATTAACCTGATAGCCCTGTTCAAGTCCCCTTGATTTTTATCACTAAAGAGTCTAAGTAGACATGGGCTTAAAGTCATACTAGAAAGGTACCAGCAGCTGGTGTTGTGGAAACAAAGTCCTAGAAGATAGAGAACCTGAATGCTTTGATTGTGTAGCCTTCACGTGTGCTGGTCGCTCGCTGACCCACCTTAAAAAGGCGCTGGACTTTCCTGAGTCACTACACAGCGTCCTTCCCGCCGTTGCCATTTGCATTGGAGAAACTGCACATGACATACCTAAGCCCCGCTTTTAACATGCAAATGAGGCATCGGGACAGTGCACCTATCACAGAGCATACAAGAACCCTCTAGACTGCCTAGTATAGCAGTAGCTTTCTTGCTACCCATTTGGGGTCCTTCTCACAAAAGAGAGCTGTGTGCACAATAAATATGCTGCAAAGAATCCTGTTGTCCGCGTGAAGTTCTTGCCGGTGAGACTGCTGCGCGGGACACTTTAGGGTATAAGGACAGCCACTTAAGGGTCAAGGACACTCAGAAGCCTTACAGTTAGTAAAATAACTCCACAGTATCACACAGGAGCTTGAAGATGCCCTGGTCTGAAAGCGCTCTAGCTAGTCCCTACTCTTCCTAGGAGCGGGGATCCTTCTGCTTTGTGTTTACTGTAATGCTGGTCTCGAACTTGCCAAATCTTCCTTGATGACCTTAGACACTTACAAATCCCAATGAGCTGCCTTACAGCTTAATGGAGTGTTTGCACTTTGCTTTTTGTTTGGGCTCAGGCTTCTTAAACCTTCCTTCCAACTTCCTTGAGGGGGCATTTTACCTCTCTCTCTCTCTCTTCAAATCTATCAGCATTTGAAAATGGTCCCTTTCCAGAGAATCTATGAAATCCCATATAAGCTCATGTTTGTCACGGGAAGAAAATGAAGCCAAGATGGGGATTCAATAAACTTTTTCTTAAATATGTGTAGGATGTTTCACTTGTTTGTCCTCCTGAGCCCTAGAAACATCAGCAGTGCTGCACAAAAACAAAAACAAATAGGAGTCTTCCCTCCCTTCTTTTTTTTTTTTGAGACAGTGTCTCAATGTGCAGCTCTGGCTGGTCTGGAACTCACTTAGTAGATCATGCTGGGCTCAGACTCACAGAGGTCTTCCTGCATCTGTCTCAGGTGCTGGGATTAAAGGCACCACCATGCCTAGCTAGAGTATTTCTTGACTGTGTTCTGAAGTGCCCATTTTGGAAGTGAATGAGAACTAAGCCTATCTTAGCAAGTACAGTCAGCCCTCCATGTGTGTGGGTTCTACATTTGTGGAGTCAACAATTACAGACTGAATTATGTGGGAGGCAGTATATTGTATCTTATTGAATAGATACAGAGTTTTTTTTGTTTTTTTTGTTTTTTTTTCTTTTTTTTGGTGTTTCGAACAGGTCTCCTCTAGCCCCAGCTTTCCTCCTGGAATACATCTGTCAGACCGGCTGGCTCGAACTCACAAAAGATCCGCCTCCGTCTGTCCCCCAAGTGCTAGGATTTTAAAGATGTGTGTGCCACCACACCGCGACAGTACAGACTTTTTTCTCTAGTCGATGCACTCCCATAAAATAATTAGGGCACAACCATTTAATAGTATTTATATATGCTGTGTACCACCGCCACACACAATCTAGAGATGATTTAAGGTAGGATGTTATGTAAGTACTGTCATTTTTTGTTTTGTTTTGTTTTTTTGCAATTTCTTTTTATAAGTACTGTCATTTCACATAAAGGTACACATTGAACATGCATGGGTTGGTACCTGACTTGGGGCTGGGGTGGGGAGTTCCTGGAGGCAATTGTCTATAGACATTGAGGAATAACTGTGTCATTATTCCAATGGGTTTATTAATCATAATACATAGCTCTTTCTGGTGGCAAAACTATAAACTTAGGGAACAGATGCGGAAGAGTTTCACAAGCAGGAGCTTGTTAATAACTTCCCCGAAGAAAGTGCTTGATTGCACTTTACAAAGAAAGCTTGGCGTGAATCCATATCACGTCCTGAAATACTCAGGACTGCTAGGCAACTGGGCAGGAGTATGCCATGAGAGTATAGTGGCAGAGAAGCACACACATTGGGTTTTCTGGATCAGTCTATTTAATAGTTCCCAATTTTTAATTTTGACACACAAAGGATACTAAAAACAAAATCTATCACTCACTATCACTATTGCTTTACAAGATAGGAACTTTAAAACCAAAAAAAGTACAAAAGGAATGATTTCAGGAAAATGAGTATTTTAAATTGATGAAAGTTCCATTCCAGATGAGCCCCAAATCCACAGAGATGTTGGCAATCTCTGTATGTGTGTATGTGTGTGTGTGGGTACAGATGCACATGTGTGTGCAGAGATGTTGGCAATCTCTGTATGTGTGTATGTGTGTGTGGGTACAGATGCACATGTGTGTGCAGAGATGTTGGCAATCTCTGTATGTGTGTATGTGTGTGTGGGTACAGATGCACATGTGTGTGCAGAGATGTTGGCAATCTCTGTATGTATGTATGTGTGTGTGGGTACAGATGCACACGTGTGTGCAGAGATGTTGGCAATCTCTGTATGTATGTATGTGTGTGTGGGTACAGATGCACACGTGTGTGCAGAGATGTTGGCAATCTCTGTATGTGTGTATGTGGGTACAGACGCACATGTGTGTCCAGTTAAGCATGCACATATGGGGGCTTGTGTATAGAGAGCAGAGGGCAATCTTGAGTTTCATTTCTCAAGGAAATGTCCACCTTATTTTATCTGAGGGAGGATGCCTCACTGTACCTAGGGCTTGTTGATTCCATTAGGCTGGCTGGCCAGGGAGCCCCAGGATCTCCCTGTCTCTACCTCCCCAGTGCTGGGATTACAAATGTGTACCATCATACCTGGCTTTTTTGCATGGGTTCTGGGATCAAACCTAGGTCCCCTGGCTGCAAGCAAGCCCCTTACCAACTGACTATCTCTCCAGACTAGGAATCTTCTTGATTAAAGCACAGGGGAGTCCAATAAGGACAAAGAGAAAAATAACTTACAGGTTAAAAGCCACTAAAAGCCAAAAGCCATTACATTAGAGTGAGTTTCAAAATGGAAGAATTATGAGTGTTACTCAAACTTCAGTCATGTGAAAACACTGTCACAACATCACAGCTGCAGTCCATCTATGTTATTAATGATTTATTTAAATCAAACCACTTGGATACTTACATAAATTTATTTAAAATGTCTTCTCTGAATACCCTAAGTAGAAGTCCAACATCCAAGCTAACATAGACACTGCAAGGAAGGGCCTGAACTTCTTTCTACTTGCTGGCAGCACTGTTGAAAAACAAACTATTGAAAAGGAAGACCAGCAGGTTTCAAAGGTTCAAGTCCTTCCAGCACCAGAATGAAACTTTGAGTCAACCTGAAGAAGGGAGAGAAATAAAGGGAACAATTCTCTTATCATATAATATGTTAAGCCATGCTCATGGTACTACCTAAAGTCATTATCCGTAACAACTAGTATTATCTTGGTCGACATCCCAGTGGAATCAGCAATAATCCATTGCTTAGGAATTAAGAGCTCTCTTGACAAACTTCCTGAGAGCTGGAGAGATGGCTCAGCAGTTAAGAGCACCAACTGCTCTTGCAGAGGACCTGGGTTTGATTCCCACCAACCACATGGCAGCTAACAACCATCCATAACTCCAGTTCCAGGGAGATCTGACACCCTCTTCTGACCTCCATGGGCACTGCACAGCACAGGTGCACATACATATATGCAGACAATACACTCAAACACACAAGAAATAGGTTTTTTAAAAAAAGGAATAGCTGGTGATCTAGAGAAAACTTCCCTATCTAAGGTCTGAAAAATGTTAGCTATTATTCATTCTCATTATCCTACACTTTGGGAAACACCATGTCAAGATTTGGTCTAGCCCTATATTAGACTGTCAAGCATATAGATGTAGAGGATCACATTTCTATAAAGAACATATAGCTTGGCCCAGCATGGTGGCTCATGCCTTTAATCTCAGCACTTGGGAGGCAGAGGCAGGTGGATCTCTGTGAGTTCAAGGACAGCTTGGTCTATACATAGCAAGTTCCAGGCTAGTTGGGGTGACAAGAAGACCCTGCCTCAAAAGGAACATATAGCTCTAGAATGAGAATGACAATCATTTTGCTAAGTTAAATCAAAATGAATAACTTACTACATAAACATCTAAGGTAATTCATTGCTCTTCTTGCTTACATTTCCTTCCATGCCTCATTTACCTGGATAACACATGTAAAGACATAGTTTTGCCTTTAAGGCATAGCACAGAATGCATTTGTGTGGCAAAAATATCACACCACAGAGAAAAGCTTTCATTATATTAACTGTAAGTTTGCCACCTAGGTAAAGAAGGCTGTCTAAACATATTAACTTTTTAAAATTATGCAATCAATCTATTTAGAGTAAACAACAGAATTAACATAGGATTTACTTCTCAGAATGGCTACACATGTTGTATTTGAATTCATATTATGAAATACAGTAATGGGGGGGTAGTATCAATAAATCAATGAATAAAATGCCAACATCAAAAGCACTAGTTCTAGGGGCTCCTAAGATGGATTAGTTGGTCTTGAACAAGAAAGACATATATTAACATAGCCTAGGCTGTTGCCTTTCATGTATCTCATCCCCTTTGTCCCTGGAACTATATTTAGTACAGAGAGAACAAAAGAGTTGCCAGGGCAGTCAAGTAGAAAGTGAGGGTATTAATTTAGTAGGACCTGGGCAAGGTTAGGGCAGAGGACAGTGGGCAAGTACATATTTGGTTTATTATTATTATACTACAAGATAAGGTTGTAGTGGGAATTTATGGCACTTGCCAGACCTTATTGTGACAACCTAATGGCAACTTCATTCAGAAGGACCTGGATTATAAAACTGTTGTCTTCAGACAGTTTTTCCATCTCTTTAACATGCTTCTTGCTTCTTGGTAGCATCCTGATTACCACCCCCCATCCCTTCCCTCAGGCATCCCCAGTTGAACACTTCACTGCAGCTCTTCCTTTCTGTCATCATGACCCACCATTCTGGGGGCTGCTTCTGTGTCTCCACACTGCTACTCTTCTCTGGGTAGGTGATATGATCATCTTTGCTTGTTCTGCTTTTTCTATAGGTCTCTCAACTTTTCTATGGAAATGTACACCCAACATTAATACTTCTTCTCATAGATGTTGTCTGTCCTTCCCACCTTCGTTATTTCCCTCTTACTGTCATGGGTACTTTTTCAAATAGTCCCTTCATTTTATTCCCATTATCCCTGTGTGCAACAAAATGTACAAGATCTGGAAGTAAATTATATTCTGTGCCTCTGTATAGGCCACACCTCATTTCCTTTCCCTAAGATCCCTTACTCTTTCTTTTTTCTTTCTTTCTTCTCTTTCTTTCTTTCTTTCTTTCTTTCTTTCTTTCTTTCTTTCTTTCTTTCTTTCTTTCTTTCTTTCTTTCTTTTCTTTCTTTCTCTTTCTTTCTTTCTTTCTTTCTTTCTTTCTTTCTTTCTTTCTTTCTTTCTTTCTTTCTTTCTTTCTTTCTTCTCTTTCTTTCTTTCTCTTTCTTTCTTTCTTTCTTTCTTTCTTTCTTTCTTTCTTTCTTTCTTTCTTTTATTTCTGTATGTGTATGAGTGTACTGTCTGTATGCAAGTTTGTGTACCCGTGTCGTGCAATGCCGCGGTCAGAAGAGGGTCTCGGATTCCCCTGGAACTGGAGTTCTCCTGGAATTGGAGTTTCAGACGGTTCTCAGCTGCCATGTGGGTGCTGGGGATCGAACCCGGGTCCTCTGTAAGAGCGGTCGGCGCTCTTAACCGCTAGGCCATCTCTCCAGCCCCTTTCTTTCTTTCTTTTTCTCTCTCTTTCTTCACCTCCCTCCCTCCCTCCCTCTCTTCCCTCCCTCCCTCTCTCCCTGGCTCCCTCCCTTCCTAACTTCTTTTAAATCTTTTTGAGACAGGGTCTCCCTGTAGCCCCAGCTATCCTGGAACTCATTATGTAGACCAGGCCGGCCTTGAACTCACAGAAGTCCACCTGCCTCTGCCTCCCAAATGCTGGGATTAACGGCTGCATCACCATGCCCAGCAAGACCCATTTGTTTAAGAGTCATAGCTTCAACACTTTAGGATTCCTAAAAAGGAAGAGTAAGCTGATATAACACAGTCCGTTCCTTTCCCCTAACCATTATTGTGCTGTATCTAGACTGGGTAGCTAAGCAGAAGGACTGTCCTGGATGGAAGCTCTCTAAATTTAATCTAGTTTTAAATAAGTTACAGGACAATTTATAAATGGTTTCTATATTCTGGGGTTAATTAACTTTTTCAGATCTGTCCAATTATTTCACAATGACCTGAACTTGTTATTTATGAAAGTAAAATGTATTATAGAAATGTCACATGACCAGGGAGCACACGCTTACAAGGAGTTTGCAGTACAGTACACCAGTTACTATTCTTGGAGCTGGGGATGTGAATAAATAAGCCACAAGTCCCTGCTATGGTAGAACCATGACTTCCTATTTACTGCAGTCAACATTATGCAAGAAAACCAGTGAAAATCATTCTACTGTGGAGAACGGGCCAAGTCACTGGTCGAAGGCTCCTACGTTAACAAAAGTTATACCTCTTTGAGCTGGGTTATACACTTAAAGAGTGGATAGCAGGAGGTTTTTCAAACACACACACACACACACACACACACACACACACACGCGCGCACAAAACCCAAAAGATAATGGGAATCATCTGTTCTGCTCTCATGGGCAAACCTATAATTTATGGAAAAATGGGGGAAAAGAAAGTCCCTGAGGAGGCATAGCCAAGTTCTGTGGTGAAAATTCAACTGTACTCAAAGCTCAGACTGGAAGAGGTGGGGGTGGAAAGGAGCAAGAAGCCGCAGGAAGAACAACACGTCTGGAGGCGGTCAGCTCTCTCCTCTCGGGTTCCAAAGCCATTTGGGGCCAAGCTGCCTTCTTTTTCACTCATCTTTTAAGAATTGTAGCTTGGTGTAGTGGCACATACTTGTAATCCCAGTGCTTGGGAAGCTGAGGGAGGAGGATTGTGAGTACAAGGCTTGTGTGAACTACATAGCAACCAACCAACCACTGCAATTTGGTATAGTGCTGCTCATAATTGTTATCACAAGGTGGTATCAGGAGTACATATCATAGGGCAGCCTAGAAAATTCATAGTTACAATCAAGTGAGAGTCTATATAAATGAAATAAAATAGAGTTACTAGGAATTTTCAAATTTTGGAAAGGAGATCATTTACTTAAACAGATGATAGTGCAAAACACATATTTGCATATATGATTACATACACTGACATACAGAGAAACTTACTACTAAAGAGTACACTGAGTTCGGCAAATAAGATGGGTATATAGAAGTATATATCTAACTTTATAACTCTTTTTTAAATTTTTTTAATTTTAATTTTTTATTTTTTGGTCTTTTCGAGACAGGGTCTCCCTGTAGCCCCAGCTGTCCTGGAACTCACTCTGTAGTCCAGGCTGGCCTTGAACTCACAGAGCTCCACCCGCCTCTGCCTCCCAAGTGCTAGGATTAAAGGCGTGCACCACCACGATAACTTTATAACTCTTAATTTTCTGGTTAAGTTACTATGCATTAGCAAAGCAAAAGTAATCTTTATTGCAACTCATTCAACATACTTTTCATGATGTTCCTGTATTTTGATGATGTATGTATTTATTTTAGTGCCTTAAAAGTATTTTGAATGTGATATTTTGCTAATGGTTAAAAAACTATTCTCTTAAGGATGAAATAGTGTTTGTTTCTTTAAACATTTTTTTAAATTTTTATTTATTTATTTATTTATTTGGTCTTTTTGAGACAGGGTCTCCCTATAGCCCCAGCTGTCCTGGAACTCACTGTGTAAACCAGGCTGGCTTTGAACTCACAAAGATCCACCTGCCTCTGCCTCCTGAGTGCTAGCATTAAAGGCATGTGCTACTATGCCTGGCTATTTTATTACTTTTTATGTGTATGAGTGTACTGTCTGCATTTAGGTTGGTGCATCCGTGTTATGCAATGCCACGGAGGTCAGAAGAGGGCACCGGATTCCCCTGGAACTGTAGTTAAAGATGGTTCTTAGCTGCCATGTGGGTGCTGGGAATCAAACCTGGGTCCTCTGCAAGAGCAGTCAGTGCTCTTAACCACTGAGCCATCTCTCCAGCCCCGAAATAGTGTTTGTTAAAGGGATTTGTGAAATAATTTATACTTGTTATAAAGTGGTTATATGTGGATGCATTTATCATTTTTTTATTTGGCCAAGTCAATTGGTTTGAGAATCAACAAATATTTATTAGATGCTTTTGCTTTAGTTAATGTTATTTTCACTTAAAACTCAGAAATGTGATATTTTTAGTACTAATCCAATGGTTATGTTTATTTTTAAAATCATTCTTTGTGTCCTAGCATGAAAGCTTATTAATGTTTATTCCTTTGTTTTCTTTTTCAAAGAAAAAGTTGCTCCACACACTGAAGATTCAGTTATTCATTAGCTTGAAAAAAAAAGAATTTATATTTCCATGTATTCCTAAACTACTCTATTTGGTTTATTTTTTATAATACATGACCAGTACATATTTCAGGAAATTATTACTGTCTATAGTCTTGTAATTATGAACAGTATTTCTTCATCAAGTAACAGCATTAAATAAATGTCTTATCAAAACAGTCTGGAAAGGCATGCAGCATTTAGACTATCATCTTAGAATCATAAGACACATAGGTTACTAATATATTACAAATTAAAGTAGTGACATTATTTTCTATGTTTATTTAAAGGCTAACCTGATAAAGTCTTGGAACAGGGGAGATGTATCAGTCCATAAAATGCTTTCCAGGCAAGCCTGGGGACTTGAGCTTGTATCTCTAACATTTGTATACAAAGCTGGATTGTGGGTACAGGTCTG